>CM021108.1:507237802-507684880 GCA_007115665.2 Sequoiadendron giganteum | reverse complement strand
TTTAATGATTTATTGTTTGGCATGCTCGAAGGTGTTTATTTGGGTCCTCACTATGTTGTGACCAGCTTGTTTTGGTGCACAGTAAGATTCATTCATGCATTAAGGCTGACAATTTTAATTTACTCTTTATTTGTGGCCGATAGTATAGTTGATGTAAATCTGTATAGCAAATATATAAGAGCGATTTTTCTCCTCATTTTGAAGTATGCTTGGTGTGTGCATGTGAAGTAAATGTGGAAATAAAGATTAAATCATTCAGGAGCAGAGCAGAGCTTGGAAGAGATTGAGGAGATTGTGGAAGAAGTTTGAGCAGAGTGTATAGAAGTTTTTCTGTGCCTAATTGGAACTGTCATCAGGCTTTTGTAGAAGCTAATTTCTTAGTTTAATCTTATTAGATGGATTTATTATAAAAATAGTATGTAAGGTGGTGAGCCTTCCTCTGAGCAGCAAGCTTTAGGTAGTGCGCTTGAATGCATGTGCATTCCCCATTTACTTTTCATTATACTTTTAACAGGGTATAATCTTGTGGACTAACATCCACTGTGGTTTTTCCCCTAACAGGGTTTCCACATATAAAATCTTGGTGTTCATGTGTCTTTGATGTGTTATTTATTTATGATTGCAATGTTAATTATCAGATCTGAGATTAAAGGTTGATTAATGTTGAATAATTTTTATTTTGGTAACAACTGATTCACCCCCCCTCTTAGTTGTGTATTCTTATTTTTCCAATAGGATAAATGTCGATCAAAAAGCATGAAAATATATGTACGCAAGGTCCAAAATATACAACACAAGGAATCAAACTATTAAACTCCCCTTGAGGAGTTTATCCCGAGCAATGTAAAATATAATTTTTTTTCCCAGAGGAGCGAGCACTTTGAAGTTCCTGAAGAATGCCTTGCTAGGCCTATTTTCCGTTCTCCCAACTTTGCTTGGCAGATATCAACATTTTGTTTAAAGATTCTAAAGCAATAAAATTTTGTTTAGCTTCATCTGGAGTATTCGAAGACAGATTGATCTTATCTAAATTATCATCACTAGCCAAAGCATTGGCTACTAGAGCATACTCCATCCTTACGTTGTCACCAAGCGGGCCAAATTTTTTTATTATCCCTTCCCTCTGCTTCTATAGCATGAATTTTTTTCTCTGTGTGGAGAAATATCATTCCAAGCTGATATGTCTCTGTCCATGGATACATTTTAGGTATTGGAGGCAGTGGTCAATTGGGACTCAATGTAGTCCATGGAGTCTTTTATACTTTGTGTAGCATCAAGCCACCTTATGCAATAGGCAAACATAGAGTTAGCTTTAGATTCACAAGCCTTTATAGATTCAAGGCTCTTTTCTACATTGGCATGTGCCAAAGCACACTTATCATGAAGGATCAATACCTTTTCTCATTCAGTTTCTCTTCCACATCCTATTTTTTTTCCTCAACAAGTCCTGTGGCATGCTCCTTTAGGTATTCCAATAATATTTTAAGATTTTCAACCAGAGAGAGAGATGTATCTATAGATGTATAAGGTGTGATATCCTGCAAAGCCTTAATAGCATCTTCAATGAGACCAGTTCCCTTTTGATAGATTTCTAAGATTTCTATTCTACCAGATGCATGAAATACATCACCTAACACCATTTTATGTATATGAGAAATCTTGTTCATATCGGCATAACCTTGATTCATTGGAAGCTGCAGGAGTTCTGGAGGAGTTACCGGTTGGAATCTAATCTACTTAGATAGAAATCCATTTAAGACATCATCACTAGAGGAGGATTCTCTAGTGGAATTTTTTGATTCTACAACCTATTAGGATACTCCTTCATTCTTTCTAGCAGTATCATTTGATTCCTTATTTTTGTCTTCTTCTTCCTCTGCTTTTTCTTCCTCTATGTTCTTTTCTTCCATTTCCTTTTCTTTTATACTTTCTTCTTCTACCTTTTCTTCTACCTTTTCTTCTATTTTCTCTTCTTCTATTTCTTCTTCCCTCTTCTCTTCTCTTCTTTTGCTTTATCTCTTTCTTCTTCTTAAGGGTGTACTGGAGGGGTAACATCATGAACTTCTGCTTCAAAATTTTCTTAACCTATTTTTCATTTTTTGGATCCTCATTAACAACATTGATTTATGGTAGAACATTTGTACTACCTATTTCAGGAAGGTTATTGGAGTCATTCATTTCCAGAGGTATGTTTTCCTTAGCAACACTAGAAGGAGGTTCTTCCACAACTTCAGTAGAAGTTTCTTTTCTAGATTCAGGTGCCAAACTAGATGCACCAATCATTCCATACTTTACTATTGTACTCCTGATAGTACTTATTGTTTCCTTGCTTATCCTTTTGATTTCCTTGTCTCTTTTCATCAGAGTATTAACTCTTCTCTTTACCCTGAACATATTAGCACAAGTCTACTTCAAATTTTCTAGATCACCTAGAGATAGAGAGGATGCAATTTCTTTATATGCTTTATTTCTTATTTTCTCTTCCAGCTCAACTGTCTCTACTCTTCTCTCCATCAGTGTTTTCCATATTTTTTCAGTTACATCACTCTTAATTTTGTCCCATTTAGTTTCCAATATAATGACATACTTGATGATAGCCATTATTATTGTTTCCTTATCTTATTTTCCTATTGAATCATACACTTTTGTTGTGGATTTCACCATGCTTTCTTGATTTACCAAATTATTCACCAAAACATCTAGTTTGAGAGGGGAACCAAGTCTTATCGGAGAGGTGTTTTGTTTTTCCTGGTCTAATGAAACCTTTTCTGCAACTTTTGCCTTCTTTGCATCGGTTTCATTATCACTAACATTCTATTCACCATCATCCTCTGAGGATGAAACATATTGAACTTTCTTCGATCCAACATTGGTTTCTTGCGATGCACCTCACTAAAGGAAACACTCACCCTTCTCTTTCTTGTTAGTTGTGTAGCTGGATCTTCTTCCTCTTCCTCCTAATCATCAGTAACGATCATATTCTTCTCCCTAGTAGCATTTTATTTTCTTCCTCATTTAGCAAGGGCTACCAAGGAACACCTTTTCTCTTTATTGATTTGGTAATGGGTCCCGAAGGGGCCTTTGCCTTTGCCTTTGTCAACAATGTTGGGCTCAATCTTTACTGAAGTAGATCCAAAAGTTGGTATGGAAGAAGGGATCCTATCAGATCTCATTACACTAGGCGACTCTTCAGACTTTTGTCCTCCAACAACTCTTCCTAGATCTATCCCTTCCTTTGTGAAACCAAATTTTTTGAGCATTTCAGTCACATTTTTCTTCCTTGTAGCTTTGTTATGCTCCAAACAAACTTCCATGGATTTCTCTACATATGTTCCAATCTGGGGTTCATTTGGATCTTTTGGACTCTTCAATAAGAGTTGCACATAACCTTCAACTTTATATTCTATCATCTCATATCCCAAGGGTTGAATCTAGATGGTCTGGGGTTCAACCGCTTCTACCATGCACTCATTAGAAGATACATGAAATATGATGTCATTTTTGTACTTTTCAACAATCTTCCTTAGAATTCTGTCTCTATCATTCTTATTTTCCTTGAATAAAGAAAATAATGCCATTAAGGCATTTTCTATGTTGTTCACATCACCCAACTTACACATGTGATCACAAATCTGATGGGAAACCAGTCGGGATCGGTCCCAACACACTATTTCATATTTTCACGAAAGCATTTTGAGAAAATAGAATAGCAGGGAAACATTCAAAGAACCAAACTTGAAAATATACTTCTTCTCTTGGGAAATTCTCAGGTTCTCAAGTAGTTGTTATCTGAGAAGTTCACATAGATCATAATTTGCGCCATTTACAATCATATCAAAACTAGTATAAATTGCTATGGTAGACACAAAATTCTCTCTGTTGGTGAAGTAGAGTTTGTGGCCAATCATTATGGATGCATACTACACTATTGGATTAGTGATAGACTTTATTGTGAGAGCCCTCTTATCATAAGTTGCACCGATGAGATTCATTACCACTTCATTTTTCACTACTTTTAGCACTGGTACTGAGGAGTCATAGAGTCCGATGATGACTTTGATTACTTTCTTAGTTATCAAGTGCGGCTCATGGGTCCATAAGAATTGATCATGCATTCTACCGAGGACCAATTTTACATACTGATCATCCACTATGGACCAAAAATTTGGGAAGTTGTTCCAAAAATCCAAATTCTTCGTCACAATATTTGAATACTTAGGATTTACCAAGAAAACATCTCCAATGAGTTCATTTAGCCACATATCAATCAATTTGGTATGATTGAATTCCTCTATATTAACCCTAATGTACATTCTTGTATCCTCTGTTGGCATGGTGCCATGAGGAACTGAAGAGAAAGCACCCATAGGGTCATCCTCAAAAACCTTCATCGAGTATTTCCTATAGGAGGGTCTAGGTCTTTCTATTATATTTATGACTATAGGAGTTTCCATTTTCTATATTCCAAGATTTTAAAGGATTCAAGAAAGAATTTTCACAAGCTCAGAGTAGCATAAAATCGGAAAATACTTTTTTCTTAACGAATAGCTGAAACTAGGGTTTGCACCAGTCACCCTTCAATTCTCTCCAAAATGTTCTAAATAACTCTTCACCTCATTTGAATGTACAAGTGATTGAAATTCCTTTATGATTTCATTTTATAGATTAATGTGATGCCCTAATTCACATTTAATGCACTTGAAACTCGAAAAGCTGACACAATTCTTTTATCCACACTAAAAAACCGTAATATGCTCCTCAAGCAAGAACACGTGCATCTTTTCTTCTAGTTTCTTTTTCAAAACCTCTGCCTATTCATCTCTTACAGCATCACCTCGTGCCAAGGATTGACATGCCTGAAATCAGCGGGTTCAAAATATTTTTTTCTAAAGCTCCCCCTAAGACCATGCTAGGTCTAGTTCCCAGAGGAATTATCTACACTAGCTGAGGGCATAGATACATCGGAATATTCTAATTATTCTTTCTTTTTCCATATCTTACTCATTTCTTGCTTCACTTCTGCTTTGTCAACCTTCATCACAGGTTCATTCTTCTTTACTAGAGTAGATTGCTTTCTCTTTTTACTTCTGCATACTTTTGAGGTATGTCCTGGTTTGTTGCAATTATAACAAACAATATTTCTTTGATTTGTTTGACTTCCATAAAACCTTGATTTACACTCATTCTCTTTATGCCCATACTTTTTACAAATATAGAAATAACCAAAAAAAGGATTTATTTACTCTTCCTCCATTAAACCAGTTTATCATCTGAGTTTTGCATTCACTAGCTCCATGTACAAAATTATCACAAGCATAGCATTGTCTAGGGGAAGAACCGAATAATTGATTCATCCTACTTCTGCATTCAGTTTCCTTATGAAAAAACTTGTTACATGAAAAACAAGAGCCATTGAAAGATGGGTACCTTTGTGCATTTGGATTTCTGATAGGTGGTTTCTTTCTTGGATTTCTTTTTTGCTTCCCTTTATCTTGGGCCTTTTGATCATTTACTTCTTTTGAGCTTTCACCTATTTCTAATCCCAATCCACATTTTTTTTTAGAGGGTTTTTTTCTTGCAATCAATCCATCAAGCTTGTTGGAGCTTGTCTTGAAACTTTCCTCACAAACTTTTGCTTTTTCCAAATTTTCTCTTAGATTTACCACTTCTTGTTCAAGCCTAGAACATTCATCACAATTTCTCTTCATTTATGCATTCAAGCATTCTTCAATCCTCTTCTTTTCTTCAACTTGTAGCTTTAGTCTGGTAACATCTACATTTTCTTGTTTCAATTGGTCACTGACTTCTCTATGTCTCTATTTGAAATTATTTAATTTCTCCTTCAACTTCCGGATGCATTCATTTGCTTCATCAAGATTTTCATTCAGATCTCTATTCTTATTTTTAGCTTTATACATACTTATTATTACCTCCAAGCATCCAAACAATTGTTATTTAATAAATTTTTTATTTTAAAACAATTCTTAGGAGATCTAAGGAGAAGACCCGTGACATCATTTTCTCCCATTTGAACCATCATATATTCCCACTGTGAATGCTAATTTAGCCCCTCACATAGGAATTCAATATTTTTTGATAAATTAATACACATCAAATAGGCATATGAAGCATCGACATTATGAAACAAAATATCACACATTTAAATGTAATATTATACATTTCTAGTCTGTGGTACTGCTAAATATCCAATATACTGAGAGGGGGAGGGGGGGTGAATCAATATATACTTAAACTTATTGAATAAATACCATCCAATCAATCCAATACATATGATAATTAGGACAAGAAGAAGAATTAATTGAACATGACACACATAACACAAGAGACACCAAGATTTTTACGTGGAAAACCCAGAATGAGAAAAACCACGATGAGGATTAACTCACAATATAGTATACCGGTTATAAGATATTACAAAAGGGTGGCTCACTGCCATGACTCACTATCCAAAATGGAGGCTCACTGCCTACAAAAATTGAAACAAAATGGCTAACCTTTAGAGATTGAACTGATGAAAGTACACAAGTGTAGATTCAGTTCCTTTGAAGCTCAAGAAATTCGTATGCCAATAGATCACTCTTCACTCTTTTCGTTTCCACACATAATCTACTAACTTTCACATACACCAACACATATACATATATCTTCAAAAACATCTTGTATATATACCTGCTTGTCCATAGGTAATAATCAAGATGGCTTCAAGTAAACACAAAAATTCCTCAAAAACAATTCAACCATGTGGCATGCAACAACATGTCGGCATGAATTACGTAAAAAAAAAATTAATCCATTTCATCTTCAATCGCTTGTTAGGTCGGCCAACAATAGACCTAATAGAAAAAAATGTAATCAAAAAAATGATATCGGTGAAAACCATGAGCATTTGTATGCACAAAATCCCATCCATGCATGATTTTATCAATCACAAACCATTTCCCAAAATATAAGGTAGCAACTATTACTAGAGAGGAAATCCAAAGCAAAATACTAGAGGATGATCCTGCATTACCGGTTCAGAATACTAGATTAGTATGAATTTGAATCTTGCAGTTGCAACTCATACATCATGGTGACATTAGTGACAAAAAAAACTATATCAAGAGATGTGATCTTCTTCATTCTTCCAACAACTACATTTTACCAACCAAGCATTTGGCATGTTAGGTTCAAAATATCCTTTCCCTTTCAATAATATCTTCTAAAATTTTTGTAATATTGTTTGAATTATTATCATACAAAATATCATCTTGTACTTGATCACAACCCAGGTTTGCTAAGATATCCACCATATGATTACCCTCACTGTATGTATGCTTAAGTTGGAATACTACCAATTTATTATTAGCTTCCATGATTACTGAAGAAAATATTTTGTTTTTTAATTATACACCCTTATTTCTTTGCATGAATAAATAATGAGTAATGAATCCCCTTCGATATGCAAATTATTGATATTTAAGAGCATTACCAATTGTAGTCCATGCAAGAGAGCTTAAGCTTCAACAATGTTGTTTGAGCTAGTAGGAAGGTGAATTGATTTTTTGACAATGATTAAACATTTATGATCTCTTATTACCACCCCTTCTCTTGAGATCCTTGGATCACCTCGTGAGGACCTGTTAAAATTCAACTTTTAGAGATCTAATGGAGGGGGCATCCATGCTACATTACCTCTATCAATATTGAGTTTAGAATTTTGATGTAAGCTTCCTTTAAAAGGAAGCACGAGATTGTTCCATTGTTGCATTAACTTTGAATCCCAATCTGTGAATGCTGAAACTACATTTTTTTCTTTGTGGACATATGCATTCATTATCTTTGATACTAAAGATTCTATCTTTCATAAAACTTGATCGAATTTTATTTTCTCGTTTCTAAAAATCTTCCAATTTCTTTCCCACCATATGCTCCACAAGACTACCAACTGGATCACTTTCCAAATGCTTGTAAACAATGAGGACTTATACAACACCGACCAACTTGTAAATAACTCCCATAAATTATTTGGTAATGGGGAATACCAATTTAATTTAATTTTATTGAATGACCAACAAACATATCCAAAAGGAAAACGAATGAATAAGTGATTTACCTCCTCCATAACCTCCTCACACAACACACACTTGAATTGGGCCAAAATACCAAGCTTAGCAAGTCAATCACTTGTAAGTATCCTGTTTTTTATAGCTAACCAGGAGAAGCAACCTTCCTTGGGTAGCACTATTAGATTCCAATAGAAATACAAAGATCTTTGAGGTTTATTACGAGCACCATTTCTCATGAATGCCTTATAGCCCATTTTAAATGTATAATTACCTATTTTGGAGGGTACCCAAATAATCCTATCTACCACATCTAAAAATTATACATTTCTTTCTCTTAATATGAAGCTCAAATTTTCCTTGTGATCATTAGGTAAAGGAATGAAAGACAAATCTTTCCAAACTTCTTTCCCTATGTGGTCATCTATTCTTTGAGTATAGTCTTTAACACTACCATATAATAATTTGGAATAGAAAAAACTATTTTTTGACCATTAAAATTCTTCTTGACAATGATAACGATCAACCCTTCCAGCTAGCAATCCTCAATTGAATGCTTTGAATAAAATTATCCAAATAAGAAGTCCTATTTGGACCTATATAAAAAGATATATCAATTACAAGGGAGCTCTACAATCTAAAAACCTAAAAGCCTCACAATTTTCCTTTTTAAACCTTCCTTGACATTGAAGGTATAAATCTTTGATTTATTAGCATTTATCTTTTGCCCTGAGGAAAGTGAATACTTATCCAGAATATATTTAATATGCTTTGCTTCCTCAAGCATTTCATTGCCAAAAACAATTATGTCATTTACAAAAAAAAGAATGTGTAGCTAATGTATCAATTGAAGGAATATCTATTCCTTTCCACATCCCCTGATTATCAAAATTTAAAATAGATCTACTAAGAGCCTTTGCTAAAATTATAAAAAAGGAAAGGTGATAATGGATCACCTTGTCTTACTCCTTGAGTAGAACTAAAAATCCCTTCAAGTGATCCATTGATGAGAACATAATTTTTTTCTCCTATCAAGCAAGATAATATCCACTTACATCACTTATTGTGAAAACCATTTTTTTTCAACACTTGCATTAGAATAGTCCAATCCACTCTATCATAAGCTTTCATCATATCTAGCTTAATGATAAATGAGGAAATATTATGAGTAGAAATGGAATGTAGAACCACATGAGCTACCAAGGCACCTTTTGTTGTCTCCCTTCCTAACATAAAACCTCCTTGTTCCTTTGAGATTATTCTAGGAATTATTGGTAGCAATCAAAGATACCTAGATTTTGTGTTCAAGTCTTATAAATAATATTACAAAGAGATATAGGATAGAAATTTGAAAAAGACTTTAGAGTCTTTACCTTTGGGATTAGAGCTATATGTGCTATATTAAACTATTTAAGCATGGAACATGAAGACCTGGACTCTTCTAAAGCCTTAAGAAGGTCATTTCTGATGAAGTGCCAATATTTCTAAAAGAAAACAACTGTAAAACCATCTGGACTAGGATCCTTGTCTAGTGATAGTGAAAAAACTATTGATTTCACTTCTTCTAGAGAGAAGGGAGTAATGAGATTTTCATTTTGTTCTTCAATGATTAATGTTGGGATTTCTTGTAGAATTGCCTCCCTTTTCTGCTCAATCTGAGAAGGTTGCCCCACCGACACTGATAGAAAATTTGAGAAAAATTTGACCCCTTATTTTTGTATTTCCTCTTCATTTTTCAACAATTTCCCTATTTCACTTTCTTGTATTGTGAAAATTGCACTCTTTTCTTTCTTTATCTGAGTGGATATATGAAAAAACTTTGTAGTTTTATCCCCCTCTTTCAATTAAAGCTCATGAAATTTTTTTGCCAAAAAATTTCCTCTTGTAGTACCAACTCTTCCCATTCTATTTGTAATTTTTTTGCTGCTCAAAAGAATTTGGTGTTAAACCTTGGGATATAATTTGTTCATTTATATCTTCTAGCTATTTTGAAATCAAATCCTTTTACTGAAATAAGTTTTTAAACATGTACATATTCCAATGTTTAATTTTACCTTTAGCATACATTACCTTTCTAAAAAATATTAACATGTAATTGAACCAATCTCATACAAGGCTTGTAACCGCCAAATTTTCAATAGAGGAATAAATTATTGATGTTGAAACCACATAGATTCAAATTTAAAAGTTTCTCTATATTTGGGAGAAGAAGAATTAGCTGTGATGCTCAATGATGTAGGAAAATGATCCGAGCCTACCCATGGCAATACTTTTGAAGATAACACATATATTTCTATAATCCAATTAGAAGATTTCATAAATATTTTCATCCGTAATGCTATCTACAAAAAATTTCCTCCTTTTTTTTCTTTTGAAACTACCTTTAACCAATTGAACATCTAAGAGAGCATTATTTTGAACAAATGCATTAAAGTCCTCCATTGTCTTTTGGGTAGGTACAATACCTCCATCCTCTTCATTAAGAGATAAGATTGCATTAAAATCTCTTTTAAGGAACACTTCTTCTCCCGATTGCTCCAAAATTTTGGTAAGTTCATCCCGTAGTGCCTTCTTACCAGACATTGAGTTTGGAGCATACACATTTAACAAAAAGAATCTTAAATAAAAATGAGTAACCCTCATTAATTACCAATTTGATTCATTAGATGTAGACTCCACCAGTACTGAATTTGGTTTCTAGATTGTTAACAATCCCCCTGAAGCTCCTTGAGTTTGTGATTGGCATGATTTCCACATTGACCATTTCCTAATAACTATCTCAAAATATCCTTAGATAAATTTGTCTCCTACAATACAACCATATTAGCCCACAAGAATTAATCTATTTCTTTATTTGGGCCCTCTTGTTAGGGGCATTAATGCCCCTAACATTCTAGGAGACTATCTTTATAAGGATCAAAGAGAGAAACCTGCTCTCTTAAATCTCTTCTTTATATTCCCATCCAAGGTTGACTAAATTCCTGCATCAATCTCATCTTGTACTTTGGTTGCATTGGACTTCCTTCCTCTTTTACCCAATGACTTCTTCATATGAGATGAAGATATAGGTGTTTGGAAAATGGTTAAGACTTTTGAGAAATCAAATTCAACCTCTTCCTATTCATTCACATCATCCTCTTTTGTTTCCTCAAGACATTTTTCTCCTACCATTGTACCATCTGCAGATGTTTGAACCATTACTGTGGATACTTCTAAATGGGTATCAGATTTATTTGAGTCTAGCTCCCCATCTTCCCTTGCAACTTCCTCTATAATTTCATCAATTAATTTTGAACCCACCATGGTGATAATATGATTGGATAAACTTTCCATATTTCCACTATCAATCAAATCCTAAAATTCTAAATAATCTAATCAGCCCACCTCATCTTCTCTCTAAGGAAAATCAATCTATTTCATTATAACAAACCCCAATGCAGGTATAGATGAGCCTACTAAAGTATTTCCCTCTTGAAATACAACTTTAAACGGGGTAGGAGTTCCCCACATCAAAGATGAATTTATTCTAATTGTTACATGTTAGACAAGGAGATTTTGGGCATGTATAGATGCAAGGACCTATTAGCTCCCATTAGTAAAGTAAACAATTTTTTCCTCCAAGCATCAATATACTAAATGGAAGTTGCTTCCCCATACCTTGACATATATTTCATTTTGGAAAAGTAACCTCACCTATGGTAGTATTAACATGTGATACATTGGTATGTACCATGACTTTATCAGATTATCAAGGAATTATGTTGGTGGATACCAAATCACGCCCAATAGTATTACATCAAGAAGGCTAAGATGTAGAAGACATCCCCCTTGTGAGGTTTGTAAAACAATATACTTCCCTAAACCTTGAGATAACACAAATTGAAAACCCTCTTTAGGGGAGAGGACCGACCCATGATAGGTTTCCTTCATTAAAGATTTGCCACTTCCTAGCTTAACATAGCTGGGTAATCTATTAGTACATGCCAAGTAATGGACAATAATATTTGAACATGATGGCTAATAGGAAGAGGGCACACCCCCTTTAAATTTTGGCCCATCAATATTAGGAGGGTCACTTATAACTTCCTGAGATGATTCTTTCTACTTTTCACTTGGGTTAGATTGCCCCATATCCTATTGTAATTAGATCTTTACAATTCGAAGCAGAATGACCAAAAGCATGATAGCTCACACATGCATTATGAGGGTTCTCTATTAAGATCTCCCTTAACCATGACCCAAATTTAGATTTTATGCAAATGGTTGTAGGGAAAGTATTTACCGTATTTAAGAGTACGTACACCCTAACAAGTTTAGCTGACATCTTGAAAAAGGAAATATCATGCTTTAAAAAGATACCAATCTTATTTTCCAAAAATTCCATAATTTTTAGCCCTCTCTATTCCAAAGGAAGAGATGGCAATTGAATCAAGAATGAGAAAAACTTGTTTTTAGTAGTGCAAGGGTCAAAATTCAGAATTTATGGCTGAATGAATGAACCATATCCCTCAAAGACCAATGATTTTCCATTAAATAATGCATCTCTTTGCACTTTTGAAGAAAAAAGAACAATAAAAAAACCATTTCCTTGATCTATATAAAATACCTGATTTCCCCATCCCATTCTTGAAAAATTAAATCTTTTAATACATCTAAGCTTCCAAAACTTACAAATTAAGGTTTTTCCCTGAGATCTTGTATTTGCATGCAAAAATAGTCATTCGATAAGGTGACTTCAACAAAAACCTTATGCCCAAAATTTCCTTCATGGTCATTAAAATTTGAAGGTGATTGTATGGTGCCTTTTCACACCCAACACAATGAGCTATTTCCCTACACATTTCTTTGTTATCTTTGAAGAATACAATGATATTCTGCTTGGTTCAAAAAAATATTATTCGAAAAAGAAACCCTAAATGGAAGCTTATCTTTAGAAAATATTTGTGCACCCATTACTTTTATCTATTTACTTGCACATTCCTTAATTGCTTTCGAAGAATACATTGATAATCCTCTTGCTTCAAAATAATATTATTTGGAAAAGAAATCCTAAGTGGAATATCATTCAGAGAAGTGGCTTGTGATTTGATTTTTGCAATATCAGAATCTTGTGAACCACAAAGGTAAAAAACTCTTGCTTAATTTGGGACTTCTTCCTTGGAAACGATGTTTTCCAGGATGGTAGAAACATGTATCATTGTAAATAGGTTGCTTACCAATGTATTGACGCTATAAGACCCAATGACATTGGTGAGTACGACCTTGAGGTTGCTAATGGTGACCTTCCCAATTTGAAAAATGCTCATTATTTCGAATTAGTGCATTTCTAAGAGCACTCATTTCTCCACATGGAGTCATTACTAACTCCAAACCTCCAAACTCATGATCCCAACTAAATTTTTATTAATAATGGTCTTTTAGTGAAGCATGAAAGTTATTTGACATCTTATTGCTGATTTATTATTAATTTTAGAAAATTTCCCTTTCCCACTCTTTTTTCTTTGTTTTCATAAAATTTAAATAATTTTAAAAGTAAAAAATCAAAATGTTATAGATCAAATGATGTAGAGTTTTCTATATTGAATGAACATAATTAGATTGTAGGTTATAGAACACCTATTTAGGTTGAAATATATGAATTTAGTTGTTATTTCCTAAATCTAAACCTATTGTATAGTTTTCAAGTATGTAAGTCCCATTGTAAAAATAGAATCCACAACAAATAATTGAGTTAGATTGTAAGTCGAGACTTGAAATTCTAAGGCTAAGGATACTTAAACTTTGTTCCAAACTTTAATTTTCTCTCAATAAAGGTAAAGTTCACTATGAATTGTATATAAGTTGATAGTGACTAATAACCACATCAATACATCATCTAAGCACATCTAAGAATGTAACCACACATCCCATGTTCCATGCTTCACATATGCACTCAACAAGAGAGATCAATATGAATGATAACACACTCAATTAGATAACAAGCCAACTAGCTTAACCCAACCACTAAACATATTCTTGCTTTTATAGAATCAAGCTCACACAAAATAAAAAGTGGAGAAACTAAAAACATGAGTGCACAAAACCATTGATCCAAGATTTTAATTTTTTGTATTTAGTTTTCCTGATATTAAATAGTTTTCCAATGTATAACCCACACATAATATATCTAATCATGTCAAAGAAAATAACAGGTAGACCTAAAATAAATATTTAATGTGGCTAAACACATTTGTTAAAGATGTATCATAAATGAATATTTATTTTACCTAAATAAAATTGTTATTTTTGTACAATGTGTAAAACACCCTTTTCTTAACAATTTTTTATTTTTCAAGAAAGTGTTACACCACAATTAGGTATTTTCAGATAAAAAAGCTAATATTGAATGAGTATTCAATTTAGTCATGAAGAATTTGACTGTCACCAATAGGATCAACAAAGCTAGGTGGGAAGCTTTTCTACCATGTACATATCTTAGTAAAATAGGGTCATTTCCATTTATTTCCATCTTGAATAGTGCTTCTGATAACTTGATTGAGAGCATAAGGTGATGATTTTTTTGTAGATGAATTGATTTTTCTTAATTTTACAATGAGATGTGAGACTGGTATAGATTTTGTTGAGATAGATTTTAATGATGGTCTTATAACTTGATGGTGAGATTGGATATTGTTACTATAGTTTTAGTACCCTACTTAAAACTATGAAATTTTTTACAAATGGTATTTTCCATATAATTTCAACCTTTTCTTTAGTTTTTGGAACCTTGTTGGGCTCCAAATTAGTTTTCACAACCTTTCCTTCTTCCATTGTATTTTTTTAGTTGAATAATGCCTTCTTTTAGCCCTATTTAAGTTACTAGATTCTATGACAACACCTGAAATGATTCTCACAACCTAGCCAAGTGTTGATGTCAAAGAGAAGACTTAATTGCTCAATCAAATTTTTAAAGTTTTGATAATTTCCAAACTTTTGAAACCTTTGTTGGGTTTTGATGAGGTTTTGAAAATATCCATTTTATTCGATTATATATGTCTCAATATTTGGAAAGATAAATTTTATTTTCAAAGAGTAGCCTTTCAAAATTCTTAGGAAAATTAAAGACTAGAATAAGCATTTTGGAACTTAATGTATGTTTTGAAACCTCTATCAGGTCTCGACGAGGTTGTCAAAACCACAAGTATAGATGAAGTATTTTACATTATAAATATTGGTCCCTTTGAATGGAATTTTGATAAGGAACTTTAGGAATGTTGAAGGTTTTGAAATCGTTGTTTGCCTTCAATAGGGTATTGAAACTGATTAACTATCCAAAAAGTCACATAGTCGTTCCCATTTGAAATTTTAAAAATGTCAGAACTTGGCACAAGATTGGAAAGTTTACACACACCAATTATTAAGGGCATCATTAATTTCTAGCTACTACTTTCAAATATTTGTTGTAGACACCTATATAGGGGATACACTACCTAAAGAATTCCTTTTAATGAGCATTGGGAAGAAAATTTCATAGGAAATGGAAGAGTGAATTACAGAAGAGTATGAATAGTAGTTCTTGCAACACAAGATCTTGATATAGAGGTATAGTGGCTATTTTCTTAAGCTTTAGCTCGTCATAGAACAATCTAGGAAAATTCTAGGGAATTGGGAGAATAGGTATTATTTGAACAACTCGTATAAGAGAAATTAATTATTCTCGTGTATGAATTATGTCTATGTTCACTTGAATTTTGTTCATCATGAAGTTTAAATATCTAGATATAACGAGAATTTTTTGGGTCTATCAAGCACACTTCTAGGAATTGTGGACACTAAGCTAGGGAATATAAACTTGGCTGAGTTTTGTGAGAGAATTGGAAGAGAAAATATGCCTCCAATTACTCAACATTTTATTGAGAGTGGGTTGTTGCAAGAATCCACATTTTTTATTGTCATACAATGTACTAATATGGTTTTGGAATGTATAAATCATTATGACACCAAAACAAGGGAGCTAAGAACAAGAAATAATAGGCTAGTGATCAGAATCAACCAAGACACATTTGCCTCATGTTTGAAGTTGCCAAAGAGGGAGGTATACACAAATTTCAATTTTCCACTCTCTCACCAAAGCTGTTAGGAGAATAGAGGGAAACATAAAAATATTATTACTTGCGAGTGGTTTGGTACACCAAAGAGAGGCAAATCCCAATTTCCCAAAAAATTGCATAGAACCCACTTTTCCAATGAAATTTTTGATATAATTATGTTTTTACATAGATTGAAAGGTAACGAAAGAACCCACAACTTTGATGATTGGATGTATTTATTAATACAAATAGTTATTCATGGTGAACAATATCTTGATTAGGCTCAATTGACATGTAATCAAATGCACGTGATGGATTTTTTCCCCTTAATAAATCATTCTATATGTCTTCATACTTGTTTTATGCTATCGCCTACACAAGAATGTGGCTAGATTTGAGACCAGTTGAAGTCCAGGATGAAGATATTCAGATCTATGGTTATCTATCAAGAATACATATAATATTGAGATGAGGGATGAATTAGTATTCTATTAAACCATCCAATTGCTAACCATCCAATTTTCAAATCATACTTGACAATTATAAGAAATGAAAGCATAAGAAATCCATAGCACACACAACACATGAACACCATAATTTTACGTGGAAAACCAAATATGGTAAAAACCACGGTGAGGATTAAATCAAAATATGTTATAACAATATATAAGATATTATAGAAAGGCTCACTACTAGGAGGACTCAGTATCCAAGTGAACTCACTATTCATAGATAAAAGAAAGATACAAAGAGGTGGCTTCACAACCAAATTTTGAACTGAGAAAATGCATCTAATTATATGTTGGATTCAGTTCCTTTGAAGCTCACAACACACTCTAATAAAATTAGATTAAATGTCTCTAATTTTCTTTGTATTCGCACACCTTAAATCTCAACACTCATAGCTAATTCACATGATTTTGCAAGATTTCACATCACTACTTATATTTAGATCATATGTTCATCAATCTTATGATTTCTCAACTCAAATTAACATTATATATATATATATTGATCTCCATCACAAACATAAATTAGGTTAGCTTAATTAGATGTAGCCTTAAATAATACAAAACGTGCCTTGTTGGCATCCAATTCAAACCAAAATTGCCTTTGTTTCTAAAACATAAGAAATATAGGTCAACATGGACCTATAAAAACTCCTTTTTCTATTAACAACGCATATTTAATCTTCATGATACCTTACATACCTCAAGTTGGCCAAGCATAGAACCAAAAAGTAAAATACTCCAACTGATCATCTCCATAGGATATGTGGACCACAAAATTTCATGCCAACTAGAAAATTCAATGTATTGACACTTGTAAGAATTCTGCCAAAAATACAATGAATAACTCAAATCCATGGACAAAAGCGAACCAATTAGGTAATAGCTAGTACACCAAAAAATTATGTAAAAAGCACATCTGTCAAACTTCTGTTACTTACAAATTTTGAATCGCTTGTCCAAAACCACTAAAATTTTGAAATAAAATGTTGGTGACATATTCACAACATACTAGAACCACACAAGTAGATCCGATAGGGCGAAAAAATGTGAACCAAAATAAAGGAGGGTATTGTGCGTTGACGTTGCTGGTATAGTCACTTAACCAAAAACCTTTTTGCAAAATAACTTATTCGTAAGCATCCATTATGTAGTGTTGTCATCAATGATAACTTTGTTGACATCAATGACAACCTTCTTCATTAATTGAAAAGTTATCATGATAATCTCTACTTGGAGAGGATCTATAATCATTTTAGGAGGGTGAACGGTGTGTTTACCATGAGAATGGTAAGAGATATCCAAGGGGAAATAGGTCTGAGAATATCTCCTAAAGTTTCACAATTGATTAACACCTATGGTAGCCATTTTATTCATTTTCAAAGGTTCACCTATTTTAGGGTTGGGGTTTTTGAAATAATCTCTTATAAAATATCCAAATATGCAGAAGATAAATCTATCTTAATGGAAGTGTGCAAAAAAATTATAGAAGTGAACAAAAGGTGCCAAGAGAGGAAAATGTAGGTGTTCAAATTCCCATAGGCCTTGGTTATTATTCTTGTAATTCAATGTCTAATTCCATTAATCTTGAAAGGAACTTGGAAATATATACAATTCAATGTCTAATTCCATTAATCTTGAAAGGAACTTGGAAATATATACAATTCAATTCTACGAAATGAGGTTTCCCTTTGACAATAATAATTTTGTTAGAAAAAATATGCAATGAGGGATTTGTTTCTATTATATCCCACATTTAGAAGACTATTAGACATACTATGTAGATGAATATCAGGTTCACAGAAAGAGTTGGATGAGGCCAAATTTATGAAAAATAATAACATTTAGATTATATTGGGATATCCAAGGTGGGGATGATGACGATTCTAATCTATTAGACCCAATCTATGTTAATCATGTGCTAACTAAGCCAATTTTATTTGTAGATTGAAGCATTAGGAAAGTGGAAACTACTGATACAAAAACTATAGTGGTGCTTATGAGAACACAATATTAAGTAGAAAAGAAGACTATAGAGAAACAAAATTTCTTGCCTCCTAAGTATTTGGACAAAGGGAAAGCATCCATAAACCTTCATCTTCTCCTCAACAATTACCTTCCACTCATCAAGTGACTTTAGGAGGACAAAAGGGTCATGATGAAGAACCTCTAGAGAATATTTTACTAGATAACACTTGTGGAGAAGATGCTTCATAACATACACAAACAAAAAATATAAATAGGTTGCAATGGAAGAAGAAACAATTAATGTATCTTCTTCCCCTTCAAAGGAAAGTGTTTGTTATTCTTTTGATTCTTCTCCTTTGAAGGAACCACACATTTCTCCTAGGTAGGTCCTCCACCATATTCTCGTAAAGTAAGAACCTCCCATACCCCTCATATTAGAAGAGTCTTACAATTCACTTCTCCTGGCTCCAAATAAATATCTACATCTACCCCTAACTCATGGTTAGAACATAGTTTATCCAGGAAAAGGAAAATAGTCCAAATTAATATTCTTGACAAATATTTTGTTGACCAATTAATTTAAAGGACCCCCAAGCCAAAGAAATTAAAAACTACATCTAGATTATTGGAGGATAATAATACTGGGTATATGCATGTGGAAGTGACACACCCCTTTGTATAAAAATATGCAAAGTAAGCAGCTAATATTTATTTTAATATCAGTAGTTAATATAGGACCTTCCACTAGGGATGAAGATGTGTATAATTTCTAAGTGACAATTTCTAGGTTGGTAAAAAGAATGGCTAGTGAAAATCAAAGAAAAGATGAGTTAAAAGAGAAGGTAAGAGTTTTATCCAGGATTGTTTGAAATATTTAATAAATCTAGATCCCCAACCAATTTGTTAGGCTAGTGTCACCTTTGATTCAATATATTACATAGGCAAGGAAATGTTGAGTAATATTCAAGGTTACAAAACTTATGGAAAGGCTACTAAAGAATGGGCTACAAATAATTTAGCTAATGGAACTAAATTAATCTCTGATATGAAGAAAACATATGAAGATATATTTCATTTAAAAAACAAAAGAGCTCTAAGCACACTTCCTTTTTTCAAATTTTTGTGATTTTGTGCTCTTTGATGATCCAACCTGGTGGGGGCCCCATCAGGGCTTCTTCACCTATGCAATATTCTCCTTCCTAGAGAGTTTATTCCTCCCCTTTTATCTTCTCATGGTTTCAATCTCAGGGGAAAGGATGTTTCAAATCTTGAGGGAACAAAAATGTTTTTCGCTGGCGAGAACCCTGTCCTACGTGGATACACTTGTGCATGGGAAGGTTTTAAAAAAGGTTCCCAAGGAGTATTTTTATACTTTGTATATTGTTGAGGGGGATGAAGTGGATGTCCTAGATGTAATCTTGAATGATGCAATTGAGGGTCTGAAGTTGTCCCTGGTTTGAAAATTATTTTTTGCTCATCCCAATATTGACTAGGTACTTAAGTGGGTAACTGACCCTTGGAATCTCAAGGGTAGTGTCTTAATTAGTGCTATGACTAAAGGTTTATTTTTATTTACTTTTGTTATCCTCAAGAGGATATGATTCAGGTTCTCATAAGAGGACCCTTGGATTTTGATAGAAGCTTTAAGAATATTTTAACCCTATGTAAGTGGAAACTAGGGGTTGATGCCTCTACTCACCTGGGTAAGGTATCCCAAACTTGGGTTAGTTTTCTTGGTTTACCTTTGGGATTTTGGCACCAAAATGTTTTCAACGGAATTGCAGATTCATTTGGCACCCTGGTTATGGTGGATAAAGTAACCCTTTTTATGCCTCGGCTAGTATATGCTAGAATGTGTGTGATGTAGTTATCAATACTATTCTTCCTACCTTTATGACTTTACAATCAAATTTTGGAAAATGGGTTCAGTCGCTAGAATATGAAAAGGCCATGGATTTTTGTCAAGGGTGTAATAAGTTTGGTCATTTATAGGATTCTTGTAGAAATCTCCCTCTTGAACCTAAGAAAATATAGTTTGCATTTCCCTTGAAAAATGTGGGTCCAACGAACCTATTAAAGGAACCTGTCACACCAAATCCTAACTCGGCCTTGCTACTTTATGATAAGGTGTTGGTTCCTTCTCAAAATTTGACTGTGTTTGAGGCTCAGTCTCTAACTGATTGTGCCCCCACCAAAAATTTGGAAATGGTCCTTCTTGAGGAAGCTGGTGAAGAATTCACCTCCTCACCCTCTTTGGAAAAGTACCCCAAGCCACAAAATGATAATGAAGAGGCAGAGAATTTGCAAAAGCTATCACAAGAAAAGGAGGGAGTTGATGTCAAACTCCAAGAACAAGAAAAGGAATCCCTAGAGGAAGATGAGATAGAAATCTAGTTGGAAAGGTTGTCGAATTCCTCCCCTGAGCTCTCTTAGGCAGGGGTGAGATTGATGATGTATCAAACACCAAAAAATAAACAAGAGAAGGAAAATAAGGAAGAAGCCAAGAAAATCATGTTGAATGAATATTCCCCCCCAAAAAGAGGGGGTTGTGGATGAGGAATGGATAAATACAAAATCAAGGAAGAAGAAGAAACCTGATATGGGAGGAAGAAACCTGATATGGGAGGAAACAATAAAGTAGGTAGAACTCCCTTGAAAGAACTGAGGAACAAAGATACAACTAAGGATGTGGCTGCTAGAAAATAGAGAACCCTTGACTCCTTGGTTGGGAGTAAATCCAAAAAGAAGTAAGGGGAGATCCTCTCCCATTCTTTAGTAGTATCATGATGATACAACTTCTCCTTTTTGAGTTGATGTGTCTACTGTCTTGGAATGTGAGGGGACTTAATGGCCCCTACAAATAATATTTGTTGAAGGCCTCTTTGGTAGAGGTGAAACTAGATGTTCTCTTAATCTAGGAGACAAAAGTGAAAAGATAAATGTTTGAAAAGGTGATTAAATGGCTCTGGCATAGTGCCAATTTTGAAGTAAGTGATGTTTATGGCACCTTTAGGGGACAACTTGTTGGAACCATGTTAGGATTGCTGGAGAGCTAATTTTTTGTAATAAGAATGGTCTTATAGTGTCCATGAAATATATGATTACTCAAGGCCAAGTTGAATATGGTCAATATCTATTGTCCTAATTCTAACTCAAGATTGGTCAGACTTGATCTCTAGAATTTGTTGGAAGGTATCATTATCAATAGAAAGGACGAGTTTTGGATGTTTAGGGGGGATTTCAATTCCACGATGTATCCTTCAAAAAAGTGTGGTGGTCTTAATGACTTCTCTAATAGCATGATGGACTTATCTGGTTTCTTAAACGTTGTGGGGCTTATAGATATTCCTTTGAGGGGATATCCTTATACATGGACCAATAGAGGACAAGGTAGCAATTTAATTCAAGTTAAACTGGACTCTTTTCTTGTTTCCTCCAATTGGAAAATTTTGTAGAATCTCACCCTTACAACTCTCCCTAAAATTGGCTTAGATCACAGTGCTCTCCTTTTGGGGTGGGAGGACAACATTAGTAAAGGAAAATTTTCGTTCAAATATGAAATAATGTGGTCTCTTCATCTGAACTTCAAATATTTGGTAGAATAATGGTGGAAGGCTCCTTTTCATGGTACTCCCATGTATCATTTAGATCAGAAGCTGAAAATGATCAAAGAGAAAGTTAAAGGCTAGAATAAGTATTAGTTTGGGAATATTTTTACCACCAAAAAAGATTTAAGCCTAAAACTTAAAGAGATTCAAGATCTGATAGAATTGGGGATGATGGATGATGATATCTATAATCAAGAAAGGGACCTTAGAGCTCAATGGTATAAAATAAATAAAAAGGAAGAAATTTTCTAGAAACAAAAATCAAGAATTCAATGGTCGAGGGAAGGGGATAGAAATTAAAAGTTCTTTCATCAGTCCACCTTAAAACACAGATGTAGAAATAGGATCATAATTTTAGATTCCCTTAATAGGACAAGACTAGAGAGGGAGGAGGATATTGCAAAGGAAGTTGTTTCCTTCTCAAATTTCCTTGAAATGCCTATGGTGGAAAATTTTGAACTGAAGGACTTTCTATAGGCGATTCCTAATGTAATCTCAAAACAAGATTTGAAAGAAATGTCTAAAGCTATTTCTTTGGAATAAGTTAAGGAGGTGGTTTTCTCTTTTGGTTCTTTTAAAGCACCGAGGCCAAATGGCTTTCCTCCAAGTTTCTTTTAGGTTTATTGGGATATTGTTTCCTTTGACATGTTCAATAGTGTCAGGGATTTTTTCAGGTCGGGAATACTTTTAAATCAAATGAACACCACCTTCAATGTGCTTATTCCTAATTCAAATGAAGTTGCTTCTATGAATGACTATAGACCTATCAATTTATGTAACACCACTTATAATATATGTTCTAAGATAATGGTTAATAAATTGAAATTAGTTCTAAATAAGTTGATTGTTGTTAACTAGAAGGGATTTTTTCAGGGAAGAATTTTTCTAGATACAACCATTTACACTCATGAGGTGTTACATTCAATGGACCTTAGCAAAAAATAAGTTTTGGCTTTGAAAATTGATATTTCTAAAGCCTATGATTAGGTCTCTTGGAATTTCTTGTTTGTTGTTCTTGAAAATTTTGGTTTCAAAGGAAAATTTCTCAACCTAATCAGATCGTGTGTCACTACCCCAAATTATTCAATCTTGGTTAATGGGGTTCTACAAGGATTCTTCTCTTGTGTTTATGGTCTGAGATAAGGTGACCCATTGTATTCTTACCTATTTTTTATAGTTGTTGAATCTTTGGGATGAAATATTTAGAGACAACTTGTTAATTAAAAATTGAAAGGTTTTTGTTTTGCTTCAGCCCTCCCCCCGACCTCACACCAACAATTTATTGACGACACTATAATTCTTGGGGAGGCTTCTATTTTAGAAGTGAGACAATGGAAATAAGTTCTTGATAGATATGTTTGACTATCAGGTCAACATATCAATTGTAGAAGTTGTCAAAACCAACTTCAGACTCCAAGAACACCTGCATGCAAATGGATACCTGTCACAAGGAAGAGAATGGATGGAGAAAACAAATAAGGGTTTGAAGCTCTGAAAAATGGAGAAATTATCTTATTAGAACAAAAGGAATTATGAAATATACAATGGATCAATCCTTAAGAAGGAGATCATGCAAACCCTAAAAGAAACCCTAATAGAAACCCTCATACGAAAACATTTAATAATTAGTATAATTATTAAATGTCACTTTATGCAAACTGAAGTGAAATCTTAAGAAGGGAATAAAGGTAACTTAATTAACACAATTAAGTTAAAACCTTTACTCTAACACCTCCCCTTAAGATGAGCAAGAGTGCAGCTAAAAACATGTACAAAAAAACAAAGGTAACTACAATGCAAGAAGGTAAACATGGGTCCCGACAACTAGGCCAGATCAGGTACCCAAATACAACCAAATCTCTGTAAAGTGGAGAAATAGAGAAAACCTCATGGGGAAAACTCTGCTCCAAAAAGAGATGCAGAAAGCCATTAAGAACATCACTGAAGCAGAAGAAGTTGCAAACAACTGTCAAAAGATGATTGCTATGGTGCTGAAGAACCTCTTTTGAAGATAAGATGATCAGGATCAAGAAGACAACAATCTGCATGAGTGCCCCAAACGACACTACTCAAATCAGATGGCAAACAAAGGAAAAAACTTGGAACGAAGATACATATGACACAAGTACCAATAGTCTGAAAAACACTGATCAACTGAGAATGGAAGATTCCTTCCAAGGTGAAACGAAGGAAGCATTAGCACGAACAGTATAACACTCCCCCATAATGCTGAACTGGGAGAGTCTAACAGATCCACTGAAAAGGAGAAATTATCTTATCAGAATAAAAAGGAATTATGAAATATACAATGGATCAATCCTTAAGAAGGAGATCATGCAAACCCTAAAAGAAACCCTAACAGGAAAATATTTAATAATTAATATAATTATTAAATGTCACTTTATGCAAACTAAAGTGAAATCTTAAGAAGGGAATAAAGGTAACTTAATCAACACAATTAAGTTAAAACCTTTACTCTAACACCCCCCCTTAAGATGAGCAAGAGTGCAGCTACAAACATGTGCAAGAAAGCAAAGGTAACTACAATGCAAGAAGGCAAACATGGGTCCCGACAACTAGGCCAGATTAGGTACCCAAATACAACCAAATCTCTGTAAAGTGGAGAAATAGATAAAACCTTATGGGAAAAACTCTACTCCAAAAAGAGATGTAGAAAGCCATGAAGAACATCACTGAAGCAGAAGAAGTTGCAAACAACTATCGAAAGATGACTGCTATGGTGTTGAAGAACCTCCTCTAAAGATAAGATGATCAGGATAAAGAAGACAACAATCTGCATGAGTGCCCCAAACGACACTACTCGAATCAAATGGTAAACAAAGGCAAACACTTGGAACAAAGATACAGATGGCACAAGTACCAATAGTCTAAAAAACACTGATCAACTGAGAATGGAAGATTTCTTCCAAGGCGAAACCAAGGAAGCATTAGCATGAACAATATAACACCCCCCCATAATGTTGAACTGGGAGAGCCTATTAGATCCATTGAAATGGTGCATAACACCCTTTAGTGCATGAAGGAGAAGATACAACATCTGAAAGTGCACAAGAAAGCACCTGCAACTAAAAAAGTGGTGTGCAAAACAAAGCACACATGCATGAGGCTGGAATCATATGGATCCACTATCGTCATGGAGAAACACTTACTAGAAAAAGGTATGATGGAAAAACAAAGGCACTATACAACCCCCCATGACACTTTATAATAACAGTGTGAGTACAAAATATGGCACAACCTTATGTACAAAATCCCCAAAATATATGTACAATAGTCTGGCACTTTATCTTAGTGTGTTACATAAAAGATTGCTTACTAATGATGTTCAAAATGCCCACAAAGGACAAAAAACTAGAAATACATGAAGAATAGCCAAAAACAAAGCATCCCATACAAACGAAAAGTTTCCAAGAGCAAATATATCCAAGTAATTCACTAGAGTGTGAAAACACAAAAAACTGAATAAAATATATTTGGAGTGAAATATGGAAAAATTGCATGGATGGAACTGAAGAGCTTTGAAATATGGTTCCAACGCCACTGAGATCGTGAAAAATGGAGAGACTGGTCAAAAGTTATGAGCTCGAGACTGAAAAAAGCTCTTTTGTCTTCAACTGGCTGTAGAATGCACCAGCAGAAAAATGAAGTGATGAGACCCACACCACTGGAAAGTTGACAGAACCAGCTTTCCGACGATATCTCGTTTACCAAAAAATGATATCGTATGCCCAAGTTATGACCTCTGGAACAAATAGCTCCAAAGGGGGAAAAAATTAGTGCTGCATTAAATTTGACGGTCATACGGCCATCACAGCAAAAAATACGGGCTTAAATTTGATGGCCAAATGACCGTCACCACATTTGCACAATTGGGCTTATTTAAAAAATTGTTTTTAAAAAAAAAACAATAACAAAAAGTTACACTGTTAATTTTTTTTGAAAGAAAAAAAAAAAAAAATGCGGGGCCCGATGGGGCCGCCTGCCAAGGTGGCGGTACCAATCGTGGCAGGGCAGTGGTACCAAATCAGGGCAAAGCCAAGGGCTACCACCGCCATAATGGCGGAGGCGGTACTTTGGTACCATCCCTGAATCACCCACCAGAGCAAGCCTTAAAAAGGCTCCTTTTTTTTTTTGATTTTTTAAAAAATCAAAAACTTTTACAAATTGTTTTTAAAATTGACAAAAATAAAAATTCCGAAGAAATATTTTTTTATATTTTTTTTACCAGGCAGAGGGATCGCCATACGGGTAAAAAATTTTGCCCCTTAAATCAACTTTGTCCAAAATGGATGAATTAACAGTCGATTTAGGGGTTTTGGACCGCTGCAGACATAATGGCGAGGTCCGTTTGGACTCAAAATGTTTTGAAATTGCAGGTGATTTCCTGGATAAAAAAAATAAACCCCAAAACCGTGAATGCCTGATCCAACCCTTGTAGCTCCAAATAGCTCCAAATTCTTCAAAAAAGAACAGGCATGCAATAGGAAAGCTCTGATACCATGTAGAAGTTGTCAAAACCAACTTCAGACTCCAAGAACACCTGCATGCAAATGGATACCTATCACAAGGAAGAGAATGAATGGAGAAAACAAACAAGGGTTTGAAGCTTTGAAAAATGGAGAAATTATCTAATCAAAACAAAAAGGAATTATGAAATATACAATGGATGAATCCTTAAGAAGGAGATCATGCAAACCCTAAAAGAAACCCTAATAGGAAAACATTTAATAATTAATATAATTATTAAATGTCACTTTATGCAAACTAAAGTGAAATCTTAAGAAGGGAATAAAGGTAACTGAATTAACACAATTAAGTTATAACCTTTACTCTAACATCAATTAATAGAAAAGAAAGATCTATTTCTTTGATACAAGCCAGATTATAAAAGAGAAAGTTATAAATATTCCAGATTGCTAGGAGGCTGAATTGTCAGCTACCTACCTTAGCCTAACTTTAATCTCAAGAAAACCTCATAGTAATTACTGGAATTATATTATGGAAAAAATTCAAAAGATGTTGGTTGGATGGAAGGGTAAATTGCTAAGTCTTGCTGGGAAAGTTCAGCTTTTAAAAGCTTCCTTACAAAATATTCCAGTTTATTATCTCTCTCTCTTTAACATCTTGACCTACATTGCTAATAAAATTGAAATGATACAAAGGAGATTTCTATGGTCGATGGTGGAAGAGAGAATAAGAATGGTGCTTGTTAGATGGGAGTATGTCTACAATCCGAAGAGGGAGGGTGGATTAGGTATAAAAAGAATAAAAGTGTTCAATAAAGCTCTTGAGGAAAAAATGGGATGGTTTCTTTTGGAAGGAGAAAAGGATTGGGTTCAAATTTTATAGGTTAAGTATTTGGGAAATAAAGATTCAATTTTTTTCTTCAAAATAAGGATCTTCCTTATGGTTTAGGTTTTTGGAATAATTTTCTAAATATTAGAGGTACTCTAACAAAAGGAGTGAAATTGAGAATTGGAAATGGTCACAAAATAGACTTTTTGGATGCTTGGATTTCATGTGCTCCCTTGGCTTCCTACAACAACCACCAACAAATTAGAATCAGGTTGAAAAGAAATATTAGAATTTTTTTTTCTAATTATATAAACTAGGAAGGTCAGAGACCAAAGTGGATGGAATTTAAAAAATATTTGAATAATGTTGTTCTTGGGGGTGGTAGATAGCTGAGTTGGGATTATTATTTGGATTCCCTCCTGAGGCAGATTGGTGATCCTGATCTTTTCTCATTATATGGGGATGATGAGTGGATTTGGACAAAAAGTACTTCAGGGAGATTTTTGGTTAAATTTGTTTATGAGCTGATGGAATCTCAACTATTCCAAAAGGAGGCTTTTAACTGGAAAATGGTGTGGAGAAAGAATTTAATCCCCAAGATCAACTATTTTTGGTGGACAGTGATGCATGGAAAGATATTGACAATTGAAAATCTAAAGAAAAGGGGATGGTATCTGGTGAATAAACGCTACCTTTGTAATAATGAGGAATAAACCATTATGGACTTGTTGTTTTAATGTCCTTATGCTCAAGAAGTTTGGTCTTTTTTCTTATAGAACCTAATGATTGATTGGGTCTTTCCACCTTCATTGAAGATGTTTGTTGATGGTTGGAGTATATGTCCCTATTCTCACAATGTCATTATCGACATCTGGAGACAAATTCCCCCATTCCTCACCTAGGGTTTGTGGAAAGAGAGGAAAAATAGAGTTTTCAGAGATGTAGCTAAGAATAGTAAGAGTTATGTATGTCTATCAGGAGACAGATTCAAGAAAATATTGAGAGCTGTAAATATGCTCCATCAAAGAAAAGGCCATCATATCAAGAGATGCAAATCAAGAAACTAAGGGGAATATCTCTTGACCTTAACAATGTCAACTTTACTAAACAACTAATAATAAAAAGCACCATTTGGATTCCTTGAGATCTAGGGTAGATTAAATGTAACTTTGATGGGTGTTCTAAGGGGCACCCTGGTCTGGAAGGAGTAGGTGGAGTTGTAAGGAACCAACAAGGTATTTATGTGGTCGGGTACAACAAGGGTCTGAGAACAACAAAAAATAACCTAGATGAGGCTTATGATGTATGGGCTAGAATATGTTGCCAAAAATATAAGGGTTATACTAAAGTGATGGTGGAAGGTGATTCAAAGTTAGTAATTGACTAAAATAATAAGGTTGATGCTCTTTGGGAGATAAAAGATATCTTGGAAGATTGTAAACATATTTAACAATCCTTTCAAAATTGTAAGATAAGCCATATTTATATGGATGGAAATAGGGTTGTTGATGCTATGGTAAATTTTGGCTTACAACATTTGGTTTGGAAATATTGGGACTTCACCCATTTATCAAATCAACTTAAGGAAATAATATTTAAGGATAGGATGGGGGATCAAATTAATTTTTCATAGGTGGAATGATTTTATTTGATAGGAGGAGTTGGCAGTGTTGTCTAGCTGTCATAACCATCGTCATTTTTTTCTTATGGTTGTTGCGCAAGTTGAAAGGACAAGAGGGGAGGTACTCTGTTAAAAGCAAGTGTACGCAAAATCTCAAAGATTTAGAAATAAATAAAATGAAAGGACAAACTCATTTATAAACCTTATGCAATAATGAGAAAGAAGTAATGGTTATTATGGTGATTATCATCCATATCTTTAAAAATCTTGTGATAGATGTGAGAAAATACATTTTGACATGTATTATCGTTGACGTGAAGGTGGACATTAAAAAAGATTAATCATGTTTTGTAAAGGTGGCAGAGCTGTCGTTTATTTTAATGGAAGGCTTCAAAATATGAGACTAAGATTCGTATGAAATTTGATTATTTTAAACACATCGCCAGAAGGTTCAAGCCATTGGTCTCACAAATGAAAAGCCACCAAGTCTCTATCAAAATCATTTTTTTTGAATTCCCAGTTGCATCTGTGGTGAACGAGGGAGGCCAAAGAGTTGAGCATTTTCTCCTTCCTAAGGATATTCAAACTAAAGATAAAACCATTGGAGCCCCTTGGAAGAGGATGGATCCGAGTCAATATGACTCTCTGAAAAAGAATGCAGAGTTGTGGGGCTTGTTTGAATGGGCAGGGTTCACTTTGTACTTTTCTACCATGGAAGCTTACAATGGAAAATCCCAGTTATAAGTTCACAAATGCTTGGAAAGACGATGAATTTGAGTTGGGTGGTTTCTATTTTACAGTTGTGCAAAGCTTATAGCCAAAGCCATGGGTCTTGTGTATGAAGGGAAGAATATTTCAAAGGTAAGTACTGGAAATTTCTAAACTTATATAGATAATTTTTTGAATCTAAAGAAAAAATCCAATAATTCCAGAATGGTTACTCAAGGGTTTTGTTGCCACCCCTTACCACAATGTTAGATTTTTTCATGAATTTCTTTACATTAGAAGGTTGTTTTCAATTTTTCCATGGTTATCATTTTCCAATATTGAATCATATCAAGCACCAAGAAAAAATAAATTTACCCTTTTTCCTCCTCTCATCCCTGAAACAAAGCCTTACCAATGGTGTGAACACTCCTTTACACCAGAGTTTGATTCATGCCATATGTAAATATGTCCTTTCTACCACCCCACAATTTTTTTTCCATAATTTGATTGAGAATCCCACTCCTAAGAGCTCTATGAAAATTGAACTAATTGAGAGACGACCCCACTCCTTGGCCAAAGAACTTGCTAAAGCCTCACCCAATGTTGTGGATCCTACTTGGTTGGCTCTCCTTAAGATAACCCCAGAAAAATGAAAGGGTACCCTCTTGCTCCTATAAAAATAGCCCCGAGTGTGGGTCCACTACCCCAATGGGCCGAAGATCTACCCGCATGAATTTGGCTACATATAAGGGGTCAAAAAAAAGTAAAAATTCTAAAAGTTCAGAGGAAAATAATTTGGAAAAGCATCTAGACAAAAAGGGGAAGAAGACTGCTAGGGAGGAAAAAGGTTCTTCGTTTGAAGAATGTGTTCCAGAAAGCCTGGGTGAAGCTGGCTATCTTGAAGAAGAGGAGTCGGGGTCAGAAGAGGTAGAAGGCTCTAGTCAAGAGGAGGAGGATGGTATCAATCAACAAGAGGATGTGCAGGATGTTGAGGAGGATATTGATATGACTGAGGATAATGGAACAACTACTATGGAAACAAAGTGTTTGAAGGATTATCAAACGAGTCTAGAATTAACTAAACTACAAAGACTGGAGGAAAGGTTGGCTGTTTGAGAATCAAAATGATGATAATGCTGATAGGTTTCGGGCTCTTGAGTGTGCTATATTGAAAATGTGTAGGGTTGTGGATGTAGTTATGAAAAAAGTTGTTATGGTGACTATCTCGGGACAAGGAAAAATCAAGAAATAGTAAATGAAAATGGAGAATAAGGAAGATGTATATTTTTTAGGGAAGATGTAGGTCAAATATAGCTTTAAAGATTCGGTTGATTTTGGTTAGTTGGGCTTGGGGAAGTGGCTCTCCTCTTGTTTTGCTTCCTCAATTTTGTTGTTTTGTTCGGTTGTTGTTCGTTGGACTGATGTGCTACTTTTGTTAGGGATCAAGGCCCTTTCCCTACTTAATTAATAAAAAACATGTTTATATATTGAGGTGTTGAGGTTTGCGTTTGACAAGGTAATTGCAAATACCAAAAATGAAGAATTAATTTGGATGAAAATTAATAATGATTTCAAGGAGATGCTCGCAATAAGAATAAACAAATGATATGTCATGCCCATAATTTTTCGCAAGAAAAACCCTACAATTTTATTTTTTTTGTTTATCTATTAATTAAGCAAGTTAACACTCATTAAGAGTTTAAGACCTAACACTAAGTGTGATAAGACTTGTACATATTCATGAAGGCAATTCACAAATTCAAATGTATGGAGACACAAATCTATATTTGAATAAATATCTCTCTTCCCCTTAGGTAGCAACATTGGGAAACCAACTAATCCTAAACACCGACCCACCGCGAAAAGCTTTAAACATTGGAATAGTTTGCCTACACCTAAAGTTTTAATTGGCCAAGTTTCCTCCATATATTGTTAGAAAATAGTAGGTTACTCTACCCTCCACCATTAGTATTCATAAATCTTATTAGCTACCTTCAACATATATTTACCATCAATTGATTATCAAAGGATTCCTTTATAAAAGTATTAATATTTCTCCTAGAATATTCCCCTAAAAATAAAATCATTTTACTAACTTCATTGAGAGGATCATTAAAAATAAAATAAACATGTTTAACTATAAATTTATTAATGAAATCATAAACATATTAATTCCTTCTTTTCCTTTACTAAAATTGAATTAAGAGAATTGTCATTAATATTTAAAAACAAATAATACTTGCTAAAAATTAATGAAATCATAAACATATTAATCCCTCCTTTTTCCTTTACTAAAATTGAATTACAAGAATCAACATTAATATTTAAAAACAAATAATACTTGCTAAAAATTGCCTAATAAATCCTTTAATAATTTAATTACTATATATATTTAACTTACTCTTTTATTTATTTCTTATGATGACTAATTTAATTTATAAATATTAACACCTTATCCTTTCACTAATCTTGTTAATAATTTACTAATTTAATTTACGATTTTATTAATAGTTTGGTGGGGCTTTTTTATTTTTATATTAAATATGGAAATTAAGTCTTTTATTTATTTATTTATATATCCCACTTTTTTAGGAAAAGAAATAGCTTTCTTTTAAGGAAACTTTCTTTCTTTCTTAAAATCACGAATCTCTACCCTAAAATTTAGCTTTAAATTTTAACCAACTTAAGAATCACATATGATGTTTTTTTTTTTTTTTTTCCTTTAATCTTCTTTCTAAAGAAAAAACATAAAAATATTTTCATTGGGTAGGGAGAGGTCACCTAAAGAAATAGATATATTTATTATATACGCAACAAATGATGTTAATTGGATGATTTCAAAATTGATAATAGTAATATTGGTTAATGCTCATACTTTAATCATTTATTCGTTGGGCTCCACTAAACTCAAACAGGTGGCTGGGTGAAAGTTACTACGAGAAATAATAAAGGCAAAAATAAACCAAAAAGAAAACCCTAAGAACTAACTACTCCACACTGATAAAATCGTCACGATTTAAGTTTATTTTGTTTGCTTTTCTTTATAAAACTACTTATATAATACCCGACGTTAAAGTATTTTCTGGGCTGGTGAAAAACTGCATGCCAGCTTGGGATGTTTGAGCAAAAGAAAAACCATACAGGTATATAAAATTAATATTTTCACCTTCACGCGAACTGATGAGACTACATTATATATATATATTTTATAGTCAGTATGAAAATAATACCAAAGCAAAATTTAAATGAAGACATCGCCAAAGTGTTGGCATTGTATATATAGAAATCTGAAACGCCTAACCCAACTACTTTTATTCCTCTCTTCCAGCATTTACTGTCTATCTACCCTGTCCTGTGGTGCTGCCATGAGTGAGAAAAGTTAGCAGCTGAGTTGGCTAATAATTCCGCAGTAGACTAAGATGAGGGTTGCGCTAAAGGCTATGCCAATATTTACTTAGTCTGGTATTTACTTGCTGCACAGTCCCTTAAACTATGAACCTCCAAAGTACAATTACGCAAATGCTTGGTCACACGCAATACCTTGACTGAGATTTACTTGCAGATGATACAGAGCAATCTTATATTTTTCCTAACTAAGAAAATTAGTTTATCGCATTGATTTACTCTGACCTTTCGTGGAGATTGGGATATTATTGCAATGATAATCAAATCGAATACTCCCTGCCAAAAGTCACTAACCCAAACTACCAATAGCCACGAATTTACAAGCCCAACAACTCCTACTGACCCGTAGTAAAGGCTTTTAATTTTAATCCTCCAACCTGAGAGGCTTGCAATGATAAGCATAGCCTGTGATGACGGCATGATAGGCGGGGATGGGTTTAGGCCTAAGAATTTAAAGGCTGGGTAGAAAGGCGCCTAGGTGTTGTTTATTGAAAATACTGATGAAGACATAATTATGTGGTTGGTGCAAGAATCTGACAACCCTGGAAAATGATATGGTCCTATCTACTTCGAGAATTTCTTGCTAATACATGAGTGTGACATTTAACATTGTTTACTCTTGCAAATGTTACGCATGTTGTGCAGTTGTACACCTGAGAAGAATGTGTATCACTTGTGCAAAATCCCTAGGTAAGCTACTTCGCACAATATGGTCAACGACGCCATAAATTGAAGTGATATCTTAGAAATCTTCACCATTTTGTATTGAAGATTGCGTACTGTATAACTCAAGGCGACTTAAAGCTTTGAAGATTTACAATTTTATTCATGCCTCCTGCTGCGGTTTGGCGTTGAGGTTCAAGTTAACCATTGTCAATGAAAGATGGAGTAGCTAGAGGAATTTAATGCAAATAATTCTAAGACTAAATAAACTCGAATTCGCTACAGGCACCATACACCAGAATGCAAATCTGTCGCATGCTAATCCTATCCTGTTGGTTGAGGGCGTATCAATTCTGGCCTATACCCTGTTACAGTCTGCATTCTAAACCTTTGTACTTTTGTTTACTCAAAGAGGCTGGCAGCGATAAGGGTCTAGGAGTGCTGGGAATGGCTCCCGCCTCACTCCCCTGGTTTTCTACTTCGCAATACTTCTTCTATTTAATTAGCACGTTTACCATCAGACTGTTTACCATAACTATTATTAAATTTTCCTTCTATAGTTTCATTAAGCTGTGGCGCATCGCGGTAGAAGCTTGTCAACAGAGATGAATCTGATTGTTTGTTACCTATATTATTTCGTTGATAGATTTATTCACTGTATTACATCCATGTTTTCATTTATTCCTTATTACTTCTGAACTATGTGTATTTTGTTATTATTTATATTATCACTTGAAGAACGTGTGTGGAAATATATCCTTAATATATCCTTTTACCAGAGGCTTGTTCACTGATCTGTGGTTTGGTAAGAAATGTATGTGCAGCCTGTCCATATTATATTTGCACTCCTTACAATTAGAACACCATGTATTTGGTATATATATTCTTTGTAAAGTCAATGTAGGCACAGGCTTGATTTGAAGGAGAGGAGTAAGACATTACACCTTTCTGTGGCCTATGAGGTTTTCTTTCATAAGGTATCTGTATAAAGATTATCTTGTAGGAAGAATGTATAACTATACTTTTACAACCTAAACATTTTATTATGTATGGGTATGTGTGCTCAGAAAAAGAAATTCACTTGTAAATACAATAAGCATGTCTTCAGAACCATATATGTATTTCAACCACTATTCATTGCCATAACACCAATTTATATTTATTCTTATCACTCATTGTGAGATAAAACAAGTGAAGCCTCCATTCATACTTCTTTTACATATAATTTTAATCTCCAACAAGAAGAAAAAAAAAACATTATTTAAAACTTGAGAGAACTAGAGGTCTCTTGTAACACCCATTTGGAAATATATCAAAACCACAACCTCCTATTCCTAACTTTCTTTTTCATGTTACATCAACACACCATATTTCCATATTGTAAGAAAATTCAAGGGAATCTAACAAAGGGCACATGTGTGATTAGGGCTTGCTCTCCACCCTACTGTAATGGCATCATGGAGCCTCGTGGGCTCTAGCCATACCCCCGAGCAAGGAATACTTCAACCCCAAGAAGATAAATGGGGTTCTCTCAAACTTTTACGAAAGGAATGAAACTAGCACAACATTCATGTTACATACATATAGGCTTTTCACCCATCATATTCAACAAAATCCACTCAAACATATCAATCTCTTGCTGCAACTAAACAATGAAAATGGATATAGTAAAACTTATCTCTCTGCTTAGAGTGCTGGACTTAGACTCTTATCCCTCTTTCCTCTCCAACCAAGCCATCTAGATCACTCTCTCCCCAATAGGACTCATCTCCTCTTCTCATTGTTCCTACCATCTTCTCTAAAGTTCTCCAAAAGGAGAAGTGGGTAGCACCCTCCTCATTCTTCTTCTCCAACTATATAGGTGTTTCCACTTACAACCTTTTGGATGGGGAGGTGTAGAGTGTACCTCCCTTCTTCGATGAGAGTCTTTTCTCATTGAAGAGGCAACATGCACTTGTACAACCCCAAATATTTTCACCCCCCATCCTCTCCTTAAAATCCGTCACACTTCATTATGAGGACCCTTAAGGAGTCAAATCATGTCCTTGGGACCCTATTGCATGCCCACTTGACCCCTACCACTATGGTATAGACCCTAGGGGGTTTATTTTTGTATCCCAACCAAAGAAATTGACCAACAATCCTCCTCAAACACCCACTTAAAGATCCATCCGAGTTTCACACTTGGATAAGGTTCCCAACCCACATAATTAAATATTCTCACAAACCAAAATAAATTATACCTTTAATATCAACCCTCACCACTTAATCTATCAACATATAAACTTTATATCCTCAAGAAGATGTCTTTTGATTTGCTCTCGATGGTCTTCCTTTCTCATGCTAACACTGTTACCTTCTTGCACATTACCAACACAATCATAAGTAACATTGTATATCACATTAATCTATTAGTTGAATATTATAAACTTTTAACCATATAATAATCCATTTAAATTTCAATATACATTCCATAGTATATTAGTGTATTCCACCTTCATGGTAGTGACAATAGAACATAATGTCAAAATGAAATTACAAGGATTTTTTCGAAAGATCACCTTATTGATCATCCACAATATATCTAATCATCAATTTAAGAAAATAATATCACAAATTAGGTTTAGCATTAACCACATGTGAAACGGGGTCTTACATGATAGTTGAAGTCTGTCCAAGTGTAGATGACAATAGATGTGATGTGGAAAAAGAGCATCAAATGAAATTTCTTAATTTTGAAATAAAATATATTAGAGAAGGGAAATTCAATGAGTCCAATGCAATGATGGTTGAGATTTAGAAAAATATTTTCGGCATTGGTATCCACCTTTGAAAAGAAGGAAATACCAGGATTATGGAGATGCAGAGACAATGAAGAGAAGCTTCAAGGAAAATTTTGAAATTCTCTAAAACAAATAAGATTTCAACATGGAGAGTATGAGTCCAAACTTAGTGAATAGACTTGGAATTATTTTAATTCAGTGGACTTCCAACTTCATTCTCTGGGAAGATCGATTTAGCAATAGGTAACAAGGCTCCATGGAAATTATGGGCTAAATTATTATTATTCCACAACATGGTGACATGCCTCCAATGGTGAAGGAATTTTATGCCTATAAATTTAAAATTGCCATGTCAACCACCCAATTAACCCAAATAGTTACCAAGGATATTCTACCTTAGCAATAGTCCTTTTTATTTATTTTAATATTTTTTGAAAACTGATGTTTTAATAAATTTGAAAGGACTCTTTATATTTTTCAGTTACTTCAAGAAGCAATTATGCTCACTTCCTTATATATATGTAATATGAAATTACCAAAGGTTGGCTAAACTTTTTTTGGGAGAAATATGTTAAAAACTAAAATTTTACATATGTGAGCATACTATTTATGATTATTGAGAAATTGAAATTTATCAATATCTACGTGCTTTGATTAATTCATCGAATTGATGCATTTCTATGTGGATGTACAATTTATTTATTTTCTTGGCCCTTTCCAATTTTTATATGGAAGTGATTAAGAGGGGATTAGGTGGGAACTATAGGATTTAATTAAAAAAAGTGGGGGAGTTGGAGGATGGTACTAGGAGAGAGAAATTGAGAGGAATTAAATATTTTAATTTAATTCCATTTAAAGAAAAAGGAGGATAAATTAAATAACTAGATTTATTTATTTAATTTGATGGAAGAAATGGTAAAGTAGGATGAATAAGGTAGATAATTAAGGGATTTAATTACCTTAGGGCCTTAGTGGGGATTAAAAAAAAGGGAATATTAAATAAAAACAAATTTATTTAATTGACATAGACAATGGGAATTTCCAATAGTGGCATAGTATGATGGTTAAGTTGTTGTGGTGTTGTTCTTGCCATCAAGGTTCAAACCCCACGGGTGTGTAATTATTGAATGTTTAAATTGGGGATGAGGTCCCTCATTTGTGACCTCATCAATTCATAGCTTCGGGTCAAAAGATTTTACCCTTTAAAAAATATATATATATGATGGGAATTAGATGAAATAGGATTAATTTAACCAAATGAAATTGGTTAATTTTTTATGTCTATTATTTTCCCCTCTTTGAAATAATGTTAAAATAATGATGTTTCAAAGAAAAATAAAATATAGTTGACATGAAGAAAACTAGGTGAAATAGATTCCCTAGTGCGAAGAACACAATAGGAAGAATTATTAGGGTGGATGATGCCCCCTTGAGAGGGTAGATGAAAAAAGGGACTTGGAGGGTGTCAGGAAAGAAGGGAAGGGTTGAAGAGTGAGGTGTAGGAAGAAAATGAAGAGGATTGAAAAATAGATGAAAATAGAGCTAAGAGGAATAAATCATAGTGTGAAAGGTGACGAGGTTGAATTAGGGAGTTATAAATAGTAATTAGGGGTTAATTACTATTCATTTTAACCATAATTTAATAGTGATGTGGTGAGCATAATATTAAAGGATCAAAGAGATGATGGTGAATTTTCCAACTATGGACCACCACATGAACTAGGTGAGGGTGGTAGGATGGAGTAGAGTTAGAGGTGAGTAGGTATTCAACTCCAAACTTTCCCTTGACTAGTATTTTTTATATTAAATTCTAGGTAGAAAAACCCGTGTGGTAAACTCACCTAACACGATTGGGTGAATCCTCCTATGAAAGGGTGAATGGGTATGTATAGGGGTCGATGCACTACCAAAAGGAAAAGGCACAATTTATAAGGTAAATCCACCAAAATAACAGTGAAAATGCTTAAACAAAGGTGATTTTTCCTAAAAAAAGGGGTGAATATTCCTAAACTAAGGCGAATTTTCCAAAACAAAGGAAAATATGCCTATGGTTGGGTGAAGGGGTGAAAAGAAAGGTGAATACGTTCTAAAGGATGAATCCCTTGACAAAGTGGTAAACACACCTATAAAAGGGAGAATTCATTGGAGGGGTTTAGAAGTTTTCTATAAGGTGAATCTAAAAGGTAAAATGTGAATGTGTAGCACCCCTTCCAAGGAACCCTAGAGGAATGCAATAAAAAATCAATGGAACAATTTTTTTTTAAACAACAATAGAATGCAATAACGTAACATGACATACTAATCTAAACCTAGGTCCTCTAAGGTTCCTCGACTATGCTACTCACAAATAAATATTACAAGAATGTTAAAACATGCAAGGTTCATTTTAAAGCATCACACTAAATGATTTTATATTACTTACTTCCATAACTTATAATGAACATTAAAGATCATTTATAGATAACGTATGCAAGACACATTACTTTATAGTACTCATTACAAGATTAAGTCATTAATAATTGTTACATCATTACAATAATTACAACAATGCTTCCCTTAGTAAATGTGGGAAGATTACATTAGATTATAGTAAATGATAAAATGGAAGTACAATCCAATATACAAATATATGAAAGGTTGCCTTCATGAACTGAAATAGGATCTGGAATCCCCAACACAATGAACCATCTCCATGCACACGAACATGCAGAAAGAATACCCAATGGAGGAAAAAGCACCAACCTCCTAAACATGTGGAAACCTGAGGTCCACCTCTTGTGCTAGGAGATAACACAAGGTCCCACATCTAATAGACAGTTAGGAAAGCAATAGGATAACATAAGAAAGGGATTATATATGACCTCAACACATCACTGCTAACAATGCCAACATCACTTACAACACTTACTTCACTTCCAGAGACACTCACACAATAGAAAGAGAAAATATAACTAGGGAATGCTAGATTGCAATAGGGAGGAGTTTCACCACATAGCTTGATATGGGTTATTCTGGTAGATCTTCGTAGACCTCGGCCCCCATCCTAGGTTGTCTTGGCAGCCTCTCCTGATCCCCAGCCCCCATACAAACTCATGTGGAACCAACACACCTTTTTGTTGAATATTCAAGATACTAAGAGGGGGGGTGAATCAGTATTCACTAAAAATTATTGAACAAACACCTTTAATTATTTTTCTGCATAGAATAGATAAGAGTAATAACAAAACATGAAATTCCACAACACAAGGACACCATATTTTTATGTGGAAAACCCAGAGAGGGAAAAACCACAATGAGGAATAGCTCACTATATATAGTTATTTTTATACCGGTTACAAAAGAGGCTCACTGCTAGATACAAAATCTCACTTCTTACAAGGAATCACTGTCTAAACATGGAGGCTCACTACCTACAAAAATTATAGAAAAAAAATGGCTAACCGCTAGAGTTGAACTGATGAAGTTACACTAAAAGTGCAGATTCAATTCCTTTGATGCTCAAAGTATTTGCTTGCATGAAAATAGACTAGTATTCATCCTTTTATTCGCACACTTCTCTTATCACCACATACATACACACACTTATTCTTCGCTCACTTCCATTCATGTTCAAACCCTCTTGTATATATACTTGATATAACTACACACATCAATTAATTTGGCCTAAATGGATGCAATTCATATTTTCAAAACGATAACCTATCAACTTCATATAAATATTTTTGAAAGTAATTCAACTGTGTCATGCAATAGTATGTCGGCTAGGACCAAATCTAGGTCTCACATATAACGACAATATATGTTGAGCTATATACTGATTATTAGGTTGGCCATGATTAACCTAATAATGAAATGCAATCACAAAAATGATGCCAACACACCATCCAAAAATATGAAAATTTGAGAATGCATACATACATGCTTGTGGTGATCATAAGACTTTTCCCAAAACCATAAACCTCAATGATTACTGAAGAGAATATGCAGACCAAAATACTAGATCAAATATCGGATGTTCTGCACATCGGTTCAAGGTACCAAACCAACATGGTGACATCAATAAAAATATAGGAATAATCTTTTGAATACTTCCAACAATCTCCCCCTTTGGTATTGATGAAAACATGTGCAAAATATCCAATTCAAAAATCTCCTTCAATCTCTCCAAATCTCTCCCCAAATTTATCCAAATCTATCCCCCTTTGAAATCAATGGAAAAGGGTGCCAAAAAAATGTAAACATGGTGACATCCAACATTCAAAAATTCTAATTCATTCAAAATTTCAAAACCTCAAAACTTTCAAGCATCCAATCTTTTAAAGTTGTTTCAAATCAAAATGACACTTTTCACTTGAAATACCTTCTTGTACCTTTCTTTGATAACATAATATAATTTCTTCCATTCAAGTACTGTAGAATGCATTATTTTACATATGACTTCCAATAGAGCCAATAGTGTGAAAGAGGATGGCCAATCTGTAGATGAGCATTGTCTTTCACAATATTATACACCAGAGAGTATTTTGGAAAGATGGTCTAATTGGACCTCAAAAATTTCCTTAAGAAGCTAGGAGGTCTTCACTACATCATCCCTTTGTCTCTGCATAATGATCAGTTTAGCTTGTAGTTCACCAACTCTCAGCCTCTGCTTTCCCTCTTTGTCTTCAAAAATATCAAGCTTCTTTCTGATGTTCACTTTGGATTCAATTTCTTCAATCCTACTTTTGAAAATATCAACTGCAATAGGCCATCAGAGACAATATTTGTAGATATCTGGCATTTCTTTTATGCACTTCTTCATCTCCGTGATCAGTTTTGATAGTCTTTTATTTGCTTTAGAACATCTCTTTTCAACCAAGGCTTCCAACTTGTGTCCTTTCAGACCTTCAAGCAAAATTCTCTCTTCAACTACTTTGACTAAATTTTCTGGTAAGGAAAAAAAAAAATAGTGATACATCAATACCTTTATGAAGTAGATACTCAACTAAAGCATCATAGATTTTGAGTCTATCAATCAAAGAGACTGTACTCCACAATTCACCAATTTTCTTCATTTTCCCTTTCACTAACATAGACTGGATGTCATTTGGATTGAAAGATTCTAATCCAGGCAGAGATTCTTCTTCTTCTTCTTCCTTTTCTTTAGGAATAAAAATGATGTTCTCAAAGACGACTTTTCTTTTCTTCGATTCCAGAGGGGAATTATTAGTGAAGACTTCCAATTCTTTTGTTCTGGAGGAAGATCCTTCCTAAAATTGGCTAGATGTAACTTCACTGGAGCTCATTACTTTTTGCAAGGATAATAAAAAGTTTTTACATGCACTTATTTTATCTTCCAAGCCTTCCAAGTGCCTGTATATTTGTCTTGCAATGGGAATCCTAGATTCCCACTTAATGTTTTTCTTTCCCGATAACGAGTCCATAAAGTAGAGTAATAGACAAGTAAGCAAGGACCCAAATCAAAAAGGGTATCCTTCTTCTAGTGACATTCGTATATTTTTGGTGATATTTTCAAGAATTAATCTACATAGATCAAACAACTTTTTCTCTTTTACCATTTTATGCGCCAAATACACAATAATGGCTGAAGTAGAGCCATCTTGATTTCTAAAATAAAATTTGTAAGAAATTCCATACACCACATACCTAGCTGAGGAATCGCCAAATAGTATCAATCAATAGTGCTCAGTGATCTTTGTCAACTCTCGTCATTTCTTCTACTTCCTTATATTTTATGGTCTTTCTTCCGGGAAGTTCTCTAATGCTACATAATCTGGTAATAACTTCGATCGCTTCCTTCATAATGGGATAGGATTTATCCAATACAATGCTTCCATCCTTAAATTTTCTCAAAAGGAACAAGATAAATTCTCTGTTAGCAATTCAATTGAATTCTCCCCATAAATCCAAACCTAGGGTTTGTAAGTTTCATATCGCTCGATTCCAACCCTAATTCCATCTTCTTTATTTTGTGATGATCCAATTCATCCAGTTCGAATCCTTTTAATTTTAGTGGGGTATTTACATTGGATCCTCTATTAGATATTTCCATTATAATTTTTAACTTCTTTAAAATCAGAAAATGGTTCTTCTTTTACCTTCCTCTACAACTACGAGAGGGAAACTTTCATCACTTGCCTTCGAATATCCACAAAGATCTCTCAGAGAGCTCCAAATTCTTCAGAATTGCTCCAAGAAGGTTCCAAGTTACTCTAAAAATCCTTTGAATGCATTTGATGAGTTGTGAAATTTCCTTTATACATCATCATTTTTCCCTAACTCATATTAATTACAAAAAGCTGACAAAACTTTTCTTCCACTCTACTAAGAAACCCTAATTCACTCCACAAAAGAACATGCTCACTCTTTTTCTTCTGGTTTCTTTTGCAACACCTCTATCCTATCAATCCTTACAACATATCCATGTGCTAACATCTAAATGCCACATTTATGAGGGTTTAATTGATTTTATGATAAATCTCTCCTTAAGACCATGCTCGGTCTAATTCCCAAAGGATTCATTTGCACCAAATGAGGGTATAGATGCATCAGTAGTCTCTAATTCTTATTTATTTTTCCATATCTTGCTCATTTCTTGTTTAACCTCTTCCTTATCAATATTTTTCATGGGTTCATCATCTTCCACTGGAGCAGTCTGCTTTCCCTTTTTACTTTTGCACACTTTTGAAATAGCTGACAATATTTCTCTGTCTTGTCTAATTTCCATCAATCCCTATTTTGCATTGGTTTTCTTTGTGTACAAACATGTTATAGGTATAGAAATAGCCATCAAAAAATTGATTCATCCTTCTTCCATTAAATACGTTCAACATCACCTGACTTACCTGAGACTTGCGTTTAGTAGCTTTATGTCTGATCTTCTTGCATGTATAACATTATCTGGAGAAGGGACCAAAAAATGATTCATCCTACTCCTACACTTAGTTTCCTTATGACTAAATTTATTACATGAAAAACAAACACCATTGAATGATGAGTACCTTTGTGCATTTGGTTGTCTGATAGGTGATCTTCTTCTAGAGTTTCTTTTCTGCTTCCCTTTATCTTGAGTCTTTTGATTGTTTACTGGATTTGAGTTTTGCATATTTTCATCAGCTTCATTACCTAAGCCACTTTTTTCCTTAGAAGGTTTCTATTCTACTATTAATTCATCAAGCTTGGTGGAGCTTGTCTTGAAATCATCTTCACAAAGTTTTTCTTTCTCAAGTTCTTCTTTCAGATTCATCACTTCCTACTCAAGCCTAGAGAAAACATCAGCCTTGCTTTGTATCACTATTTTCAAGCACTCCTCAACTCTCTTCTTTTCATCTATTTTCAACTTTAGTCTAGTATTCTCTTCATTTGCTTGTTTCAATTTCTCACTCACTTCTCTATATATTTATTTGAATTTCTTTAAATGCTCTTTGAATTTCCAGATGCATTCATTTTCTTCATCAAGATTTTCTTTTAGATCTCTATTTTCAAATTCATCCTTTTCAAGATCTTCAAGGGTAGTCCAAAGCTCTTCCTTATCCATTTGTTCAATCTGCAGGATCTCCCTCAAGCTGTTAGACTTCTCTAGAGGAACCAAAGCTCTGATACCAATTGTTGAATATTTAGGATACTGAGAGGGGGGTGAATCAATATCCACTAAAAATTATTGAAAAAACACCTTTAATTATTTTATTGCATAGAATAGATAAGAGAAAAAACAAAACATGAAATTCCACAGCACAAGTACACTATATTTTTACATGGAAAACCCAAAGAGGGAAAAACCACGGTGAGGAATAGCTCACTATATATAGTTATTTCAATACTAGTTACAAAAGAGGCTCACTACCAGATACAAAAGCTCACTACTTACAAGGACTCACTTTCCAGACATGGAGGCTCACTGCCTACAAAAATTATGTAAATAAAAATGGCTAACTGCCAGCGTTGAATTGATGAAGTTACACCACAAGTGCAGATTCAGTTCCTTTGATGCTCATAGTATCTACTCGCATGATAGTAGATTAATCTTCATCCTTATATTTGCACACTTCACTTATCACCGCATACATACACACACTTATTATTCTTCTTTTCTTGCTTCTATTCATCTTCAAACCGTCTTGTATATATAATTGATATATCTGCAAGCATCAATTAGGTTGGCTTAATTGGATGCATTTCATATTTTCAAAATGATAACCCGTCGACTTCATATAAATATTTTTGAAAGTAATTCAATTGTTTCATGCAATATTATATCAGTTGGGACCAAAGCTAGGTCTCACATATAACGACAATTTATGTTGAGCTATAGACTGATTATTAGGTTAGTCGTGATTAACGTAATAAGGAAAGGAAATCAAAAAAATAATACGAACACACCATCCAAACATATGAACATATGAGAATGCATATATACATGATTTTGGTGATCATAAGCCTTTTCCCAAAACCTTAAACTCAATGATTACCAGAGAGAATATGCAAACCAAAATACATGATCAAATATCAGATGTTTTGCACACCGGTTCAAGGTACTGGACCAACATGGTGACATCAATGACAATATAGGACTAATCTTCTGAATACTTCCAACACTTTTCATGAGGATAAGGTAGTTGATCTTGCCATTATAGGCCTTCCCATCTCATCACAAGCCTAAATGAGAACTTGAGCCATGAGTGAGCCATATCATTATCTTGTTTAATGTAAATTATACCTATCCCCCTAATTCATTATTAAGGTTATCGCTCGATTAAGAAAACCTCCAATGGGTTATCCTAGACACCACTTTAAGCTCCACCCCCACTTGAGATCCACTCCCCTTTCTTGCAACTAGTAAACCCTAGACAAAGAAAAGCATTTTCCATCTTGCACACTTATCACATTCACATGAATCTATACAAAAAGCAAGATATTGACCATCTTGCACACTTATAACAATCACATAAATGCTAGTCAGGACAACATGAACCAATATCCCAACCCATAGGCACAATTCAACCATCATGAAAAGGTAGTACAATACTCAAGGTTTGCATTTCACTCAATACACATATGCACCCTTTCAATAAAATATCATTAAACAATCTTATGAATCCATACATAGAAAGGAGGCAACACCCATACACAAAACTTTCTTCAATTGGAACTTGATAGTGGATTTTGCTTCATTTACATACCATAGTTACCCACGACAACACCCTTAACAAGATGAAATCCATCTTACAATAACATAAACATTTAATCCAATAGTCAAGACACACTCAATTAATCATAATTGTTGATCATCAAAGCTTGCACCTCTCTGAAAGTCTTATGTGAAATTCAATGTGTGGGGAACAATCTGTGACTCATTGAATACCTCCCAGATTTTTATAGAAGCTGAATCTTCTCTGAGTTCAGGTAAAGGGGTAGAAAGAAATGTAAACATAAAACATGAAAGTGGTGATGCACCAACGCTTTTACAAAATTTCAAAACCTCAAGTTCTTTTCTATGAATGATATGAAAGACACAAAATGCCACAACCCTTCATTTTTGGGAAGATAATGAACATCAGAGGCTAGATACAAGAACATTGTAGTCATTCAAGCTACTCGCAAGAAGTGTTTGTTAAGATTCGACCAAGCATATAAGTTTAAAGAGTTAATAGAAAACATTCAAAAGCCACATAAAATATTCCTCTTAAGACAACATAACATGAAGAAATAATAGCCTTTAAAGAAAACAGAGATGACCAATGACAAAATCCAACTTCTATAGGCTATAAATTTATCATTCAAACATACAACATGGAAATCAAATAATCAAACTATTCAAATTAAGCTAGACACATTGTTCTATTTTGGATGAAGATATAAAGAAGGAAATATTGATAGAGGCCATATCATGCACAATTTCAAATATTTCTCTCAAATAGCTCGTATTTCAAATATTAAGTGAACTTTAAAACAAAGGTCGGATTCCAATCTGACAATAATTTGAGTAAAAATATATATATAACATGCCAAAGTGAAGCAGTGTTCTGCAAAATTTAATGAAAATACTTCCTATAACTATGAAAAAATAAAGAACTTTCCAAAAGAAAATTTTAGGAACCCCTTTCTTTTGTTTTCGCCTCAAATTTATAGCTACCAAGGAGAGAGAAACACTGCCTCCATCCAAAAGTAATGATTGCCAGATGTCTACTCCTGATAGCTTAGAATACGATCCTAGATCTTTAATTAGGTTGCAACAATCCCTACTCATCAACTCTCAATTGCTGCATAATATGCCTTAGATATTTAACAAAATTTCCCTCCATAAACACTCAGATCCTATCAAATAACCTAGAAAAAGTCTTGTTGACTGATCAAATAGCTTTGGCGACACCACTCACATCCTTCTCCTAAAAAAAAAAGAAAAGTACGCTCTGAAAAACTTTGAAGAAAAACTCTCTAAAGCAGAGACTCCCTACAATGAAGAGGTGATGTGTCAAGCAGGCGAACATTCTCAGATTTCCGAAAAGAATTTTTGAGAAATCTTTGACCGAGCTAATGTGTGGCCTGACTTCCTTCTAAAAGGAAAGCGATTAAAAAAATGTGCACGACCACCATGTGGCGCATTGTGTGCCCTTCAAGATTGTAACTTCTTTTCACGGACAGATCCTCCTGAAGCCAAAAGTAAAAGCCAAAAATAAAAAAGGCTTAGGAAAAATTTTGCTTCATAGTTCTAATGACTCACAGGGGGCCTTCGCTTGTGGAGGAATGAACCTAGACCTTTGGAAACTCCTAGATTTTGAGGAAAGAGGAGTGTTGCATTTCCTAATTTGCATCAGTCAGTCGGACAAGATTACAAATGACCTTATATGCTTGATCCAACTCAAAGACTTATTTAAAGGAAATAAATCCCCATCTTTCCAAAACAACTCCCAAGTGATAGTAGAGATGATAAAGTGGAAGAATCTCATGCTTGATGTCTTCAACAGTGGGTGTTGTGCTTGATTTTGGGAACTCTGTAGAAGTCCAAACCTTATTTTTTGATTTCATCTGTAATCTTCTCAATTGATAGCACATCCCCATTTGTTGAAAGGAGGGGAGGTAATCCAAAACTATGCAAGACACTGAAATCCTTCTTGATTTTGTCAACCCTTTTGTTCAACACTACCTAGTATTCCTTGCTCTTTGCTGCTACTTTGTGATAGTGGGTGAATTCACTTGCTTTGGTGAAGGTGGCCCTTTGATTTTGAATTCCTACATTTCTCAGAGCCTCATTGGTAGCCACATATAGATTGGAAATTAGAATCTGGGACTCTACTAATCAGGGGCATACTCCTGCAGAATCTGGTCGGCCAATGGGCCAACCCTTTCATTTATCTCTTGAGCATCCCTCAAAAACGATAGAGATAGTTTAAGGGCGGTGAGTACAATTATGATTCACTCCTAGTAGATAGATACCAACTTTATTTTTATAGGAAGGGTCACAGACATTTGTATTGCTACTAGCTCTTGATGTAGTTGAGCTTCATTTGCTTTCGCACTCTCCTCCACTTGATTCCTCTCCTTGAGGGCATTTTATAGCTCAAAAACTAATTTTTTGATCTGTTGATCATGAGTGTGTAGGGAAGATGTCACTTCTTGCTTGTCATTTCTCAACTTTTCTGCTTCTACTTGGCCCTTTTGAAAATTGTCGAAAGCATGAGATGGGATGTCATCTAGCTCTCTCTTTATGCTTTCCTGAGCATTTTGGTGCTCTGCATTTGATTTTCGCTTGGCAGCAAGCTCAACTTTCAACCTATCAATCTCAGGATATAGTTGGATTTGTTCATCTTGAGTCTTCGCAAGAGATCTTGTTGCTTTCTCTTCTGGTCCTATATCTGCATTATGCAGGCCATTTCAACATCTCAAGCTTTGACTTGTGACTGCAACCTATTCGTTGTTTCCCTTACATTCACTAGCTCTACCTTGTGCTTCTTTAATTTTTTATCCAACCTCTCATAATTCACATATACTACCTTTTGAGTGGTCTTGGATAGATCCACCTTGTCACATAGGAGAATTTCATTCAAATCCAGATGTAAATCCCTAATGTCATAATCCTCCATTTGCATTTGTCCTTTGGGTCAGGATACAAGCAACTTCATGGTAGTCGCTTTGAAATGTTCTTGAAGATTCTGCAGGGTATCAACTCTCTGTGCTGCAAGAGAAGCATCACGAGGCAGACTGAAAATAGATTACAAAAGGGGAGACTTCAAACATATGAGCATGTGGGGAGGAAAATAGGAGAGTAATTAGAAAATGGTGGGATGCCAAATTGAGATTAGGCATCGAAAGAACCACTTCGAGAAAAAGAGAAGTAGGTGAAATTGGGGATTTTGCTCAAATGAGGATGAAATTGGAGTAATGGGAAACATAGATTATTTGGCCATCTCAATAGGGGCCCTGGATAGGGCGATCAAAGAATCAATAGTGGCTGAAGTAGATACTGCTCGCTCAAAATGCGGAGTTACATCATAGGGTGTATTAAAAATAGTAGGGGGCTCATTTAAGGCCAAAAGATTAAGGTTTGTGGGTAGAGGATTTTCTTCAATAGATGGGGGAAAAATATTAACTAGAGATGCAGAGGTAGGAAGAAGAGAGGGAGTAAGACTTACCTAGATCATGACCGTCTAAAAATTTTGCAGAGTAGACTCTACTTATTCTTCATGCCCAATCACTACGTCGGGTATGCCCAGGTCCTAGACTCACCTTCTCTTTGTTTTACCCAAACTAGCGTGTACCAATCCTTTAGCAGATGATCTTGTTGAAGTTTGGACCTCTTGTTCTATAGCTGACCCTCTTGGAGACCGTCAAACTCTCTTTCCCCTACTTTGGACACTGGCAAAGGACGTGGCTTGTGAGTCATTTTTCTTTGAACTTCTTCCTCTGTCAAAATCCTTTGGTTGGGAAGTACAACATGGAGGTCATTCCTTTGTTATCTCGTGACTGGTCTCTGGGTTGCTATCATTGGAGTTGGCCTCTTGATCATAAATTTCCTTGAACTATTCATCATATGGATGAAAATATCCAGCCAACTTATGTGGGCATTCCATCTCTTGTCAGAACCTCCATATATCTATCTTCTTCCTTTTTGACCACCCCTTCCACTTCATTTGATTATTGAGTGTTTTATTTATCAGAAGGTTCCTTTGATACTATGCCTATGGTGTATAGAAACTCAACCATCTTGATTGTTTGGTCGGTATGAGAGCCAAACTAATGTATAATTCTACCTTTTCTTGAGTCAGATTTTTCTTAGACTCCACATGCTCCCAAATCTCATGTTTCAAAAGAAAGAGCCTCCTTAGATTGTAGTCCCACATATCACAAATAAGGACTAAGCCTAGGGCCACCAAAAAATTGGTAAGCTCCCTCTTTTCCTTAATCTTCTCCAGTATCACCTTACTATTTGCAATACAAAGGGGAAGTGGATATAACTTTGTCTTGTTCCTTCCCCTACCATAGGAATTGTCGGAAAGAGTTTCCTGATGACATGCCTCTAATGCGAACACCTTATCCATTAAAAATCTAAGGATTCATAAAGGCTCTCTGAAAAAACCATGAAATCTGATAAATGTGAAATCCTCTCTGAAGAAATAATCTATCAAAATTGATGAAATTTTGATCCATTGCAAAACCTTAGGAGAAAAATGACCCATAGGACTTGGCAAAAATTCTTGAAGCACTGGTCTCAGAAAGTGGTTCGCAAACCAATAATAATTACATGTTTTTGATAGTACATAGGTCCATATAGAAATTGGCTGACATAAACCATTTTCATCGAGCCTAGGAACACGCAAATGTCTCTCTAGAAACCCAAAATTTTGATGCAGAATTAAGTGAGCCAAGAAAGAAGAATACCTGAATTTGTACTCAATATGGTAATTATTTAGTTGCTCCAACATGTTTGTAGCTACTACATTGACAAAGTCATAATATCTTTTCCCTTTCTCACATTTGAGTATTAGGGCTTGACCCATCTGGAAGGCATGAACCTCCTCATCATTATCAAAGCCGAAAAGCCAAGCCAACATCAAGAAAAGATCTTGTGTGTCACTTTTGAACTTTTTATGTACTAGAGGAAAAGCAAACCGACCTCTCAGCGACCTTTCTTCCCTCACATCCTCATATAACCTTTCTCTCTGGTTCGCTTCTTCTGAGAGATTCTCCATATTTTCCTCACTAAATGGCTCGTTTCCCTAGTTGGAAGGGATACATAACATTTCCCATATAGTTGCAATAGAAATCGTGACCTTGATCTTGTTGCATGCAATGGTTCTAGTTTCTCTATCGAACCTTTTGGCACATGCATCTACTAGCTCTGGGTATGGGTGTATGATAGGAAAAATGAACTATGGTAAACCACAATTCCAAAGTCGAGAGGCAAAACCCTCAAAAGCACCATAATCATTCATCCTTTGAAATTATCCCTCCCTAAGACCCTTAGGGTTTTTCGACAATTTTGGAAGAAAAATTTTGTTGGTAGCATCTCACACTACCTCTCTGGGAACACTTTTATCTACCAACACATTTCTATAAAACTCGAACGGTCGCTCCTTAGGCACTAGGGTGTTGGAAATGAGTTTCACCCAAAGTTATTGGAAGAACCAACCATTCTTGATGAAGCTTCAACTCCTCTACCAGTTGTTGATGGCTCTGCCATGGCTGCTTCAAAAGTCGCAGATATTTTTTTCGTTGAAAATGACCACTTGCCTTTTGCTACTTTTTGGTGTAGTTAATTCCCCTAGCACATACATGTAGTTAAGGCTATGTTGTTACAGTTGGTCCATTAAATGCTACCAACATGGTGATACTTGTGGGTTGGAGATTTGTATCCCTCGAGAATACCAAAAACTTTGTAAGAATAAAATTAGTACATTCTCTTCACCGCATTTATTTACAAATAAGCTCATTGTCTTGGGGAGCATGCTGTTAGTTATGAAAATGATGATTAGGTGATGCAAAGTACCCTTAGAAAGATGCCCTCATTAATTTGTTAGGTTTTAATGTGTTAATCCATGTCTTTTCACATACGTGAACTAGCTGATGCTGATGATGGAAAATGACACATGTCGATGATCGATTTATGTGAGCATTTACTCCCAATGCTCGAATTTAATTTTTAGGAAATTATGTCAGATTCTTCGTATGATTTATCCTCTGTCCTCTGGTTTCTTTGATATTTTTTAGTTGTTGTTAGGCCAAAAATAGACTTTTTTCTATTTGGGTTTGTCGATACCTCTTTTCTATAAATTGTTATGCCACCATAAGGAAATATTCATTCAAAAATAAGTCTTTTAAGTCTAGCCAACCCTCTCTCTATTTCCATATCATCCTTCACTCTGTTGCTTTAGCCATGTTGACTAGCCTAGGAAATCCTGTTCATCTCCTTCCACGAAGGCCACAATACGCCTTCACTGGGGAGATCACTATTAGTAGAATCAAGCACCTAGTCAAGAGGTGTGACTTCCTTGGGGTAATTACATTCCGTTGGATCATCGGCCAGGAATTTATCGAGGAAAAGAACTAGATGAGGAGTAATTACAATGTCGTATCTCACTTCATGGTGTCCCTCTTGGACTTGAATATTGCCAAACCCCAGATAGTGGAGGTATGCCACCAAATTTTTGATGCCTGTCTACTGGAAGCCCTTGGCAAGATTGTGCAATTTTCTATCCCAGGTGTCGGTATTACAAATACAATGGAACCATGTAGGCACGTTGATCATGGGGTGGATGTGCCTTAGCTATCCTTTCTAACCAAATTCTACACCATGGACCTTGAAAGTCACCAGTTGTTGTCTTTGCCTACGACCAACTACTTCCTACGGGAGTATGGTGTGGAAGTTGTTCCTGGGCTCGACATTAGGAAGCACTTCGAGTTTTTGGAATATAATCATAGAGACTAGAGGCCGAGGTCTATGCATTGTGTGTTGTTGTGTCTCTCATTTCCCTATCAATGAAGAAGAAAAAAATGACTATGGGCAATCTACCTATGTAACTATGGCTAGAGGCCTAACCCTTTGATCTTTATGTATTTTTCCTCCATTTTGCTTCTTTTTTCTCAAAGACTCTTTTTGGGTGTTTCTCGAGATATATTTAAGTTAAAAATTTGAGCCTTGGACTGTATTACACTTGTAAATTTATCAATCAATATATATATAAAATAATACCTTCCTACTTCTTCTATGTTCCTTGTTTCCTTCATGGCTTATTCTTAAAACTAAAATGTATTTACAAATTTTTTACATATGGTACATAACTGTAATTTTTTTAAATAATAACGTACTATAATGGAACAATTTCAGATAAATACCGTTCACTGGTATCTCTAAAGAATTTCCTTCCATATCTTCAAGCTCATATGCATTATTTTCCTTGCACATGCTAATTTAGAAGGGTCCCTTCTACATCACTTCAAATTTGGTGTGTTGCCCTGGTTTTGTAATGCCCTCATCATATTTTAGCACTTGGCTTCCTCCCTAGAAATCTAGGTCAAAAGTCTTCTTGTCAAACCACCATTTGAATTTCTATTGGTGACCAATCATGGCCTCAAAGGCCTTCTCTTTGTCTTCCTCAAGCTTGAGAAGTTATTCTATTCATACCTCCATTTCTCCGCTTTCCTCGATTTCTAGGGCTTTCAGTAATTGTAGAGCGAGGAGTTCCATGGAAATAGGTAAAAATACCTCTTTCCCATACACTAATTCATAGGGATATGCCTTCAATATCTGCTTTGGCATGATCAGATATGCCCATAGAGCAACCCGCAGGTGCTTGTTCCTGTCTCTTTGTCATTCAGACCCAATGCACTTGATTAACCTAATTATGTTTTTATTTGTTGACTCTACTAATCCATTTCCTTGTGGGTAATAGTTTGATGAAGTCTTAAGGTAGATCCCATTTTTAATAGAAAAATATGAAATTCATGATCCTACAAAGGCTTAAGCATTATCGGATATGACGGTTTTTGGTGAACCAAACCTAGGCACCAGCTCTTCAAGGAAATTATCAATCTCTTCCTCTATAGCATTTCTTAGGGTGATGACCTTTGTCCACCTTGTGAAGTAATCAGTCGCCATGAGGATCTATTTGTGACCAGAACTGGAGATGGGATTTATCATCCCAATAAAATCCAATCCCCATTGAGCAAAAGGCTCTTTAGCTACGATGGGACTTAAGGGAAAATATTTTTTTTTCTTTTGCGAACAAAGAATTGGCACTGAGTACATTTTTGCACAAAATGATGCGCTTCAAAAAATATTGAGGGCCAATAATATCTTGCTTGCATGATTTTCAATGCAATATTTTTGGTAGAGAAGTGTCCAGCTTAAATACTACTATGGAATTATGTAAGAACCCTTTCTGCTTGGCCCTTATCTAGACATCAGAGCAAGACACCATCATAGTTTCTTTTAAATAAATCCCCTTCAATTAATACATACCTAGTGCCTTGTAGTCAGTAGTATCTCCTTTTGTGGAATGGGAGACTGGTCGAGTAGTGCCCTTTTTTCATATATCGTGTTCAATCCACCACCCAAGAGTCATTGAACTCAAACTGATTTGAGTAGACTTGATCGATATCCTTGTCAGCTTCGAAACCTGATTCCTATGCAAGGTACTCACAAAGACCTCTTCTCTGAACTAGCTTAGTCGGTTTGATGTCCACATCATATTCTAGGATCTTGGTGATCCACTTGACTCTCTTCTTAGTTCTTTCTCCTTTAGTAATGTATTCCCTTACACTCGAGTGAGCAACCAAGATGGTAATTTTACTAGCCAACACCAAGTGTTAGAAATTTTTAGGGCTCTTAACAATGGTAAAAGCTTACTTTTCTACAAAGTTGTATCTGGTTTCATAACCCCTAAGGGTTCTTGAGTGAAAAGAAATTAAATTCTCCCCATTATTCTCGTCATCCTTCTGAGTGAGCATAGAAGCTATGCTATGCTGATTGTTGTATACATAAAGCAGGAAATCTTTCAAAAAGTTTGGGTTAGCCAATACTGGAGTAGTAGAGATAGCCATATTTATCTGCATGAAATTTTCCTTACCTTCAAGGGTCCATTTGAACATCAAATTCTTCTTGAGCATCAACGTGATAGGTCTTGTAATGCTCGAAAAGTCTGAAATGAACCAACTAACAAATTTAATCTTTCCTAAGAAAGAATACAACCCTTTCTTATTCACTGATAGGGGTAAATCCACTATAGATCTCACTCTTTCAAGATTTTTTGCAATTCCCTCCTTGGATACTACAAAACCAAGTAGCTTACCTTGAGGTACTCTAAAAACACAGTTTTGGGGATTTAAAGAAATCTTGAACTTTTGAGACCTCCAGAAAACCTATTCTAGATGATCAAAATGATCAACCTTTGAATTTGAAAAACCTATCAAGTCATCCAGATAAATTAGAATGATCAAATTCATCAATCCTCTAAAATAAATGTACATGACTCGCTGAAAATTTGTACTAGCATTTGAGAGTGTGAAGGGAATCTTTGCATATGTGAAAACTCTCCACTTGGTGGTAAACGTCATTTTATGTTGGTCACCTTCCTTGACATATACCTTAATGTACCTTGAGAAACCATAAAGCAATGAGAACATCTCCGATCCAGCCACAATCTGCAGGATCTGCTCCATCAACGAAAAAGGGTAGTGATATTTTAGCAAAGCCTTATTAAGATCTTCAAAATTGAAACAAAGCCTAATGTTACCATTTTTCTTCCAATCCAGAACCGGATTAAACACCTAGGTTGACTGCTTAATCTAGTAAATGATTTGAGACTCAATCAATTTGGTAAGTTACTGCACCATCAACGCCTCAACCTTTGGATTGATATGCCTTTGCTTTTGTCAGATTGGTTTTGACCCTTCTGCCAGTTCAATGGTATGTTGAATTATGATAGGATCGTAGGTCCTTTAAGATCATCATAGCTCCAAGCTATAATTCTATTGTATCTAGAACATTGATCCCTTAACCTTTCTTTATCTTCTCACAAAACATTCCTTCCAACTTTTAGCTTTCTACCATTTCCAACATCCAACTCCTCATAATCCTTTTCATCTATCATAAACCTTTTCTTTCCATTCCCAACATCTTCAAAGTCGAAGAGATGTTTAAGGGAGATTAAACCTCGAGGGAGCTTATTTCCTTTTAGCTGGATGACCTGCTCTTCGGAAGGTTGGACTCCTAGTTGTGAATAGTCAAAAAATTCTTCTTACTTTTGGATGAAGGTGGTGACTTGAGTGTCATATTTGAACACTTGCTAGTTCTAATCATTGTCAGGGATTGATGGTCAGACAATAGTCTGCAATGTGCTCTTCTTTACTATTGTATCAAAAATAGGTTCAAATTGTGATCCAATTGAAGCCATCCAATCAGCTATATTGTTTTGTGATCAGGGAATGACTTGCACATTGAAAGCTTCAAAACCTTCAATCAAATCTCATAGTCAATGTTTATACGACTTCATTCTCATATTTTTAGCAGCCGCTTGCCCATGGACCTAGCTCACAATCAATTAAGAATCTCTAAATGCTTGCAACTTCTTTGCACTCATTTGTTTGATGATAATCAAAGCATGGATCAAGGCTTTGTATTCTGCATCATTATTAGAGCGTAAAAATGGAATTGATAAGTTGTGAGGGTCTCTGATCCTATCGAGGACAGTAATTGGACTCGTGCTCTAGAACCAAATTTTCATTTAGTGCCATCAAAATACAAGGTCCATAGACAGTTATCCATTAGATCATCATATTTATCCCAATCCTTTATTAGTTTCAGATAGATCGGGTCATCCTCAAAGATCACATACATGCTCAGTCCCGTGGCATGGAAATTGTCAAATGCTTAGAGTCGATGAATTAGTTGAGGAGAAAATATTCTTTAGGAGTCTGCTCACTTGTGTCTTCTCTGTCTTCCAACATCTCCATGAAATATCCATTTTGTCTTGAGAAGTAGGTATGCGCTGCTTCAAAACAAAGGACTGCATTATCCGCTATATCTTCGGGGTGCAAAGATTCTGACAGGATCTTCATCTTTTCCCTGTGATTGGTTCTTAAATCAAATGGGACCAGTCCAGTGCCAAGTATCCACCAAGCTTTGCAGTGAAATATCTGGATAGACACATCCCGAAGACCAAGAGGATGTCTATCACCACTACTTCTTGTGAGACTGTTTGGCTCGGGCATGAAAAGAGGGTCAAAGATATATCTTTTATCCGACCAACTATTAGAACCTTCTTTCCATTCAACTGCATGATTCCTTTCTCAAGGGGCTCATACTTAAGCATTAAGGCATCAACTACTTTCTTTGGCATGACCATTGTACTAGCTCCCAAATCAATCATATTATTGTGCAAAATTTTATCTTCGACTATTAATGTTCAAAACAAGGGCATGGAGCTTGAGGATCTGACACATGTCCTTTATCTTTACTTTGATCACACAACAAAACTACATCTATCTACGGTCTTTGTTCCTCATTTTTCAATGCTTCCCAAAGCAATGTATTTTTCTCAATAATAGATATAACATCCCAAAGGGACACATTGGAAGGTTCCTTCTTTAGCTACTCTACCACATTGAGCATTTCGACTAGAGGTACCCTTGATCTAAATCATAGAATCTCCCTCGACTTTGGAGGAAAATGGTCTATCATGAATGGGTTTGGCATATTATCTAACGGTTTGTCAAGTAATGGTGGTATCCATTGTTGTTGAGTTAGTCAAATAGTCAGCTACGGGAACTATTTTTCCTATGACAATGGTTGGTGTGGCTAAGGATGAGGTAGAGCTTGTGGAACATACTCTCCCATGAGTCTTCTCCTGGATCTAGTGTTGTAGTCTTACTGCACCTGTGGAGTACTAGTTTTCGAAGCCTCATTTGTGAATACCACATCTTCTTCATCCATCCAAGAAAGTAGCTCTTGATCGGGCATAATATCTAGCTCTTTCTCTATGAACATCCCTTGCATTTGTGCCCTAAAGTGGGAATTCTCCATTTCAAAAGACTCATATCCTTCCACATTCAGAAGTGTGCCTTTATTTCTTTGATTTGCTATCTTTTGTTGCATATTTACCCTTGGGAAATTTTGGGGCATATGACTATTGTTGCAAGGAAAGCACCATGCATTTTCATCTTCCACTAGATTATTTTGGCCTAGGATTAACTCTTTGCTCTCACTATCCTTGATCGTCTGTAATAACATGGTGATCATAACTATCTAGTTGGCAGACGCCGCTTGTTGACCTCCCCAACTCGAGGGTCCTTAGTATGTGTTTTGCTGATAGGATGGCCTTCCTCCCTGATAGTTCTGAGTAGCTTGTTTGGAGAGGCTTCTTATTGTTGTTTGATGAGAACTAACTTGTTAGCAAAAGGGCACATGAGGCTCTTCATATCGTTGATGTCTTTTTCTATAAAGGAAGAATGCAATGTGATTGGCCGTGTGGTGGGGTACACATACATAGATTGTGGAGGACCCAAAACCATCACTTGCTTCACAAAAGTGCTTGAAGTAGCTTCCTCTTGAGGTGCACCTGAAATTTCCATAAAAACAAGCATCAAAGGTTGTGGTGAAAGCTTCTCGACATCTATTAAACTATTCTCTGGATGTACTGCCAACTCGTATGCATCGGGTAAGATATCTCCTCCCATGGAAGTTATCATCACCATAATATTTGAATTGATAGCCTTCAGGTAGAACATGAACTCGATCACAATCTAAGGTCGAGTAGTTGTTGGGATCCTCTACCAGGTTTTATGAAACCTATTGTTGAAGTCACTCATGGCCTCTTGCGAAGCTCTTTTGATGGTGATTAATTGATCTAGTAGTGAAGAATAGTCTCCTTTCTCTGAAAATAATTCAAACAACTTTTCTTTGAGTTGATCCCATGATTTGATAGAATTGGAAGTTAGAGATCGATGCCAATCTTGAGCCTTCCCTTTGAAAGAGGTAGCCAAAAATCTCATAGAAATATTTTCCTCCACTATATTTTGTACTCTGCATACCTCCGCTATGTCTTGGAGGTGTTCGGAAGGGGTTTTAAAGTCCTCTCCGAAGAATTTCAGAATAGCCTTGAGGGCATTAGCGAGTATGGGGGGCCAAATATTTGGGGGAGTAGGTGGCTATAGTGGACTACCACTATCCCATGTTATAAAAATTTTGGGAGTAGGAGGGGGTATGTGAGCCATGGAGAAAAAATTATTATGAATTGGGTAAACTGGTATTCTTATTTGGAACCTTTGGCCTCCAAGTGGAGTAGATAAGGCTCTACACTCTGGGCTCTTACTCCTTGCTCTACTACTTCTTACAGGGCGATACAAAACTTCTAAGTCTTATTCTCCTAGGTATTGAAGAGGGTAACTAGGATTACTAGAAATGGCCCTTTGAAGACACTCTTGTTTGGACTCTGGGCATGAAACTTCTAATTTATTTCTTTGGCTTGATTTAAGAAATATTTCAAACTTCTAATCAGACATTGAAAAAACTGGTCCTACTAGGCATGCCAGAAAAAAAAAACTGTTGATCATCAAAGTTTGCACCTCTCTGATAGTCTTATGGTAAATTCAGCGAGTGGGGGACCAATATTCTCATGGAATACCTCTGAGATTTTTATAGAAATTTGAATCTTCACTAAGTTTGGGAAAAGGGGTAGAAATAAATGTAAACATAAAACATGAAAGTGGCGATGTGCCAACACTTTTACAACATTTCAAAACCTCAATTTATTTTCTATGAATGATATGATAGACACAAAATATCACAACCCTTTATTGTTGGGAAGAGAATGAACAACAAAGGCTAGATACAAGCATAATGTAGTCATTCAATCTACCCGCAAGAAGTGTTTATTAAGATCCAACAAAGCATAGAAGTTTCAAAAGTTAACAAAAAATATTCAAAAGCCACATAAAATCTTCCTCTTAATAAAACATAACATGAAGAAATAATAACATTTAAAGAAAATAGAGAAGTCCAATGACATAATACATCTTCTACAGGCTATAAATTCATCATGCAAAATTACAACATAAAAATCAAATAATCAAACTATTCAGATTAAGCTAGACAGGGTGTTCTATTCTCGATGAAGATATAAAGAAGGAAACATTGATAGAGGCCATATCATGCACAATTTCAAATATTTCTCCCAAATAGCTCATACTTCAAATATAAGTGAACTTTAAAACAGAGGTCAGATTCCAATCCGACAATAGTTTGAGTAAAAAAAATGATATAACATGCCAAAGTGAAGCAGTGTTCTACAAACTTTAATGAAAATACTTCCTATAACTATGAAAAACTAAAGAACTTCTTTCCAAAAGGAAAAATTTAGGAACCCTTTTCTTTTGTTGCCACCTCAAATTTATAGCCACCAAGGAGAGAGAAACATCGCCTCCATCCAAAAGTAATGATTGCCAAATGTCTGCTCCTGATAGCTCAAAATTCGATCCTAGATCTTTAATTAGGTTACAATAATCCTTGATCATCAACTCTCAACTGTTGCATTAATATCCCTTAGATATTTAATAAGATTTCCCTCCATAAACGCTTAGATCCTAGAAAATATCCTTGTAAAAGTCTGGTTGACTGATCAAATAAATTTGGTGGCACTGACTCACACCCTTCTCCTAAAAAACAAATAAAATTACGCTCTAAAAAAATCTGAAGAAAAATTCTCTAGAGTTGAGCTTTGCTATAGTGAAGAGACGACGTGTCAAGCGAGTGGACATTCTCAAATTTTTGAAAAGCGTTTTTGAGAAATCTTCCGCCGAGCTGACACGTGGCCTGACTTCCTTCTGAAAGGAAAGTGATTAACAAAATGTGCACAACCACCACATGGCGCATTGCACACCCTTCAGAACCTCAACTTATTTTCGTCTGTGGATCCTCCTGAAGCCAAAAGTAAAAGCTGAAGATCAAAAAGGCTAAGGAAATTTTTTTCTTCACAATAACCATGAAGCCGTTCAAAACTCATGCAATGTAACATAACAATTTAAAATATAATTACACAAATATTTATATTGTTACTAATTAATCCACAAATCACTCAATCAAATAATCCATATCATAATAATGCTCACAAAACTAACTTCTAAATTAATGTCACGAGAGACAGATATAAATTTAGTCAATTTTCCTATCGTAAAGATAAAACAATTAATTGAGACAATATTTCCAACACCACTTAACCTTATTAACTTTATCATTTAACTTTTAAGTAAATGAAACTATGTAAATGTAGATTCATCTATCTCCTTTAACAAACCCTAACTTTCAACTAGCTAAAATGAAGTAAATGAATTCACTTTAAGTAAATACACAATCCAATTATCTGTAACAAATAAAATACTCAGTTTAATAATAATCACCCAATTCACTTTAAGTTAATACACTTTAAGTTGCTGGAGGAAGAGGTTTTTGTGGAGAAAGCTGGTGGTGGGATGAATGATTTGATTAGTGAGGTAAAAGAGGGTGGGTCTTGGGCTAGAATGAGGAAAAAGACTAAGGTGTAGGTTGGGGCTCCTATATTTGAGGTGCCTGAAGTTATAGATGATGGTCAGAAGGTTGTGGTGTGCGACATGGAGGTTGTTGATATCCTAAAGAATATGTAGTGGGGCTACTTTTGTGCCTCCTTTTTGGCTTATGTTGCACTGATGGCATGCTAGTTTTTGGTTGCTATGTGCTTGTTGTAGTTATCTTTTGCTTCACCTATCCTTTTTTGTAAAGGGTTTCAGGCCCCTACAAAACCTGCTTTTTACCTCTAATAAAAAAATTTAAATGCTCAATTTAATAGGAACCATCCAATTAAAATCATTTATCATTTAACTGGAATAATTTAATTTAAATAATCAATCCCCAATACTTTACCCTCATTCAATATTTACAATCCCCTAACTACCAATCACCTATTTGTGAAATAAGTCAATTTACTTAATTAATCACTCAATTCATTTACCTATAATAATATAAATATTCATTTTAATAATAACTCCCCAATCAAAATCTTTTATTAAATGACACTTTTTTATATATTTTCATTAAATGACCTTTCTAATTCTCCACTTTCGTATAATCTATCGCATATAAGAAAACCAATCTTATACTAGTAACCATAATATAATATATATATATTTATACAATTATATATGTGACTAACCTTTGTATATTATCTACTTACGTAATATCTTTACTTCTTCTTAATAGAAATAAAGCCTTAAATTTTATTTACTGTCTGATTACTATTAATACTTGAAAAGGAATTCATTTTGAAAGAGAATAAATAAAATGCTGAAATATTCTTATCAATTTAATACTTACTCCGAATCATTTAATATTTACTTTTCCTAACTCTCAGTAATCTGAATGTGAAACAAGTCGATTCACTTAACTAGATATACAGTTCTTTTACCTATACTCAATTAAATACTTATTTAACAATAATTATGCAAATAAAATTCTTTATTAAATAACATTCTTGTATTATACTATCACCAATTTATACTATCACTAGTAATATATAATATGCTTTTATTTAACCTCAAATTTTATTTTGTCAGTTTACTTAACCGTAAATATAATAATAAATAATAATCAAAACTCAATAACTATATAGCTTACAACAAGATAAAATTAAATGATTAATGATAACCATTAAATTTTACTATGAACCATTAAATTGGTTCATAGTAAAATTTAATGGTTCAACATCATAGAAAGGATGGTTAATAAAGGGTTTAAAATCATGTCTCACATAGTCGTGTCACCCCCTAGAGGGCGCCCGTGTTTTTGTCTTTTCCAGGTGCATACCCAAGGTTAGATTTATCGATCCCTTGAGAAAATAATCTGTGGCAATATATGGTGAGTGTCTTGGGGGTAGATTCTTCCCTCCCCTTGCACTATGATTGAAATGGTGTTTGGATACTGACATGGCTGTCTTTCTACACTGTGGTTCATAGTAAAGGTTTTCATTCGGTGTGGCAATAGATAAACTCCCTCAGGAGACCTCCCAATCTTTAGAACAAAGATTTTGGGGATGGTTATCTTGCTCACTTCCGTTGCATATGGGTTTCCCCAAAATTCACTTTTGATTATAGTGGGTTGGAAAACCTAGCTTTCGTTGTTCCCACTTAGGTTGTTCCCATAGGGTGAGTACTTTTTCCCACTATGACAGGCCTTCTAAAGGATTTAATAAAGATTGAAAAGCATAAAATGGAATAGGTAAGTCTAGTGTTCTGATCACCTAGTAAAGGGGAGAGCATTAACCTATTACCCAATAATCAAAGCAAACAAGTGGTTAAGTTTTAAATCTAAATTGACAATTTTCTATGCTAAGTGAAGATTTTGCTTCACAACAATCACTGGATTCATTTTAACCAGCATAAAAAAAACAAGTTTGGTGAATATCCTAGGATTGATAAATTCCAGACTTTAAATTTCTATCCTAGGGTTACTTCATTTTATTTAAAAAGAGAAGTGAAAAATTATGTTCGCGGAAGGCATCGGAATCAAAATTTGTTTTTTTACAACCCCTTTATGCACCAAAATAGGCCACCAATGCGCCAAAACAATTGACAAATGCGCTAAAATATTAATCTAGGATGCGTGAAAATAGGATGTCTATGCGCTAAAACAGTCCATGGATGTGCCGAAACAATCCAGGGATGCACTGAAATAGTCCGTCTATGCACCGAAATAGTCTGTCTATGCGCTGAAACAGTCTGGGGATGCGCTAAAATAGTCCGTCTATGCGCTAAACCAAGACTCCTATGTGCTAAAGTGCAACTCCAGTCCGTCACCTGTCAGAAATTTTTGCAATAAAAATATTAAAATGGGGGGAGGCCCCACGCTGGGCGCCAAAAATGTGAGAGTTAAAATATGTAGATTAATTAAACAATAAACTAACACACCAATAAGATATTATATTGAAAAAAACTAATCTAGAAAGCATAAATGCAAACTCCAAACAAAAGAAGCTCTTTCAAATTCATCCCATCATCCTCTATCTCCAAGGATTTGATTAAAGTTGTTGGCTCTCAGTTGTGCAAGTAGCACCTTGTTGAAATGATAGCTTAGGAGAATAAGATTGTTTGAAATGCATATCCATAGTTAATTATTTAAACTATTAACTTTGAAATGCTATGATATGAGATTTCTAAGATGCTGATATGCTAATTCGAAATGCAACTATAGTAACTACGCATGAAATCTACTTACGAGAAGGTTGTATTTATAGATTTTTGAAGGCAAAAATCCAGTTGGCGGAGATTGACTATTGAGATTCAAACATGTCAGGATGAATGGTGAGATATGGAGAGGTTGAGAGAAAGGTGGAAGGTTGAGAAGAAAGTGGAAGAATTTTTTCAACCCACAAAACCATCCTCATTCAAAAATGGAGACAAACATGGCATTTATCTCTTCATTTATGAAATTTGGTTGAAAGTTGAGGATAATGGTAATTAATTTAATAAATTTATTTAATTATATGTGACAATTGTAAAAAAAAGTAATTAAATATTTTACGATATTTAATTAAGTGAGGTGAAAAAGATATTTAAATATATAATATTTAAATGTGAAATGAAGGATGAATAATCCATTGTTTTGAAATGATAATTAAATAAATGAATATTAAAATTTATTTAATTTAATTAAGAGGAAAATAGCAATAATTAAAAAAAATTATTTATTTAATTAAACTAGAAGAATTGGAAAAATGAACAATATAAATAAATAATTAAATTTATTTATATGTAGATGACTTTAGAATATTAATTAAATAATTCATATTTAATTAATTAACAAGTTTGAATAACTGTGACCATTTTTAGATGCATACACCCCCATCAATAATATCTTCTCTATAATCCCACATATGTGCCCCTAAAGAAATGAACTCTACAGCAGTTGCATCAAATGAAATATGGGGTCCCCACACTGAAATCTCTTTTTGGTGATGAGCATAAATGGTTGAACCTGGGGCATCCCCTATATCCGACCATACTGTCTAAGCACCCGACCTAGAAAAAATATCTCAATAATGTATGGGGTGCGGTCGATCAAGTATTGATAAGAAAAAACATATGACATCTCTTTGACATCCTCCAACCACTACTCACAATCTAAGTACATATGCCATGTAACTATATCCAAATCATCCAACACTCTTTTCCAATAATCTAATTTTCCCATCCTTGACTGGACAACGATACCTGCATATGCAAAAATATATGGTCACCCAACTAGACATTGTCTATCCCCCATAGGCCATGTAACTTCTATATGTTCCCATGCTCCTCCCTCCATAGTACACTATCTGATGTGGCTCATGGTATACATGGGTGAGCATGCATGATCCCCAAGCATATCATGCACCCTACATAAGAATACTCTCAAGCACTCAACCCCATCCAACTGCTATTCCCTTCGACCTACTGTTAGGACATAAGAAACCACCTATGAAAGCTCCTAGTATGCAAGGCAATGGCACGTATGTCAGCCATCTCAGCCCAGGGAATCTTGTATCTAGAAATATGGTCATCTTCAAAAACTCTCCTCAAGGCATTAGTGCACCCCTACTCTCTGGTGTCATATGACACAATCTCTCCCATCACTAGAATCCACAAAATCTAATAGACATCCTCAAGAGTAATCATCATCTCCCTTGTAGCTAAGTGGAAGGTGCTTGTATCACTATGTCACCTCTTAGCAAGTGCAATCAACAAACCCCTATTGAGACACATCTTTGGAATCTTGAGCAATGAATTCAACCCACATGCATCAATGACATATCTATCTACCTTAACAAGAAGTGGAATCAAGCTCCAGGTCTTCAGGAATCGCTCCTGCACCTGAAGAATCCTTAATCTCTCCTATTCATTCGAAACATATCAAATCAATGTTTGTGATCAAATCAAAACAATCAAATCACTTGAATCAATCAATCCAATTAACTTGAAACATAGTTATCTATCATACTATTTGTTTTTCAATCATGAAAGCAAATTTATGAATCTTGTTATTTGTTTCTCATCAATCATTAGGAAAAATTTATCAGCTATCTTACTATTTGTTTTCTCATCCATTATGAGGAAAAATTTATCTATCTTACTATTTATTTTTCATCCATCATGAGGGCAAATTTGTCCCTTAATTTTTGTTTTCTCATTCAATCATGAGGAAATATTTATCAATTATCCTAGCAGTGAGTCTTCTTCATCATGAGGTCACTTTATCAATCATCCTATCAGTCCTATCACTTATCATCAGTCAAACATCAAAAATTCATTATCACATGTTGAATCAAGAATAAAATTAGGTAAAATTGCATAAATTCAAACAAATGCACTACAAAAATCATTCTATGCACTGCTAAATTGCAAATGTGCTACAAAATTTATTGTATGCGTTGTTAAATCAAATGTGCTATACTTTTTATCATATGTGCTACAGGAATCATCATATGTGCTACAGGATCAAATGTGTTAGGGAATAAATCATATGTACTATGAAATTTATCAAATGCGCTACTCTATGCAAAAACATTTGAAAAGAAAAGAAAAATGTGCGGAAAACATTTCAAATTTTGGCATATCCAATCAAAAGGAGGTTTACGCAATATGTACCGAAGGTCCATAATATGTCGAGTGTTGGTGTCATCGAATCTACTCAAATTTGTGTTGGTGGATGGGAAGTGCCATTTTTCTCACTTTGGAGCTCATTTTTTTCCAAATTCACTAAGGTAACAATGCACAAATGATTTCAAAAGTTAATTTTTACCTATTTAAGGGTGAATGGAGGGTAATTTTATCACATTGTTTTCTCCATGGGACATAATCAAATTTCTTCATCTTCATATCAATTTTTCAATGGCAGATTCCATCAAATCCTCTTTATCAGCCAATGAATCGGACAAAAAATCATCAAAAATTTCCAAAAATCTAAAAAATTGAAAATTTTATCTGATTCATCACCCGAGGGGGCATGCAGACATCAGCTTTCTAAAATTCACATCTGGGGAAAACTTTTTAAATCTTCGAAGCAATGCATAAAACACATCACTTCAAAGAAGGGCAAAATGTATACACCTAAAAATAGTCACATTATAATAAGTTTGGTAATTAATTAAATACAAGTTATTTAATTAAAATATCCAATTCAATCTACATATGAATTAATTGAAATAATTTATTTATATTGTTCTTTTTCTACATTCTTCTATCTTAATTAAATAAGTTTAGTTACTTATTTAATTTAATCACTTTTATATTTCTTCTTAATTAATTAAATAAGTTTTACAATTTATTTAATTTAATTATCACATTGCTTTATTTTGAATAAAGTAAATATTCTCCTTTTTCCAAAATCATAAAATCCACATTGCTTTATTCTACTTTTTCCAGAATCATAAAATCACTTTTAAATCTTCTAAAAAAAAGTCATCTCACTTATAATTAAATATTTTAATATTTAATTAGAATCTTCTTATCCACATTTCACACATAATTAAATATTTTTAATATTTTAATTAGAAGTTTCCAAAAACCACATGTCACATGAAATTAAATAGTTTTATTATTTAATTGATGAATTATCTTCAACTACCAAAACTAACTCATAACTAAAGATGACAAATGGCAAGTTGTCTCTATTTTTGAGTGAAATGTTTTTTTGGGAAGGAAAAATCTTCCTTCTTTTTCTCTAGCCTCCATATTTCTCTCCAACCTCTCCATCTCTCACCATTCATCTTACCAAACTAAATCCCAATCATTTATCTTTGCCAACTAAGCTTTTGCCTCCAAAAATCTATAAATAGGACCTCTTTGTGCTTTGAAAATCCAAGAACTATTTGCATAACGTGAGAACTATAGCACAACATTCTAGCATTCAAGCATCATAGCATATCATCTTAGTTTTTATCATCATAGCATAAATAATCATGGTAGAATAGCTTGCATAATTTTTTCTTAGTTTCATTATCATATTTTCATTATCTTAGCATAACTTTATCTCACATCATTTAGCATAAGAATGCATTTTGCATATCATCTCATTCTCTAGTTTGTAATTCTATTGATCTTATGCTTATACAATATGAGAGCAAGCAACTTAAAATGAATCATTGGAGATAAAGGACAATGGGATGGTTTTGAAGAATCTGTTGGGTTTGAAGTTTATTTAGTTTTAAATTAGATTTTTTGATATAATGTTTCATTGGTGTGGTGTTTAACTTATTTGTTGTTTCCACATATTTACACACACAATATCTTACCTAAATTAGAAGGAAAAATATTAATTAGGTTGACACCATTTCAAAATGATAGGGGGCAGAAAGAGCTATCTCTATTTAAGTATTACAAAATGAGGGGCACTCAAAAATTGTTATTGGTCTAATTAATGGAGATGAAACTCCTTGGAAACTAAATGATCAAATTCAAGCCCTTCTAAAACATTCTATGAATTAAAATGTTATCCATGTATATCAAGAAGGAAATAAAGTAGTGAATGGCTTAGCTAATTTTGGTCTCAATTCTACTAACTAGAATTGTTGGATATTTTTCACAATTTTGTATCCCCTTGATTAAAGATGAGATAGAATGCCTTGAAGGAGAGCCATACTTTTTAGTGGTATAGATCTTAAATTAACATTATTAATATGCAAAGCTTTATGATTTATTATTTAGAGAATTTGGATGAGGTTCAAAGAAGAATCAACAAGTTTAAGGATGCTTTAGCCAAAGATGTTAGACTCGTTAAAGGCATGATGAAGTAATCATCCAGTGGTATTATTCTTATGAAATTAGATCTTATAAAAATAATTTGGATATCTAATGTTAGATATAAGAAGGCCAAAATAAATTTGAAAGGTCTATAGGTGAACACTAATGACATTTTTCTTGGCAAGAGGAGTTATCTAATCTCATTAAGTATCAAGGGGGTATTTGACCACCCTCCATGGTCATGTTTAGCTTATTTTTTATTTTAATTTGTGGGTCTTTGTAGGATCATGGGGGTCCAAAAAGTGGTGATATGACAAAAAAGAATTTTTTATTTACCCAAAAATATGAAATTTTACTTTGAATTTTTACTAGGGTTGGGTAAAAAGTGCATGTTTCCATGGTAAGAACTAGAGAAAAATGGATATCTGTTTGAAATGGATATTCATTAGTAATGGATATATGTCACAAACGAATATCCGTTTCTAATGAGTTCATATAAAAAATTAATATTTTATATATATATTATACAATATTATTATAATACATATTATAATATTAATATATTAATATTATATTAATATAATATAATATATATATATTATATATTATATAATATATATTGGGAGAAGCTAATCTCCCAACAAAAATCACTAATGTATGTAACATTATAATATAACACCCCATCCCCCATTCCACGCGTTGGATAAAATACGTCAATGGAAAGACTTGGTGGAGCGTGTTGACGGACATTTGGGCATGTGTCATTTAGAGTGTCATCACTTGTCCCATCGCCAAATTTTTTTTGTAGCACTGGTGGGTTTTAAAATCATAATTTGGAATGCACAAAAGGCCCAAAAGTTGTCCATTTCAAAATAATAATTTGGAATGGACAAAAAGCCCAAAACATAACCATTTTTCACATTCACATTTTGGAGGTTATTGGAGAGTGTGGAAGGAAGTTGCATGTGTTCAAAGGCCAAAGAAAAGCGGCCACTCTCCCTACCAAAATTCATTTGATGGGCACAGGTAGCTACCTAGTAGGTATGTATATCTACCAAAAAAATATGCCATTTTTCCATTCTTCCTAGGAACTATGAAGAATTGAACGACTATTTGTTGCAAATATGGGTTTTCATTGATAGGAAAATAAAGGGGTTTCCTTGCAAAAAGGGGTTTTCATTTGAAATGTAGAGCTATTTATGTGTTTTTGTGTTGAGGGTTTTTTAATTTTTCTATTTTAATTTTCTCACAAAATAAAACTTTTAGAGGAAGTTGAATGAAATAATTGACAACCAATTGTGGAAATATGAGTGAAATAACTATATAATATTTAGAAAAACTAGAAACTGTGTAGAATATATAACCATGCTGGAAAATGCAATGTGGTTTCTATAATAAAATAATATATTTTTAGAACCACATAAAGCCCATAACATCACCATTTTTGACATTCTCATTTTGAAGGTTGATGATGAGCTCAAAAGGAAGTTGCAGGGGTTTGGAGGATAAAGCAGAGTGATCATTCTCCCTACCAAAATGCATGTGGCAAACATGGGTAGCTAGCTAGTAGGTATGTATATCTGCCAAAAATATGTCATTTTTCCCTTCTACCTAGGGACTCTAAATAATTGAATGGTTATTCATTGCAAATATGGGTTTTCATTGACAAGAAAATAAGGGTTTTCATTTTCCCTCACTGTGTGGAGGTTCTTACAAAATTGTGTGGGTTGGAGATTTAATAAATTATGTACTCACCTCATACTATGTTTTCCAACTTGCAATCATACTGTGCATGTATATCTGGATAATATTAAAAAAATAAAATGCAATTTTTACTCTATGTAAGGCTTGTTATAAATTTTGAAGTTAGATTTCATTACATTTGTTCTGTCTGAATAACAAAATATTTTCAAGATAGTCATATTGTTCTATAAAATTCTAGGTTGGAAAACACTGGGTGTTATACAACCTGCAACTCACATACTAGTCTAAAACCCTTTACACATAACAACCCAATTGCTAAGTCGCCCCTCACTTTAATTTGGTATGTTTTTTTATTGTCTTGAGAACCTTTTTTGAATTAGATAGTAAGAATGTAATGAAATCACTAGGTATTATGAAACTTGCAACCCACATAGCATTGTAAAACCCTCTAGACGTAACAACCTAATTGGTTAGTCACCTTGCAACTCAATCTAGTTAGTTTTATGAAAGCCCTACCTTCAACTAATCCTCGTGCTCTCCACCACTTAGCTTTGAATGTACAAAATGAAATAAATGGAAAAGCACATTGTGTTTTCCAACCTACAGTTATATTCTACATTTATTTTTAAGTCATATGAGTAAATTGAAATGCAACTTTTAGTTTAAGTAACTAGATTTTCTTTAAATTGGGAAGGTGAATGAACTTCACTACATTCTTACTATCTACAAAACTAAATGTTTTCATTAGACTCATTTTGTCTACATATAATCCAACCAAACTAATAACTTGTAATTTCCCTAGGACACAAAGCACCTAAGTTGTCTTGTCCATCAAACCTTTTTCAAGAAATTCCCTAACATTATTATCCTTTTTAGAGAGATTAAAAAATTAATTTGAATAATATTCCTCTTGAAGCACCATTTTTATATGCATTTCCAATAAATGTTCACCACACTTTGGCTAACTCCTCTTTTATCTCATTCAATCAAAATGAGGAAAGAAGAGTTAGCCGAGGTGTGGTGATAATTGAGTGGAATGCATTAAAATTTGCGTCAAGAGAAAGAATATTCAAATTCCTATGTACTATTTTGAAAAGGGTAATAAGTTAGGGAAGTTCGAAAATTTTATTTTATGAACAAGATAATTTTGTGCAATGTGTCATAGGAAAATTACAAGTTATTAGTCTGGCAAGTGACACTTATGAATCTTCAGAACTAATAGATAAAATAATTATTGTCATTCATAGTGGAAAATATACTGTGTTGTAGAAGTTATTCATGATATAATTTACTTGTTCAACTCCACCCATAGCAACATCTCTCACTTTCTTTTCATACACAAATTCTTGTGCAATACAAAACCTCTACAATTTTTCCACTTTTGCATTGCCATTTTCCCTTTGCATATATTGCACATGTTCCTTCCTCAACTTCTCAAGAACGTGGACAATCTCTCTCATTCAATTTGGTTTGCTTCTTTTCAAGTCTTTTTAGAGTAGATTCCTTTTCCATTACATACTTTCTACTACTTGTTGCTCAATTTTTATGTTTCCATTTTCCCATTATGCAACTGCACATGCACCTTCCTCAACTTCTCAATAGTAGGGATAATCTCTTCACTCGATAATTAGCTTTTGTCTATCTCATTCAATGTGGTTTGCATAAATTTTGAAGGTCATCTTCATTACATTCTTACTATGTACTAAACAAAACTTTTTCATTACATTCATATTGTCTATATATAACTACATGTTGGAAAACATTGGGTGTCTAATCAAATTGAGCTAAGGGGTGGAAAACCAATTGGGTTATTACAACATTAATCAGAATTTTTTTTTATTGCATTCATAATTTTTTCTAAAATTACAGGTTGGAAAATACTAGGTGTTATAAAACTTGCAACCCACATACCATTCTAAAACCCTTTACAAGTAGCAACCCAATTGCTTAGTCACCCCTCACCTCAATTTGGTATGTTTTATGTATTCCCCACCTGCAACTCCTCCCTATGCTTGTGCAAGCCACAAGGCCTAGCTTTATTGGCCAGTAGGAGGCGAGAAAACTGATATGACGGTGGTGTCATTATCTCCTTGCTATTGTTGTAATGTTTGCTCCTGTTTGTCAATTTCATCACTTTTATCCCCCGTTGAGAAGGCCCCACACTATTCCATCCCATCATGATATGTATGTTAGTATGTATGTTTTTATGTATGGTTTTATACATTTTTGCATGTACATAGGTTCTTTTTGTTCAGAGATTAGCTATGTCCCATTAAATTCTTACTAAACAAAACTTTTTCATTACATTCATATTGTCTATATATAATTGCATGTTGGAAAAAAATGGGTGTCTAATCAAATTGAGTTGAGGGGTACAAACCAATTAGGTTGTTATTATGTTAATCAAAACAATTTATGATTACATTCATACTATTTTCTAAAATTCCAAGTTGGAAAACACTAGGTGTTATAAAAACTACAACCTCCATACTGTTTTAAAACCCTTTACAAGTAGCAACTCAATTTCTTAGTCACCCCTCACCTCAATTTGGTATGTTTTTTGTATTCCCCACCTGCAACTCCTCCCCGTGCTCTTTACCCTTTAGGTTCAACCATGTAGAATGAAATAACTCATAGCACAAAGTGTTTTCCAGCCTACAATTATATTTTGCATTCATTTTTAAATCATATGAGGAAATTGAAATGAAAATTTTAGTGCAAGAGTTGCTTTAAATTTTGAAGGTGAATTAACTTCACTACATTCTTATTGTCTACAGAACTAAAAAAATTCATTACAATTATGTTGTCAGCTTCGTAGGTGTGTTTTTTCAGGAGATTGGCATGGGGGATGGGGTGTTATGTTATAATATTTATGCATAGGTGTGTTTTTTATGGATATTAGCTTCTCCCTACATGAGTACCAACCAATTTAGGTAAGAATGGAAAGGAATTCAATTTTGGAAGATAGTTTTAATGTAGTTAAAACATCTTTTTGTTTACACAGTAGGAGTATAATGAAAGGCACCTTCAATATTTATCATTCATGTAATTTAGACTTTTATAAGTTATCCAACACCACGTTGCACTTTTGATCTTTCAATATTCCTTATAGGATAATTATTGTTAATTTTAACATTTATTAATTGAGCCTCAAGGTGCATGATATCAGACTTCAACTTTTGAACACCTTCAGATTCTTGCAAATTTTCATTTCATAATCTCTCAATGGCTCTTAACAACATTAATTAATCACATTTTCTTTTGATGATAAAATCTTATTTTTATCTCTTAGTTCCTCTTCTAAGTGGTTAATTGTAGTCTTGTGTTATTTTTCTTTAGTTTCAAAACTTCCAACCAATTCTTTTGTATTTGCAAGTTGACCATCCATGCATTTTTCCTCATCCCCACTAATCTTACCTATTAACACCTCCCTGTTATTCACATAGGAATTTCATGTCTCTACCTTCTTTTCATCCATATCCGATTCTATGTGTTTTGTGGGATTCCTATGTTTAAGAATCTGTGAATTTACTTGTTCAACTCCACCCATAGCATCATCTCTCACTTTCTTTACCTGCACAAATTCTTATGCAATACAAAACCTCTTTATTTTTTGCATTGTGCATTTCCATTTTTCCATCGCATATACTGCACATGCACCTTCCTCCAATTCTCAAGAGCATGAAGGATCTCTTTAATCAATACATTATCCATGTTCATCACTATTCTCTACTTCTTTTCAAGTGTTTTCATAGAAGATTCCTTTTTCATTCCATGCATTCTAGTACTTGTTGCCTCTAATTCTGAATATTGCACAGGGATCCTTCATCAAGTTGTTAAGAGCAAGAATAATTTCTTTAGCCAATACATTATCTATCTCATTCATTTTTTTCTAATTCTTTTCAAAAAAATTATAGTAATTTCCTTTTTCATTACATACTTTCTACTATCGGGTTCTTGAGTTCTATGTTGCCATTTTCCCATTGTGCATACTACACACACACCTTCCTCAACTTCTCAATATTAGGGATAATATCTTTACTCAATACATTATCTTTCATCTAATCTCATTCAATGCGGTCTACTTAAATTTTCAAGGTGATCTTCCTTACATTCTTACTATGTACTAAAAAAACTTCTTCATTGTGTTCATACTGTCTATAGATAATTGCATGTTGGAAAAAGATTGATGTCTAATCAAAATTAGTTGAGGGGTGACAAAACAATTGGGTTGTTACTACATTGATTAGAAAAGGTTTTGATTACATTCATAAAATTTTCTAAAATTCTAGGTTGGAAAATATTGGATGTTATAAAACCTACAACCCACATACTCATCTAAAACCCTTTACAAGTAGCAACCTAATTTCTTAGTCACCCCTCACCTCAATTTGGTATGTTTTGTGTATTCACCATTTACAAATCCTCCCTATGCTCTTCACCCTTTAGGTTTGAGCATGGAGAATGAAACAAGGATTTTTTTCCAACCTGTAACTATTTTGTGCGTTATCATATTTAACCAATGTAATCGCGTACTATTTTTTGGTCAATCAGAGATTACCTACTATTTTTTGGTCAATCAAGGTGATCACCAAGGTTTTTATTGACTTATTAACCTGTATTCTTGCATAACCAATGCATAACCAATGCACACTATGATTTGCAACCAATGTGTCTTGAAATAATCTGTATTTTTTAGTTGTCTATACAAGTAATGATATAAAGAGAAGTTTGACAGTGGTACGTGGTATCTTTCTTGTTTGTCTTCTCTTCCCTTATTGATTATGCAAGTTATGGTCTCTTTCATATGCAAGGAGAGATGAGTTTTTCATATATCAAAATGAACATCCAATGCTTGACAGTTCTAGCAAAATGGAAAATATAATTACTTGTATATATTACTAGTAAGCAATAGGTTAAATTGGAAATTAAATTCCCATTATACAATTTGTTTATTGTTTTTACAAACTGACATGTTGCAGTCAACAAAACAACAATTAATTTGGAATAAAATGAGTTCTTTGTAGCACAAAATGTTAAAGTAATTGGTTATTTACTTGATTAATTAAACAATATTTGTTTAATTAATTAAAGTCCCTTTTATCTCTTTTACACTTAAGCTAACATTAGGTGCATAATAATTAATTATTTTATTAATTATTAATGTGCAAGCCTAGGGTTTTCCTTTTTAGGGTTTTTGACCTATATGTGGTTGAAACATTTCTTTTGTATGATCATTCATTTTACTTTTTGGTGAATATAGAGCTCCACATCTTTGAGCATCTTTCATTGTTTTCTTCTCTTTCCTTCTCCCTGTAACAGGTATTCTTGCTTGCAGAGATCACTGGGATCCCATGAAGTTGTATTTGCTCAACTTCTACATAAAATGTCTTTAATTTTCCAATTTAATGTATTGCTAACACTTGTATTTCTTCCAGGTGGTTGATATAGGTGAGGAAACAAAATTGAATAAAACAAGGGAAGGTGGATTGAGAAGGATGCTTCAGGAGATGTGAAGCTTTTGTACTAAAATAGGTGATTCTAGTTGTCATAGCTTGAATTGCAATGTACTAGATAGTTAAATTTCTAAAATTTATTTTGCATTTAGAAGTTTTGATTTTTTTTTAGATGAGATGCTTAGTGTGGGGAATGCAAAAAATTTGAAGTTTAATTTAAATAAAATAAATGTTACATTATTGTGTGTGTATTATATCCCAAAATTTTACATGAATCATGTTGCCTCCTTGAAGTGTGAGTGTTACACAAGAAACGCTTAAAGCATCAATGAAGGGTGATACTACATCCTTTTAATTACCCTCCTCATAATTGACTTGTGTTAATTTTAGGATGATTTATCCAATACTACATTGGTATGATTTATCTTCCAAAATGGAATAGGAACCTTTGGTTCCTTGGTAATTAGATCATATATATTTGCAAACGAACATACTGTTTATCATTTTATATTATATTATTTATTTATTTAAATCATGTACATTTGTTCAATTGTGAAGCATCATTGCATAGTTGGGTTTCATAAGGTTTTGATTAAGGAACATTATTGTTGTAATTGTTTTTACTTAGTATGATATACCATACAAACTGCAAAGGTGGGGCTAGAATAACACACAAATGGCCATTAGGCTTCCTAAATTTTATAATGGAATTTTTGTTCTATAAACACAATGCAAAATTTATGTAAACACAATGTGTTACAATGTAGAAGCCTCTTTAAAAATATGAGTATTCCTTGTTGTCCATTTTGTAGCTTTAGAAACACAATGTTTTGTCAATTATGCAGATGCTTATGCCATGTTGGATGTAGCTAATATCCCAAAAAATTGCACCTATGTACATACAAAATGCATAAAACCATACATAAAAATATACATAGAAACATACATAACATGATGAGATGATGTAGTGTGGGGCCCGCCAAAAGGGGGATAAAAGTGACGAAACGATAGATGGGAGAAAACATTACGATGACAGAAACAAGGAGATAATAGCATCATCAGGTTGGTTTTCTCGCCTTTTGTTGAGCGATAAAACTATTCTTTGTGGCTTGTGTGAGAAGTTGTCTTTTTTAGATATTTTTTCTATCACAAGAATTAGAGGTGGACTGACATGTGCATTTTTTAGTTTTGAGAAAGAGGGTGGAAAACACTCTGCATTTCAATATACACATTGAAAGCTAAAGGTTGGAGTGCATGTGGAGGAATTGGAGAAAATTGACAAAATTGAGGTGAGGGGTACTAACCAATTGGGTTGCAGAGGGTTTTACCACACTATTTGGGTTCCTTATTTCTTAACACCTAGGGTTTCCCAACATGAATTTTTATAAATCACTATGAAGTGTGTAATATGACATACACTATGTATTGATAGTTAATAGATTCCACCTTTAATGAGAAATGTGTTATTTGATAAAATGCAAGCCCATATAGATGTTTGTATATCTACATTTCAAGACAAAGCTTGAGTTTAAGTAAAGGTAAGCTTCAAAAAACATTATGTTTCCCAACCTACACTACACAACGTTCACCACTGTCAACAAGTTTATTCATTATTGCCAATAATGGCAAGAAATTGGCGTTCTTGCTATTTGTAATGCACACATACATATACAACCTTAAAAACCACAAGGGCTTGGGTATGTTGTGATGTGGAGGTCAACAAATGTAGTGTGTTATGAAGTATTTAATTTTTATATCACATAAGTTGTGCAAGCTTAACTATCTAGCCCAAAGCTTGGTCCATGCCATTAAGTGCAGTTGAAAAATGATAGTAATTTTCAAACCTCATATCTTTGTGAGCACATTCAAAGCTAAACATGTAACAATCGAATTGGTTATTCACATATGATCTCAATTTGGACATTTTTCATCATTTGTGATAGTTCTATATTGAACATTAAATTTCAAAATTACAAAACCCTACATAGAAAAACACATAACGAAATCTACATATCAAATTAAAACCCCTTTTTGTAAGGAAAAACCTTGGAAACAAATCAATGAATACCACTTTTTGTAACGAATATCCATTTAATTCTTCAAATTCCCTAGGAAAAAAGTAAAATGGCTTATATTTTAGTAGATATACATACCTGCTAGCTAGTTGCCTGCATGTCAAATGTGTTTTGTTAGGGATAGTGGCCACTCTACTTTGGCCTCTGAATTCTTGTAACTCCCTTTCGTGCTCCCCAACAACCTCAAAAATGTGAATGTCAAAACTGGTGACATTTTGTGCTTTTTTGTCTATTTCAAATTATGCTTTTTCAAACAGATGATGGTTATGATGCATCTGAGATGTATTTTTGTAGGGAGAATAACCTCATCCAATGGGAAAAAGCTAATCTCCCTATAAAATCTAGTAAAATCAAGCTATATCCCTTAAAAAATGTATATATTGGACATGATAACATAATCAAACATGTTGTATCCCTTAAAAAAGGCAATACGATATCATTTGTAAGACATGCGGTTTTGTAGGGAGATCACCTTCTACAATTGGATGTGGCTATTCTCCCTAGAATAATACATGTCAGAGGCATCATAACATAGAAAAATGAATTAGAAAATACAAGAAAACATACACCACATGATGGGAAAAATAGTTTGGAGCCTCCCAAGATAGGGGACAAAAGTGAAAAATTTAGAAAATGGGAGGAAACATTGCGATGATGAAAGTAAAGAGATAACAACAGCGTCTAAGTGTTTTTCCTACCTTATGTTGGTTGTGACATTGTGGAAAGATTTTTACCATAAAAATTGTTAGCCCAATGGCTTCCATGAGAAGCTATCCTTTTCATTGAATTTTATGCACCCATGATCATTGGAATCAGATTGATGTGAGTAAGACCTGTGTTCTAAATTGTAATAACTTTTTTTTGAGAATATATGTTCAAATATGATATTGCACAAAATAATTGAAGGTTTTAAAACACTCTATGACTTGAGTTATTTCATTCTACGTGTTGAAATCTGAGGTTTTGAGAGCACAGGGTGGAGTTACAGGTGGGGGATATATAAAACTATCCAAATTTTCCTAAGGGGTGAGTAATGAATTGGGTTGTTACTTGTGAAGGATTTTAAAATAGTATTTGGGTTGCAGGTTTCATAACACCTAGTGCTTTCTAGCTTGCAATTGCATATTATTGGTGTTATCATTGCACCAAAAGGTTGACCTATCAAGGCTCGATAAAAGCATTAGATAAGATCCACAAGAGGAAATTAAACCATATCATGAATCATGTGGTTAGCATTGATTAAGGGGTGGAAGCATTGAGCAATCCCCCTCGCATGACCATGGGATTTGAACCTACGACCTGGCTCCAATACCAATTATAATAAAATTGATCATGATTGTACAACTTGACATCAAGAACTACAAATGATACCACTAAAAAATATCTCAAATAACCCACATCAAATATGTAGCTTTTCTTCTCCTCTGACCTCTAGAAGTAATCTCTAGAAAAATATGACAACATTTCATGACAACTAGGCATCTTTGGAGCAACTTTGTAATATTTTCAAAACAAGCTCTTCTATGCATCACACATCACCAACTCTTCCAAAATCTGATCCACTAAGTTGCATGATGTCAAAAGGTGTCATTGATGTATGAAAGAGAGAAGAGCATGCTTCACAAATGAGAAAGGTATGCTTCAAAGATGCCTAGTTGTCATGAAATGTTGTCATGCTTTTTTAATAGAGGTTACTTCTAGAGGTCAGATGAGAAAATAGGTTGCATATTTGATGTGGTTTTTTTGAGAGCTTTCTAGTGGTATCATCTACAGAGCACTCATGATCAATTTTATTATAATTGGTATCAAAGCTAGGTCATGGGTTCAAATCCCATGGTCACGTTAGGGGGATTGTGTGAAGCTCAACGCTTCCACCCATCAATCAACGTTGACCATGTGATTCATGAGATGGTTTAACCACCTCCTGTGGATCTTATTTGACACTTGTATCATGCATTGATAGGTCAAAATTTTGGTGCAATGGAAATTCCAACACACATAGATAGTATGAATGTAGTGACAATGTTTTGGTTACTTAAATAGTAAGAACATAATTGTTTTGTTACACCTTAGGTGAATTTGGATACTTTTATGTATACCCCACCTATAATTATATTAACTATATGAATGTCTTGGAATCCTTTTGTTCCCTATACAATAAGAATTTAATGAATTTCACCTTCAAAACATATAACAACTCTTAGTTATAATATAAATTGGATTTGAATTTCTTCATATGATTGAAACAAAGAAATGTGCAAAATAATTGCAAATTGGAAAACAAAATGTGGGTTGCTAGTTGTTTCATTCTACATGTTTAAATTTAGATGGTCGATAGAATGGGGAGGCATTGTAGGTGGGGGATACATAAAACTAGCCATATTGACCTGAGGGGTGACTAACCAATTGTGTTGTTATGTGTAGAGGGTTTTACAATGCTATGTGGGTTGTAGGTTTCTTAACACCCAATTTTTTCCAATTTCATTGCATTCTTGATATCTACAAAGAAAAAATTTCTCAAGACAATCACAAAATATACCAAGTTGAGGTGAAAGGTGACTAACCAATTGGGTTGTTACTTATAAAGGGTTTTAGAACAGTATGGGGGTTGTAGGATTAATAACACCTAGTGTTTTCCAACCTAGAATTTCACAAAACAGTATGAATATCTTAAAAATATTTTGTTATTTAGATAGTATGAATTTAGTGAAAGGAACCATCAAAATTTACCATAACTATTAGTTATGGTAAAAATTGTAATTCAGTATCTTCATGTGATTGAAAAATAAATGCACAAAATAATTGCAAGTTATTTCATTCTATATGTGGGGGATACATAATTGAAACCAAATAGAGCTGAGGGATGACTAACCAATTGGGTTGTTATGTGTTATGGTTTTACAACACTATGTGGGTTGTAGGTTTCATAACACTATCTCTTTTCCAACTTGCAATTTTTTTGACAATATAAATGTATTGAAAAATATATATTTAGACAGAAAGAATGTAATGAAAGACACCTTAAAAATATTAAGTCTTAGGTAGACTAAAAATTGTGTTTCAAATTCCTCTGAAAAGTATATGCTTTGTTACAATAAACAATGCGATAAATTTTGGAACTTTAACTATCCATAACACTTGAAAATGTTTTACATTTTACAGCCAACTAGGGATGTGTACTTTAAAACAAGAAGTGATTCGTACAATAATTAATGTTCTTGAGATGGTAATCACACCTAAAAATGTGTGTAGTGTTTCATCTCCTTTGGTATGGTCATGCTCAACAAACATGCAGGTAAGATTCACTAATTACAAGATGCAATCAAATGTATAGTTTTAATATTGGGAAAATAGTTATGATGTTGACTAGAAAGTGGGAATTTTTTAATCAGTAGGAAGAAACCATTGTACAGAGGATGTCCCCTCATTTTAGGAAAATGATGAATGTTGAGGCAATGACGTGTTCAATAATTGATTGTGAACTTCCAATTACTTTTTACTTCCAATGCATCAACTAGAATGCTTTACAATTTCAGTTATAAAATTTCATGTCTATTATGAATATGTTGATTTTGATAGTATATCATTCCTTTGATTTAGGTTGATAATAAAGGAGATGATCATGCTCTTTCCATAGTTTAATATAAAGTAGAAGAAAAAATTTGATTAAGGGCCTCTCAACTTAGACAAAATCAAGAAGATGCATTCATCACTAGATATATCATGCCCACATCATTTCAACTATGACAAAATCAACTTGAGTTGTGCAAGAAAATCCTAAATTGAAGGAAATGCATCTAGAGAGAGTGATTTCTAGCATGGGGATCTTCATGAGGAGATCTATATGGAGCATCCTCTAGGTTTTTTGCATGATAAATCACTTGTTTGTAGGCTTCAACGTTCATTTTATTGTCTCAAACAAGCCCCTCAGGCTTGGTATGCGAAGATGGATAGTTTCTTTCTTTCTTTCAGCTACACTCGCCATTCTAATCCCATAGTTTATACTTATATACATGGAGAGGATCTACTCATACCTGTGCTCTATGTGGATGATTTTATTCTCATAGGAAGTTATACTTACATGATTTAGAGTACACAACAAGCATCGATGGAGTGATTTGATATGACCGACCTTGGTCTTTTGCATTACTTCCTTGGTCTTCAAGTTCATCATACTTATGAGGGGATATTTATTTTCCAGTAGAAGTATGATCTTGATTTGCTTCATAGGTTTGGTATGGTTGATTGTAAGCCTACCCCTACTCCATTCCAATCAAGTGTTGTATTGTCTACCAGTTGCACTACTCCTATAGTTGATCCCACCTTGTATCAATAGTTGGTTGGTAGTCTTTTGCACTTGACACAGTCATCCTAATATTTCCTTTGTGGTTGGAATTTTCTCTTGCTTCTCATAAGAGCCTCATGAGAGTCGTTAGAAGGCTTATAAATGTATCTTGAGATATATTTAGGGCACTACTCATTTTGGCATTCATTACACATTAGGTGCATCTCATATTGTGGGCTTCACTAACTCAAATTGGGTTGGTGATGTCAATGATCGAAAGTCTACTTTTGGCCTTGTCTTTTACCTTGGTTCTAGTTTGATTGAATGGTCATGCAAGAAGCAATCTACTATTGCATTATCATCGATAGAGTTGAGTATCGAGGTGTATTTTTGGCTAGTCGGGAGGTTTTTTGGCTTCCCCAGTTGATGACTGAGTTTGGATTTCCTTCCACTCATCCCACTACTCTTTGGTGTGACAACCAGAGTGCCATGCATATCTCTCACAACCCAGTGGAGCATCAGCGTACTAAGTGTATTGAGATCCAAATGCACTTCATTAGGCAGCTCATCCAGGATGGTGTTCTCATCTTGGAGTATTTGCCTACAAATCAACAGGTTGTAGACATCTTCACTAAACCTTTGGCATCAACTCATTATCTTCAGTTGTGATCGATGCTTGGGGTGAAGGAAGTTTTCCTTGGGGGTCTTGAGGAGTCCTCCTTCCTTCTTTAATTTCTTTAGTTTTATTTTCAAATTTTTCTCTCTTTTGGAGAGGATTTTTCTCCCACAAGGTTTTTCTCCTTTTCTCTATTTATGAGAGTTTTTTTTTTTTGTGCATGGATACCTCATCAGGCCTTGTTGTCGAGACCCATATTTTTCATGTTTGTATTGGTTTGTTCCTCCCTAAGTTGCACTTAAGGGGGGTGTTGGTGTGAATAAGTCTTGTACCTAGTTAATTCCTTTACTAGGGACTTAAGGGACTTAGTTCACATGTTATATTTACTTGGATAAAATATTCCTTCTAGAAGTCTTAGTTGTCTTATCTAGACTTTACAATTTCCTAGGTAGTTATGAGTTAGTTTTCTCATGTGATAGGATTAAGAAACTTGTCATGATCTGTTGCAAGGTGTCGCCCTTGGTCTCCTCAAAATGGGCTAGCATAGAACTCAAGCTTCATGACATGGTTTAACCACCTCCTGTGGATCTTAGATCTTGTATAAATCCAGTAGTTGTATCGGTCATTAACAGGTCAATATTTTGGTGCAACGACAACCGTCTTTGCAAAAATTGGTATCAGAGTCGAGGTCACAGGTTTGAACCCCTCACTTGTGCTAGGGGGATTGTTGCAAGGTGTCACCCTTGGTCTCCTTGGTGTGGGCTAGTATGGAACTTGGGCTTTGTGACATGGTTTAACCACCTCCTATGGATCTTGGATCTTGTATAAATCCAGCGGTTATACCAGGCATTAACAAGTTAATATTTTGGTGCAACGACACTCATCTTTGCAACATGATCTTTTCTAACCCTATCTCTCATCCTTTCCTTTATAAGAAAGGAATCTCTAGCATTATTGTATTGTATTCTATTGCATATCATATTGATCATTGTATCACATTGCAATTCTTGTTTGGTGTAATAGTATCTTCCATTGTTGCTTCTCTTTATCTCTTGTAGAGGTTATTTGGTGTTGTAGATTGAAGATCTTGGGTTGCTCACTTCAACAGAGCATGCAAAGGGTGACCCTAAGGATGAGGAGAGTGGTGAATGAAGCATGGGGTGATGTGGAGGACAAGAAGGTAGATATAATAACTCAATTATTGTATCATTTGGCTATGTGTATATGTTGTGCATTCAATTTATTTTAAGATCAAATATATTAAGCTATTTTCTTTTTTGAATTTGTTGTGTAAGTTGTTGAATACAAAAAAGAAGTAGAGAATTTGAGATACCTATGTTATTGTATATTAGAACAATGTACGAGAAAATTTCATGATTGGAAATTTTCAACATGCATAGGATTTTGGATCACCACCATCCTATTCTCATACAGAAAAATCATGGATGAAGTGCATTGGGGGGGAACCAAAATTCCCCCCTCCTCCCCTTGAGAAATTGAAAATTTATCTTCAAAATAAGGATAATATGGAGTACCAACTAAAGCTATGGGAGAATATCCAGAAAAAGCATGTTATTGAAAGGGTCTATATAAATTATGGTAAACAAAGCTTCCATCTACTTCCTAAGGAAGAAAAGGATGAGGTGAAGGAGAAAATGGCATTATATAATAGTGAGGAGAACAAGGAGCAAAGAAGGACAAAAATATTCTTGTTGTAGGAGAAAAAGAGAAAGGACGGAATGGTAATGTGAAATTAAACTGTTAAATCTTAATTTTGGTTGGTTCATTTTTTTGTTTTGATTCATATAAAGTTCACTTAATGTTAACTTACATGACATGTTAGGGTCATGGTCGACAAGAATTTTCTACCCCCAAGCAGAGTATTGTTCATTTGATAGAGGAAGTTGTGCCCACAAAAGCACAAGATGATGTTATTCCTCCCAACCTAGCATTTAACATTGAGAAGAATAAGGAGTGTACATGGTCAAAATTTTCAAGGCACCCTCACATGAAGAAACGAGAATAAACAGTGATTTCAAAATATTTTGTTTAATGTTTTTTTCTAATATTTCAATGAATTAGTTGAATGCATGTGAATTTCATGTGACGTTTCAATTCCTAGTATTACAAGGCAAGGATGAACAACAAAGTACTAGCCTCAAGTGGTGTACTATTGATTTGGAAGAATAAGCAATGGCCATGAAAGCACAAGATGATATTATTCCTCCCAACCCATGAAGTAGTGCCCATGAAAGCACAAGATTACGTTGTTCCTCCCAACCCACCATCTAACATTGAGAATAAGGATCATACATGGTCAAAAGTTTCAAGGCGTCCTCACATGAATAAATGAGAACAAGCGGTGATTTTGAATCTTCTATTTAATGTTTTTTTTATTTCAATGAATTGGTTGCATGCACGTGAATTTGATGTGACATTTAAATTCCTTCTAGTATAGGGCAAGGATGAGAAATGAAGTGTTTTCCTCGAGTAGGGTACTATTGATTTGAAAGATGAAGCAATTCCCATGAAAGCACAAGATGATAGTGTTCCTCCCAACCAGTCATCTAACATTGAGAAGAGGAAGGAGCGTACACGATCAAAAGTTTCAAGGTGCCTTGACATGGAGAAACTAGAAGAAACAGTGATTTCAAAATATTCTATTTAATGTTTTTTTTCATTATTTTAATGAATTGGTTGATGCATTTGAGTTTTATATGACATTTCAATCCCAGCTATTACAAGGCAAGAATGAACAATGAAGTGTTGGATTTTACCTTATTGGCAATGTGGTTGCAATGGAGTTAGGAGGCGGTAATAGATATGGACATAGGGATGGGGAGAAAACTAGCCTGCAAGTGGGATAGGGTAATAAAAATGGACATGGGGAAATGGAGAGCACTAGCATGCCATCTATATCGATAATAGACACAACACACTTCCATGCTTTTGTTCCAATTTCTTTATGAATCCTTTAATATGTCTTGAATTATGATTGATGTTAATTGCATTTATATTGTAGACAAATCCTTTTGATGAGGATAGGATAGATATTGAGGGCATCACTTTTAAGGTTAATGATCACGTTGACCTTTGGTGGTGGCATAAACTATTTGGAAAAGGAATTGTAAGTGTTGTTAGTAGAGATGCTACTTGCCACAAAATTCCACTCCCACAAGGTTGTGTGAGAGTCAGCAAATTGTTAAGGCCATTGTTGGTGATTGCAGACTGCCTTATCTTGGTTCTTTTGTAGAGACTGTTGAAGACTATGTGGGCGGCTTCATGATATGGAAGCTCTCCTACTTGAAGCCTTCTCTTCTAGAGGTACATATGAACTATTTCTTGTTGTATATATCATACTACCTTATATTTTTCCATCCATACATTAATTTTTCAAAGTGTTTCTTATAGTCTAAACATGTTCAAAGTGTGAAGGACAAAGCACAACCTCTCCAAAAATCTATTGTTTCACGTTCATCATTTGTGAGAGTTCATGGAATTGGAATCACCCCTCTCAAAACACATAACAACCCAAAGAAACATGTCATATATTATGGAGGCATGACCTCAATTTCAAATAATAGGTAGTGTAGGAGATGATAAGATAGGATAATAATATTCATTGTGTATTGTGGGTTTCATTATTTGATTATTGAACAATTATGGTGTAGACATATTATTTTCATATGTTTGAACACTATGTTGTTATACATTTTATATCATACTTTTCATGGCCCTATATAATTACATTATACACAATGTGAAATAATTGTAGGAAATGCCACCTGAAGTGTTATTTTTTATGGTAGCTTTCTTATAAATGAAAGGAAAAAGTTGACATGTAAATTGTTTGACCTCAAAAAAATTGAATATAGTAGTCAATGGTATTCAATAGACTAATTTCATACATGATATTCAATAGAGTATAGAAATAAATGTTATGTGTATGTATATGTATGTATCTATGTGGGAAACTATTTGCAATGTTGGAAAATAAACTATCTCCTCTCAGTTATTTCCTTATGAAATTTTTTGTTTCATTACGAGAAAGAATGTAATGAAGTCCACTTTTAAAATTTTAGAACAACTCTTTGGTACAATAAACCTAGAATTTCCCTTTTTCATCTGATTGGAACAAATAAAATGCTCACATTATTTATAGTGTTGGAAAACACACTATCCCTTGTCAATTATTTCCTTATAGAAATTTTTTTTTGTTATGAGCAAGAATGTAATGAAGTTAACTTTTATATTTTATAACAAATCTTTGGTATGGTAAAAATGGTGTTTTCCTTTTTTTCATCTGATTGGAAGAAATAAAATGCTCACATTATTTGTAGTGTTCGAAAACACATTGTCCCATGTTAGTTATTTTGTTATGAAATTTTGTGTTTCCTTATGGCAAAGAATGTAATGAAGTCCACTTTTAAATGTTATAACAACTCTTTGGTATAGTAAAAATGGAATTTCCATTTCTTCATCTGATTGGAAGAAATAAAATGCTCACATTATTTGTAGTGTTGGAAAACACACTATCTCATGCTAGTTATTTCGTTATGAAAAATTGTTTCATTACGAGCAAGAATGCAATGAAATCCACTTTCAAATTTCTGAACAAATCTTTGGTACCATCAAAATAGACTTTCACTTTCTTCATTTGATTGGAACAAAAAAATGCTCACATTATTTGCAATGTTGGAAAACACACCATCTCCTCTCAGTTATTTCCTCATGAAAAGTTTTTGTTTTGTATGCTCCAAAAATGTAATGAAGTCCACTTTAAAATTTTAGAACAACTCTTTGGTTCAGTAAAAATGGCATTTCTTTTTTCATTTGATTGGAACAAATAAAATTCTCTCATTATTTGTAGCGTTGGAAAACACACTATCCCATGTCAGTTAGTTTGTTATGAAAAAAAAAATTCGTTGTGACCAAGAATGTAATGAAGTCCACTTTCAAATTTTAGAACAACTCTTTGGTATAGTAAAAATAGAATTTCCCTTTTTTCATCAGATTGGAACAAATAAAATATTTGCAATGTTGGAAAACATATTATCCCATGTCAATTAGTTCATTATGAAACGTTTTATCTGATTATGACAAAGAATGTAATGAAGTCCAATTTCAAATTTTTGAACAAATCTTTGGTACAATCAAAATGGCATTTCACTTTCTTCATTTGATTGGAAGAAATAAAATTGTCACATTATTTGCAGTGTTGGAAAACATATTGTCCCATACCAGTTATTTCATTATGAAAAAAAAAATCATTACAAACAAGAATAAAATGAAGTCCACTTTCAAATTTTGAACAACTCTTTGGTACAATCAAAATGACATTTTACTTTCTTCATCTAATTGGAACAAAAAAATTATCACATTATTTGTAGTGTTGGAAAACACGTTGTCTCCTCTCAGTTATTTCCTCATGAAAAGTTTTTTTTTCGTACTCTCCAAAAATTTAATGAATTCCACTTTCAAATTTTAGAACAACTCTTTGGTGTGGTAGAAATGTCATTTTATTTTTTATATGATTGGAACAAGTAAAATGCTCACATTATTTACAGTGTTAGAAAGCACGTTGTCCCATGTCAGTTAGTTCATTATGATTTTATTTTTTTCCGTTGCAACCAAGAATGTAATAAAATATACTTTGAAATTTTAGAAAAACTCTTTCGTACAATAAAAATGAAATTTCTCTTTTTTCAACTGGTTGGAACAAATAAAATGCTCGCATTATTTGCAATGTTGGAAAATACACTATCCCATGTCAATTAGTTCATTATGAAAAAATTTGTTTTGTTACGACCAAGAATGTAATGAATTCCACATTTTTCAACAACTCTTTGGTACAATCAAAATAGCATTTCACTTTCTTCATCTGATTGGAACAAATAAAATGCTCATATTGTTTGCAGTGTTGGAAAACACGTTGTCTTCTCTTAGTTATTTCCTCATGAAAAGTTTTTGTTTCATACACTCCAAAAATGTAATGAAGTCCACTTTCAAATTTTAGAACAAATATTTGGTACAGTCAAAATGGCATTTCACTTTCTTCATCTGATTGGAACAAATAAAATGCTCACATTATTTGCATTGTTGGAAAACACACTGTCTCCTCTCAGTTATTTCATCATGAATTTTTTTTATTTGTATGCTCCAAAAAGTAATCAAGTCCACTTTAAAATTTTAGAACAATTCTTTGATACATAAAAAATGGCATTTCACTTTCCTCATCTGATTGGACAAAATAAAATGCTCACATTGTTTGTAGTGTTGGAAAACACACTATCTCATGTCAGCTATTTTATAATGAATTTTTATTTATTTTGTATGCACTCTAAAAATTTAATGAAGTGCACTTTCAAATTTTATAAAAACTCTTTGGTACAATAAAAATGGAATTTCACTTTCCTCATTTGATTGGAACAAAAAAAATGCTCACATTATTTACAATGTTGGAAAACACATTGTCCCCTATCAACTATTTCATGATGAAATTTTTTGTTTTGTACACTCCAAAAATGTAATGAAGTCCATTTTAAAATTTTATAACAACTCTTCAATATAGTAAAAATGGAATTTCACTTTCCTCATCTAATTGGAACAAAAAATGCTCACATTATTTGTAGTGTTGGAAAACACACTATCCCCTATCAGCTATTTCATCATGAATTTTTTTTGTTTTGTATGCTCTAGGAATATAATGAAGTCCACCTTCAAATTTTAAAATAACTATTTGGTATAGTAAAAATGGAATTTCTCTTTCTCCATCTAATTGGAACAAATAAGATAGTCACATTATTTGTAGTGTTGGAAAACACATTGTCCCATGTCAGTTATTTCCTTCCGTTTTAGTATTGTAGTGTTGCAATACTATGAATGTAATGGAAACCTTACAAATCAGACCTTAAACAAATAAACAAAAATTTGGTTGATTCAATATTTATCTTATGCTCTAGGATTATCCTTCATCATATTTCTAAAGTGTTAAATATTTTATATAAAGTATAAAACATGTTGTCCTTATTTTTGAACAAGTTCTTTTAACTTGTATCATTATATACACTTAATTTTTTATTCGAGAGTGCTTAATCATATCCAAAATGTATTGATCCTTATTATATTCATCAAGTATATTACTTGTCCTTTGTTGTATAAAATTTGGTGACATTGCAATTCCTTTACTTGGAAATATAATGTCAAGCTTATTGTGTGTTTGCAAAATTAGAAAATGTGTGTTTATAAAACATGATTGTACCATAAGAAGTATTCATTATTGCTAAAAATTCTTCTTGGATATAATATTAGTTCTTGACATACATTCGAATGAATTTTCTACTCATAATCTGTGGGTTAAATATGTTCTCTTCTAGCATGCATGGTGGATCATTTTATTCCAAGAGTGGTGCCTATTTTATGGGGTTATAAAATCATACCATACCAAAGGAAGCAAGATATTTTAATAATAAATTAATCTGACTTGGACATAAGCAAATAGTAAAAATATCATATGAAATAACTAAGTGTATTTATTTATCCATCTATAAAAAAATAAAAAATCATATATAACAAATAACTAATTGATGCAGGGGCATCCGGAAGATTCAAAGAACATTCAGTTATAGACGTTGTAGATAATGCAGTGAAGTTTAGTATGATGGCTATGCTCAGTATATTGAGGATGAGGATTCATGGATTAAAAGGTTTTTTGATGAGCATATCTATTTAATCCATTGGAAGTTTCAAAGGTTCACATAAAGATTTGATCAAGTTATGAGTATTTGTATTCTAATAGTTATTTGGTTGCTTTAGTTGGTATTCCTGAAGGAAGTTGATGTGATTCTTGTAACCTGATTTTTTGTGGATCTTCAGTAGTGATTCTTGGATGTTTCTAGATTGTGATATATCTATTTTGTTAGTTTTCATTGATTGTTGTGCTCATGATTGGCGATTTTCCTTCTAGGAGTTCATGTTTTCTTGTTCTTGGTTGACAAGGTGGTTGTAGCATGTTGTGGATCTTCGAGGCTAATTTTTTGACATGTTTTGTGTTTGATACATGTTTTCTTGGGTCCCTACTATGTTTGGGCTGACCTTGGTTGATTCACATGGATAATTGCTTATGGATTTGGGTTGACAGTTTGTACACTTTTTATATATTGGGCTAACATGTAGTTGATGTTATCCTTGGATGCGGATATATAAGACTGATTTTTTTGAGGTGATTGAAAATGGAAAAAAGGGAAGCAATAATATATATGTGCAAAATGTGTGAAGATCTATGTGTAAAAAAATTTATAATATTTTGAAGGCAGAGATAAAGTGTGAAGAAAAGTAGTCATGAATCACAGTGATGAGGCGTTCTAATTCGGTAAGATTAGCAGAGAAAAGAAATCTTGAAGCAAAAGGAAGAATCGATGAAAGATTATTATTATATGTTTTTTTTGTAATTCTTGGGTTGTGGCCTAGCATCTACAAATCCTGAGTGGCATATGTAATTTTTTTTGAAATCATAATATAATGAGGAGTGAACTTTGAAGGCTAGGTTTTTCCCTTTGAGGGTTTTCCCAGGGTAATTCTTGTGTCATGTGTTCTTGCATACCTATTATCTTTCTATTGGTTCTCTATTATCTCCCATTGAATATATTTAAGATCCGATTGTTAGTTGCGAGGTTGGAAAGTCTCTCACCAGACCCTCCTACCTTGTTCTACATCAATTGTTATCAAAGGTTGTTGAAGAATTTATCAAAGCTGGTTGAAGAACTAGTTGTGAATTCATCTGAGCAGGTTGTGAATCTATGAGAAGGTTGTGAATCTATTGGTTGGTTTCAAATCTATTTCAGAGTAGGTTGTAGAGTGGGTTGAAGAGCTAGTTGTGAATCAGTTGCAAGATGGGGAAGATTGGGAAAATATCAAAGAAGGATACCTTGGAGGAAGAATTGTGTGAACTTGAGAAGTGTAATTAATAATTGATGGAGAGGATGAAAGAACTAGGAAAAGACAAGTATGATGCTCTTGAAGAAGAAATGGAAATTGAAAGAAGGATAAATGAAGAACTAGAAGCAGAACTAGATAAGTTTGAAGAAGGAATCGTGTTGTTTGAGGAGTTAGATAAGAAGAGAAGAGATCTGGAGGAAAATTTGGAAGAGCTAAATGAGGAGAAAATTTTGTAGAAGAAGGAAATGTTTGGCTTGAAGGAACATGTTAATCAATTGGAGCAATCACTTATAGCATGCCAGAAGGAGAATGAGAATTTGAGTTATAAGCCTGAACTTTGTCATGTTTCTTGTGATACTAATGATTTGTGTGATGTTGTAGAAGGTGAAGTTGAAGATAACAATGTAAATAAACCTGTAATTGTTGGAGATGGTATTGGTTTGAAAATCATGCAAATAATGAGATACAAAGGAAAAGGACTAGGAAAGCATCAACAAGGAATGATAAAACCTATTGTACCAGTAAGGAGAGCAAGAAGTGAAGGACTTGGATATAATAGAGGTAAGGATGTTGTTACAAGTTCAAACCATTCGGATCAACTAATAAAAAGTATGTATTGTTCACATTGTAATAGGCATGGACATGAAAATGAATTGTGTTAGGATTTACACCCTTGTAAGTTTTGTGGATTAAGGAATCATTCTAAGAAGATTTTTTGGAATAAAATGAGAGGGAGAAAGCCTAAGAAAAAATTTATGTAGATGAATTATGGATGGATTGATGGATCAAAATGGAAGTATGTTGCTCATAAGTTTAGAAAGTTTTATAGATTGAAGCATTCAAGTGTTGTGGGAAAGGAAGGATCAGGATTCAAAGAAAGAAGACCTCCTATATATTAGAACAAGGACAATTATTCAAACTATAGAGGGAGAAGTGAGAGCAGTCATAATACTTATCACAATGAAGGGCACCAGAGGAGTGAAAGAAGATTTGCTAGAGAAGGAACATGTCAAGTTTGGAGGAAGAAAGAATCAAGCACTAAATGTCTTCAAGAACCTAATACTAGAGAAGCTAATGAAAGAGAAGCAATAAAGGATGCAGAGATAGTTTGTGTAGATGAAGAAGAACCTGTTGATATAGAATTAATTTATCTAGAGGAAGGGGAACCTTTGGAGGAATCAGATTGGATAGTGGAACTAGAAGAAGAAGAAACAATCCTAAGGAGAATTGTGAAAGCAGTCAACTGGTGTGAAGCATAATCGGAAAGGGGAATCTACATTGTAGAGATAGAGAATAGTATAGGAACAGTATATAAAATTTTGAGGTGTGCAAAGGGAATGCAGAGAACAAAAAGTGTTGCAGAGGAAATTTGGAAATGATATTGATGAGTCAATGAAGTCATATGATTGTTTCGGAGGATGTAAGTAATGTGTTAAATTTTATTTGATTGAAGCAAACAATGAAAGACCTGAGGCAACTTGCAGGGTGGGCTTGCTCATATCGCTGACCTATGAGGCAGTGCAAGGCCTATAAGTAGATAGTTGAATCCAAATTAAATTTCAGGTATTTTCGTAGGGTGGACTTGAATAGACCGCCGACCTTGAGGTAGTTGCAAGTACCTACTAACTTTAAATTGATTGAGATAGAAATTAATCTTAAGGCAACTTGTAGAGAAGACTTTCTCAGACTGTCGACCATTGAGGCAATGCAAGGTTTGCAAGTAGATCACCGAATCTAAATTACATTTGAGGTAGTTTTGTAAGGTGGACTTGAATATACTACCGCCCGTGAGGCAGTTGCAAGTACCTGTGAATAGATTGCCAAACCAATTCAAAGAGACAACATTGATTTTGACATAACTTAGCCCAAAGTAAAGAGGCTCACTTTTCAAATAACCCTGAGAGTTTGATGCAGGGGCATCTAGAAGATTCAAAGAACATTCAGTTATAGAGGTTGTAGATAATGCAGTGAAATGTAGTATGATGGCTAGCTCAGTATATTGAGGATGAGGAGTCACAGATTAAAGGGTTTTTTTATGAGAATATCTAGTTTATCCACCAAAATTTTTAGAGGTTCGCATGAAGATTTGATCAGGTTATGAGTATCTGTGTTCTAACAATTGTTTGGTTGTTTTAGTTGGTATTCTTGAAGGAAGTTGATGTGATTCTTGTAATCTAATTTGTTGTGGATCTTTAGTAGTGATTCTTGGATGTTTCTAGATCGTGATCTATCTATGTTGTTGGTTCACATTGATTGTTGTGCTCATGATTGGCGATTTTCCTTCTAGGATTTTATGTTTTCCTATTCTTGGTCATTAGGGTGGTTGTAGTGTGTTGTGGATCTTCAAGGCTAATTATTTGGCATGTTTCATGTTTGATACATGTTGTTTTGGGTCCCTACTATTTTTGGGCCAACCTTAGTTGATTTGCATGGATAATTGCTTATGGATTTGGGTCGACAGTTTGTACACTTTTTATATATTGGGTCGACATGTAGTTGATGTTATCCTTGGATGTGGATATATAAGACTAATTGTTTTAAGGAGATTGAAAATGGAAAAACTGGAATCAAGAAGATATATGTACGAGATGTGTGAAGATTTGTGTGCAAAAAAATTTCTAATATTTTGAAGGAAGAGATGAAGTGTGAAGAACAATAGTCATGAAGCACGGTGATGAGGCATTCTGATTTGGTAAGATCAGTAGAGAAAATAAATCTTGAAGCAGAAGGAATAATTGATGAAATATTGTTATTATATGATTTTTTTTCTAATTTTTGGGCTTCGTCCTAGCATCTATAAAGCCCGAGTGGCATATGTAATGTGTTTTGAGATCATAATATAATGACGAGTGAACTTTGAAGGCTGGTTTTTTCCCTTTGAGGGTTTTCCCACGGTGATTCTTGTGACATGTGTTCTTGCATACCTATTATCTTTCTATTGATTCTCTATTATCTGCAATTACATATCTATAATATATGAGTGATAGTTGAGTTTGGACAGTCCCTCACCAGATCCTCCTACCTTGGCCTACATCACTAATCATTACAAAATCCTAAAAATCATATTCCTTATGATAACCACAAGGTTATATATTAACTATCCATAAAAGTTCCAAACAACACTATAAATATATAATATGGAAACAAGTGTGAGGAAATCACTAATGACATCAAAATTCTATTGAAATTGGATATAGTCATATATACAATGAATAAAAACTTTGCAAAAATTTTCAACTAGGTCAACCATTTATGAATAGGTATCATTTTTGTATTGTCACTATCAAAAAGAATTGTACAAACTCTACTTGTCAAGTTATACCTGACAACATAAAATGTGGGTATTGCATAATTTGCATGTATCAACTTAATGATGGTATGACATGGTGCACCTTGAACCTAACAATGTAGTTGAATTTGAACACAAAAAGCAACCATTCCTCGATAGGACCCATGTAATTACTAATTCAAGATTACCACTTAAGGAATCTCATAAATTTTATGATCATCTCATTGGGAAGGTTGTGATTCTAGATTATTACTGTTGGTTTAATGGATACCTTCCAAATGCATCTAGCTAGGAAAATGTCTTGAATCTCTTGGTAAAAATGAATTGGTCAGTCATAGAAATTTACAATCTCTATTTCTAGATTGTGATAGTTAATGCCCATGCTCATTTTTGTCCATACACCAAAGACGTAGTTAAAGAAATGAGCATAATTATTAAATTTGAGCTCACTGCACTTTGGCACATTTTTGTCAATTATCCTTAGCATCTTTTCCCTCAACATGTACAAGAGACTCAATTCCTCTATCTGAGCAAGGACATGGCATGGAAGATACAAGTGGTAGTTGATCAACTAAATAGAGACACGTAATTCTCCATTGTGTAACTTCTTGTATACCTACATCAAGTAAATTATTAGATTTCACATGTTGACCATGCAAAGCGGAATTAGAAAAAGTAGAATTAAATAACACATAACCCATTGTGTTTTCCACCCTCCCAATATGTTGTGCATTTTTTGTTAATCATACGAAGAAATAGAAATGCAATTTTTTTTCAAAAACATAGATGTGGTACATGTTCATAGTATGTGTATTGACTTATGATATTCTACCTATTCTTGAGAGGTTGACCTTTCACCAAGCAAAATCAAATAACACAAAACCCACTATTTTTTTCACCTTGCTAGAATGTTGTGCATTTTTTGTTAATCATACAAAGAAATTGAAATGCAATTTTGGCTCAAACAAACAGATGTGGTGCATGTCCAAGGTACATGTATTCAATTAAGAGATTCTACTTCTTCTTTATAAATTGATGCAGAGTGAGTAGGGAAGTGCACCAATCTCAGATGGCAGAGGTTCTTTTATGAGTGCTTCTCTCAAACACTCTTATCAACACACCATCAAATTGTTGTCCTACTATAAGGAAAACTCAACTCACTAAGGGTCCTAGAGTCTCATATTTTTGAAGGACTTATAATCACTTGAAACATGCTCTAATATACCACAATCAAAACACCATAGCCATGTTTAGCACTTAGGAAACCCCATGAATTCATTCCTCAACTAGTAGGCCTCTTTACCCCCAATTGCTTGTAGCACTGCCCGGTAGGACAGTCCAATTAATTCTCACCCATAAACCTGTATCTGATGTAAACTACTATTTTTAGGCAAGTATATTATGCCTCTACAAGGCCAAAAAATCTTACTTCTTGACAATGGTTGGAAAAACAACCATGGACCAAACTGGCATTGTCCTCAAGAGGCCTAATTGAGTGAACTTGATTGGTTTTTAGTTACCTAGGCTCACCCTTCTCCCCAAATCCTTTTTAAAAACTCGTACAAACTACTTAAAACCATTTCAATCATTCCTAGGTGCCACCTTGAACAAAAATCTCTCAAACCAAGCAAAACTCTAATTTTTGCTTTACTAGCTAGGCCTGTCACATGAAGATGTCAGGCCTAGATCAGTTTGTAACTTTCCCCACACATTTGGCCATCCTCCAAAACCTTTAAAATATTAAAACATACATGAATACCTTCCATCCCACAAGAAATTAGCAACTATACACCATGGGAGTGGAAGATAGAAGCATTGTTTTGGCCAAACCCCAGTTTTGAGGATTTCTTGACCTGTTGCTGCTAAAATGATGATGTCTCCACTTATACTCAATTAAAATTCACCAAACCACCTTCAAATGAAATATGACACTCTCCTCTTTCCAAAAAAAAAAGGGTTGAGCCCGTACAGATCATACAAAGGTTGTACCATGCGTTTTAGCAGCAAATTACACACAGAAATTTCCAGAAAACAGCCACTTCTTTCATTAGAACTTAAAAAAAAATGATTCCACACACATTCCTCGACCATGAAAGGATTATTTAACTTCTAAACACCCTTCCCAATGTCCTCCAACTGAAATTTGAATTAGGTGGACGTTGGAAACTAACTTTTTTTCCAATTAGACCCCTAATTGCCTAGTTAAGGCAATTGACTATAACTTCAAAAAAGCCTGATTGAAATGAGGCTTCAAAGGTGAATTCAAAAGAATAAAAGACAAAAAAAACACTACACATGTCAAGGAAACTCCCCTCAAGTACTTGGATACATCAAGGAAATTTAATTCTTTAGTTTGCCTAGATGAATGAAGCTTACATGGTGAGGAAGGAGACCTTGTTTTTACAACAAGACTTTACTCCAAAAATAAAAATTGTTACAAGAAATGAAAGATGGTTCTTGGAACCTTATTAAATTTCAAACTTATTGATGACAAACAAAGAAAAAAATCAATACCTCCAAGAGGCATGAGGATCCCAAGGTGCTCCTGCACCATGCACCCGGGGTGGAAGAGATCTCAAGTACCACCTGAGATCAGTTGTTGCAGAGTAGTACCATGCTTTTTGATATCCTCTTCACTCATCCAAGTTGCATCTTTAGGTGGAAGACCCTTCCACTTAAAAAGGTATTCATTATATACCTTTTTCCTTGTCCTTTTTACCTCTTTGGTGTCTAGGATGGCTTCAAGCTTCAAGGGTTTAGATGGTGGAAGGTCCTGCACCCAATCTTCATCAGCTTCCACACATGTACTTGCATCCAAAGATCCCTTAAAGGGGTACAAATCAGCCACATTAAAGATAGGAAAAATAGCCACTCCAAGAGGGAGTGCTATTTCATATGCATGTTGTCCAAACTTGTGAAGTATTTTGCATGGGCCTATTTTCTTCATGTGAAGCTTTGTGTATTTTCCTTTAGGCAACCTCTCCTTCTTCAAGTAGGAAAAAACCAAATCTCCCACCTTATATTGCACATTCCTTCTCTTCAAATCTACCCTTGCTTTGTATTGACTTCCACTCTTCTTAATATTTTCCTTCACTTGATCATGAATAGACTTCTTTGCCATGGAAAACTCTTCACCTTCAACACTTCTTTTCTCCATTCCTTTCAGATCTCTCAACTCAAAGATACCTCTAGGATTCATTCCATACACTATCTCAAAGGGACTTTTTCCTATACTTCTATTGATAGAATCATTATATGCATACTCTGCTTGAGGCAACACTAAATCCCATTGCACACCATGTTCCTTTGTCAAACATCTCAAGAGATTACCAAGTGACATGTTAACCACCTATGTTTTCCCATCCATTTGAGGATGGTAGGCTAAACTATATTGCAGATTAGACCCCAACTTTCTCCACAAGGTCCTCCAAAAATGACCTATGAACTTAGAGTCCCTATCAGATACAATACTCATAGGAATTCCATGCATTCTCACAATCTCTTTGAAAAATAGACCTGCAATGTTAGAGGCATCACTAGTGCATCTACAAGGAATAAAATGTGTCATTTTGTTGAATCTATCAACTAGTACAAAGACACTATCCACTCCTCTTTGTGTCTTAGGTAGTCCTAAGACAAAATCCATGCTTATGCTCTCCCAGGGTCTATTTGGGATTGGTAAAGGTTGGTAAATACCAACATTGGAGGTGGTACCTTTTGCTCTTTGGCATATTGTGTAAGATTCCACAAACCATCTCACATCCATTTGCATTTTGGGCCAAAAGTAAAATCTTCTCACTTGCTCCAAATTTTTGTCAAGCCCAAAGTGTCCTCCAAGGCTTCCACTATGCTTTTCCTTGATTATATTCTCCCTCATAGAACACTTGGGAATGCACAGTTGAGCCCCTTTAAACAATAGCCCATATTGCAACATATAATCAGCAAAGTCACTGTGAAAAGCATTTGAAAACTGATTGCAAACATCAAAAGCAACCTTGAAATCTTCATCCTCTTGATACATACCTTTAAGAGCCTCAATTCCGATACTTTGAAATTGGATTTCTTGAACCATCATAACCCTTCTACTAAGTGCATCTGCAACTTTATTAGCCTGACCCTTCTTATGCTTTATAGAAAAAGTGTATGCTTGTAGGTATTCAACCCACTTCATGTGCCTTTGTTTCAATTTTTCCTGCCCATTCAAAAAACTAAGTGCATGATTATCAGTAAAAACAATAAACTCCCTTGGCAACAAGTAGTGCCTCCATTTCTTCAAGGCTTGGACCATAGCATATAGCTCAAGATCATAAGAGGAGTATTTCCTCTTTGCCTCATTTAGTTTTTCACTAAAAAATGCAACCGGTCTGCCTTCTTGACTCAAAACAGCACCTATTGCTTGATTGCTTGCATCACATTCTATGGTGAAAAATTTATTAAAATTAGGAAGGGCAAGGATAGGCTGTTGTGATACCTTTCTTTTCAAGTACTCAAACCTTTCATTTCTTCATTGGTCTAGTTGAACTTACTCTTCTTTTCTCCTTTGATGGTATCAATGATGGGTGCACAAATTTGGCTAAAGTTCTTGATGAACTTCCTGTAAAATCTTGCAAGGCCATGGAAACTCCTCACATCCCCTACTGATTTAGGTGGTGGCCAATTTAAAATAGCCTCAACTTTTGATGGATCCATCTTCAAACTGCCCTTTGATATGACAAACCCAAGGTAGATCAATTCTTCTTTCATGAACTCACACTTTTGCATGTTGATCAACAACTTCTCTTCATGCAGCCTCCTTAGGACCATCTCAAGATGCTTCAAATGTTCTTCCTTGGACCTGCTAAAAACAAGAATGTCATCCAAGTAAACCACAAAAAAATTTCCAATAAAGGGTTTTAGTACCTCATTCATTAGTGTCATGAAGGTACTAGGGGAATTGGACAAGCCAAAAGGCATCACCATCCATTCATAGAAACCCTCATTAGTCTTGAAGGTTGTCTTCCATTCATCCCCTTCATGAATCCTGATCTGATGGTACCCACTCTTTAGATCAATTTTTGAAAAATAGCAAGCCCCACCTAGGCAATCCATAAGATCTTCCATCCTTGGCATAGGAAACCTATATCTGATGGTGATCCTATTTATGGCTCTTGAATCAGTACATAACATCCATTTACCATCCTTTCTAGGGACCAACATGGTTGGAACAGCACAAGGGCTCAAACTCTTCCTCACTAGGCCCTTATCCAATAGTTCTTGCACTTGTTTTACTATCTCTTCATTTTGGGCTGGTGTCATTTTGTAAGTAGCCTTATTAGGTAATGTGGCACCTGGTATCAGGTCAATATGGTGACTGATATCTCTTATTGGAGGCAAGGAACTAGGAAATTCATCCACCACTATCTCCTTCTACTTCTCCAACAAGAGTAGGACTTCACTAGGAATTGATTCTTCTTTGTTTGTAGCCAAAATAGACCTGCACTTAGGCTTAACAACTAGGGAAAATCCTAGACCTCCCTCTTCCTTCAAGGTCTACAAGAACTCCTTTTCCCCTACCACCATAATACTAGACCCCATTTTCTTATCTACTCCTTCATCTGGTAAGGGATTCATGGTGAAAATCTGCCCATCTTTGTTGATTGTATATGTATTTTTCCGCTCATCATGTTGAGCTTGCCTATCATACTACCATGGGCATCCTAAGAGTATATTACAAGCATCCATGGGGGTAACATCACACAAAATTATGTCCCTATACTCCTTAATTTGAAAATCTACCCAAACTTGCTCATTAACAAGCACCTGTTGCTCCTTATTCAACCATGACACCTTATATGGGGTAGGATGAGGAACCTTTTTCAATTTTAACTTTTCAACCATTTCAAGAGACACTAAATTATCAGTGGATCTTGAGTCTACAATTACCTTGTATACTTTACCATGAGATTTGCATGTAGTCCTAAATAAGGACTTCCTTTGTGGTGGCTCCTTAGCACTTGGCACCTTGAGAAGTGTTCTTCTCATCATCAAGCTCTCTCTAAATTCAGGATCAGTAGGCCTTGAAGGTGAATTGACACTTTGTGGATCCTCCTCTTGTACCAATTGGTTCCTCCTATTTGCACATTGAGATGTTGAAGCTTGCTTTTTAGGACACTTGAAAGATGGGTGCCCAAACTGATTATATGTGTAGCATCTTCCAGAAAATGAATTGGAGCCTCTTCCATTAAATATGCCTCTTCCATTAGACCTCCTACCTCTAAATCCTCCTCTTGACTCTTGAATTTTTTCCTCTTTTCCACTTGACTCCCCTTGTTGCCTTTGTGATTGTTTTCTACCACCAAAATTCCCTCTTCCTTTGGAGTTTCTACCTCTACCCCTTCCTTGCTGCTCTTGTTTCCTCCTCAACTTTTCTTCTACCTTACAAGCCACTTGAAAGCATTCTTCTACTGTCTTAGGAGTCACTAGACTCATCTCATCTTGAATTTCAAATCTTAGGCCATTCAAATATCTGGCCACCTTCTTTTTCTCACTCTCTTCATGGTCACATCTCATGCTAAGTTTATGAAACTCTTCAGTGTAGGTTGCCACGTCCATGTCCTTTTTCTTTAGGTTTTGTATCTTCCTAAACACTTGTACTTCATGATCTGCAGGAAGAAATTGTGTCTTCAATCTGCTCACCATTTTGTCCCATGAAGTAATCATGTGCTTGCCTTCTTTCACTCTTTCTCCTTGGTGATAATTCCACCAAGTCAAGGCAGCCCCATTCAATTTGGTCTTTGCAGACTTAACCTTCTTGTCTTCTGCCATCTCCTTATATTCAAAGTAGTTGTTCAAGGCATCTACCCATTCTAGGAGTGCCTCAGCATTCATCTTTCCCCCATACATAGGAATGTCTATCTTTACCTCAATGGCTTCTACTCTTATTTTCTTCAAGGCTCAAATGAACCTTCTTTCTTCTGGAGGGATCTACTCTTCAGGTTTGGTATCATCTCCACCCTCTACCTCTTCTTCTAAGGTACTCTCTTCCTCGGCATTCCCTTTCCTTCTCCCTAAGGCCTCTATCCTATCTCTTCAGGCCTTCATTTCCCTTGCAACCACCGTAGACCCACCTTTAGGAGGCATTGTTTTCTTTGAGCACCTCAACACACAATTATTCTTTACTTCTTCCATAATTATACCTTTCTCTAATACCACTCTGATGCAAAGTGAGCAAGGAAGTGCACCAATCTCAGATGGCAGAGGTTCTTTTATGAGTGCTTCTCTCAAACACTCTTATCAACACACCATCAAATTGTTGTCCTAATATAAGGAAAACTCAACTCACTAAGGGTCCTTGAGTCTCATATTTTTGAAGGACTTATAATCACTTGAAACGTGTTCTAATATACCACAATGAAAACACCATAGCCATATTTAACACTTAGGAAACCCCATGAGTTCATTCCTCAACTAGTAGGCCTCTTTACCCCCAATTTCTTGTAGCACTGCCCAATAGGACAGTCCAATTAATTCTCACCCACAAACCTATATCTGATGTAAACTATTATTTTTAGGTAAGTATATTATGCCTCTACAAGGCCACAAAATCTTACTTCTTGACAGTGGTAGGAAAAACAACCATGGACCAAACTGACACTGTCCTCAAGAGGCCTAATTGAGTGAACTTGATTGGTTTTTAGTTATCTAGGCTCACCCCTTCTCCCCAAATCCTTTTTAAAAACTCCTACAGACTACTTACAACCATTTCAATCATTCCTAGGTGCCATCTTTAACAAAAATCTCTCAAACCAAGCAAAACTCTAATTTTTTCTTTACTAGCTAGGCCTGTCACATGAAGATGCCAGGCCTAGATCTGTTTGTAACTTTCCCCACATGTTTGGCCATTCTCCAAAACCTTTAAAATATTAAAAAATACATAAATACCTTCCATACCACAAGAAATTAGCAACTATACACCGTGGGAGTGGAAGATAGAAGCATTTTTTTGGCCAAACCCCAGTTTTGAGGATTTCTTGACCTGTTGCTGCTAAAATGACGATATCTCCACTTATACTCAATTAAAATTCACCAAACCACCTTCAAATGAAATTTGACACTCTCCTCTTTCCAACCAAAACATGGTTGAGCCCATAAAGATCGTACAAAGGTTGTACCACGTGTTTTAGCAGCAAATTACACAGAAATTTCCAGAAAACAGCCACTTCTTTCATTAGAACTTTAAAAAAATGATTCCACACACATTCCTCAACCATGAGAGGCTTATTTAACTTCCAACCACCCTTCCCAATGTCCTCCAACTGACATTTTAATTAGGTGGACACTGGAAACTAACTTTTTTTCCAATTAGACCCCTAATTGCCTAGTTAAGGCAATTGACTACAACTTCACAAAAGCCTGATTGAAATTAGGCTTCAAAGGTGAATTCAAAAGAATAAAAGACACAAAAAACACTACACATGTCAAGTAAAATCCCCTCAAGTACTTGGATACATCAAGGCAATTTAATTCTTTAGTTTTCCTAGATGAATGAAGCTTACATGGTGAGGAAGGAGACCTTGTTTTTGCAACAAGACTTGACACCAAAAATAAAACTTGTTACAAGAAATGAAAGATGGTTCTTGGAACCTTATTACATTTCAAACTTCTTGATGAAAAACAAAGAAAACAAGCAATACCTCCAAGAGGCATGAGGATCCCAAGGTGCTCTTGCACCATAAATTGAGGAAGGAGAATGTGCAATATGTGCAATGGGAAAATGGCAATGCACAACTAGGGCAGTAGGTACTCAATGCCTAAAATTAAAAAAAACTATAAAAAGTACTTGAAAAGAAGTAGAGTAGAGTGAAAATTGACAAAGAAATTTCTAATGTCAGATAGATGTCAGTACAAAAAAATAGAATCATTTGGGTGGAGACATGAAAGTTCAATGTGAAAATTGTAGACAACTTGTTTAAAAAACAATTTCAGAAGATATAAATACATTCTTTAATTAGAAATACACTCTCAATGTTGACCAAAAATAGGTTGCAAAGCTACATAATAGTATTGAAGAAGTTTCATGTTCATTTTGTGAAATGAACAAATGGCAATGCATAAGTGGAGTAGTGTGTACTAGAATGCCTAAAATGAAAAAGGAATCTACTATGAAAACACTTGAAAAGAAGTGACTAAAGTGAAAGAGATAGATAACTTTTTGACTAAACATATTATTCTTCCTCTTCATAGGTTGAGGAAGGACTGTGTACAGTATGTGCATGGGAAAATGGCAATGCACAACTAGAGCAGAAAGTACTAAAATGCATGAAATGAAAAAAGAATCTTTTATATAAGCAATTGAAAAGTAGTGAAGAAAAATAGAATCAGTTGGGTGGAGACTATTAGAATATATTTTCATTGATGTCAAAAGGGGATCAGAGGAGAAGTGTGCTAATCCTGTGAAGAAGCACATAATTTTGTCATTGATGTTAATAGGGAAAATCAGGCAAAGGAGTTTGTTGGCCTGATGATAGAGGATGGATGTGGGTGCAATGGATCTGGTTCTAGACATGTGGTAGATTAATTATACTAGAATATATATCTTTCAAATTTTTTCATGAAGTTTAAAAGAGTCTCACATATAGCAAAGGAGGAAACAAGCTATAGATTTGATGTTGGTTTTTAGAGAGCATTCCAATGATGTGCTCTATAGGTCCAGAAAGTGAAGGATACACCCAAAAATAAACTATACTCACCTTCAGGTGTTTTAGGGTTTATCTCTTAAACCCTAATAGGTTTACAATCATGGTGTCATGAACATAAATTCTACTTTTTTATTGATCGTGTATCGGCAATTGCAGGTCACATAAGTTATCACTTATGTCATTGATGTTTATCTCGTGATCGGACCCTCACATCTTGGAATTGGTTGACAAGGTATAAGGCTCACATTGGCATGATAGTGTATGATCGTTAGATCAGGGAGTTAAGAGATTTAAGAAATTTGTGGCTTGGTTGTGAAATTCAGGTTTGTAGTGACATTGTGTTGTTCCTTGATCAGCGGTGGATATTAACCCATGATGGACAAATGATAATTTTTGATGAAATTTGTGGGACCCAATGAAGTGGACTGGTGATGTCATCAAGGGCTATAGTCATGGGTGCACAATATTTCTCTAATTCATCATTGATTGGTTGTAGTAGGTTGTAGGTTGTTTAAGTTACTACTTAAGCCTTTGAAGTTGTTTGGGAATCGGCCCCTTCATCTTCCATTTACCGACCGAGAAAATATTTTTTGTGTTTATTATTTCCTAAGTCCTAAGTGCAATTTGTATCTTTGACATGATCAACGGTATTAATTGAGGCTGCAAGATCTAACGGTGCCTGCACACCCCGCTGAGATTTTAGGAAGGCTTGCAGGGTCAGTGGGGAATGGTTGTGATTGAATTTTGAAGATCTGACGATGGTTGTCAACTCTATTGAGCTTTTGGTGGATCCTGGCTAAGTCCCATGCAATCAACAGAGAGTGGTGGAGATTAATTCATGGTGGATGGATATTGATCATTAATGAAGATGGTGGTACTTGATAGGAAGAAGTGAAGGTGATGTCACGGTGGACAGATGGTAGAAGCCCACGTACCCTACTAATTTTTTGGTAAGCCCCACAACGAATGCATGTAATAGTGTAGATTATCCCTTATTGATCAAATGGTGCTTGTTGAAGAGTCCAGTGGGACCAAATGGTGGAAGATGAAGTATGTATAGTGATGAATGGTAGTGATTGAATGAAGAAGATCTAACAATGCATGTAGTGTATCTAGTGGATCATGACATAGGTTGACAAGTGGTGAAGAGAGATTGCTCAATATGATAATCCATATCAGTGTTGCAAATTAGGTGGCAATGATGTTGATGACAAATGGTAGGTAGCCACAGACCCTATAAGGTTTGTTTTCAAGCTCGCAGGATGAGAAAAATTTGGGTGCATGTCCTGGTGGACCCCACGTATGGCAAGCAGTGTATCAAGGAGACTGAAAGTGGAAATCAAAATAATTTTGATCAAATGGTGCTAAGTGAAAGGTGATGATGAAGGAGGATGGTGTTCATTAACTGTCATAAAGCGAATGATAGGATGACATGTGGAAAAAATTTAGTGGTTGATTTTCCATCACTATTGTAAATCAATGATTGATGGCTAAATTATTATATGTGATCAATGGCAGAGGTTTAAACAATCGTTTATCATATGGTTGTGTTTGAAAGATATGACAATGAATGGAAAGTGCAAGATCTTGGCACAAGAGAGAACATTTACTACTAGTATTCAAACTTGAAGATCTGCAGTGGTCTGGTCCATGTGAATAGGTGTTTTGACTAGTAACCGGCACAAAGGAAGGAAATAATTGGTCCATTTGCACCCAGTGACCAATTGAATGAAGATTTGATCTTTGAGGTGATAATATAGATAGTAGATATAATCAAGATAAGATCAAATTGAATCTAATCATATGGATAGCAGAATGCATTTAATGTAGATCTAATCCTAGGGTTTTGTAGGATTCTATTCTTAGAAAACTCTTTGAAACATAGTTTAATGTTGTGAGGCTTGATGGACAAGTATGGTGTAGAGAAAGATATGTGGTCAACCCTAAATGGAGATTAAGATCAAATCAAATTGGATGAACAAAAGAATGCATTGAATGCATATTTGATTCTTAGGGTTTAATAGAGAGAATGAGAAAAATTCTTTGTAGCCAAATTAAATGTGGAACCAGCTTGATGCAGAGGTAGAGTGACAATAAATATATATGATAGACCTGATCAGATGAATTAATGATAAGCTAGATAGTGGTTGTAGCTCAAGGTACTAGTAGCTTGCTGGTGAATCTTGTAAGTGAAGGAATTCCTAGCACAAGGTTTGAGATGATCAGAACGGTAGAGATTGCAGGTTGATAGAGATAGATGAAAATTGGATACTGTCAAATTTTGGTGTTGAAAGAAAGTGTGCATGAATAAAAAGGTTTTTAGTTGTATGTAGTGATTAATAGTGTTACATATTGGAGGAGCATGTTGTAGAGATATCAAGAGTGTTTTGTGTGTCTACCAGAGAGAGAGATGTGTAGAAGATGGAGAATGCATTTGTAAAGTCCTAAACTATAAAATAGAACATCATCTAGGTTGGAATTTAGGAGATTGCAGATGTGTGAGGCACTATAGAAAGGGAAGAAAGTGTAGTGCAAAGTAGAGAAAAGTGTAGTGCAGAGGTATGTGTTGTTGAGTGTGTATCTTTAGCAACAGAGTGTGTGTTGTAGTGAAAGCAACAATGTACTGAATGTAATGATGCATTATAGGTTATGTAGAACCAAATTGTATGTATATATGAATTTTTAATGTCGTACTAAGTTGTGGCTCAGATTAGGGGATTGATGTCTCCTTGGAATGGGTGTTCCTAAATTAGGTATTTGGCACTTCCTTGGCTTGTAGCCCTAAAAGATTGTAACAAAGATTTAATTTGTGACATTGCATTTGAGAAGTAGACTCAAGCAGCCTTTGTCACCGTGGTTTTTCCCGTATTGGGTTTCCCATGTATATCTAGTGTTGTGGGCATGTGTGTGTTGATTGTCTACTTTCATATTTATTTTTTCATATTTAGTTTTCAATCTACACATTAAGAGTTCTAGGAAAAAATATACACAAAGTATTTGGAGCTAAGAAAGTAATCTACATAAAGTTTTAAGGGATAGATTTTGGTATCTAGTGATTCACCCCCCCTCTTAGTATACAATTTTTTTCCAACAAAGACATGAAATTTTGATGTCAAAATTGTAGACAACTTGTGTGAACAAATATTTGAGAAGATACAATTGCATTCTCTAAATAGAAAGACACTCTCAATGTTGACAAAAAAGTGGTTGCAAAGCTACATAACAGTATTGAATAAGGTGTATTCACATTATGTGCAATGAGAAAATGGTAATGCACAAGTAGAGTAGCATTTACTATAATGCTTGAAATGAGAAAGGAATCTACTATGAAAGAATTTGAAAAGAAGCAACCAAAGTGAAAGAGATAGATAATTTTTTGACTGAATAGATTCTTCTTACTCTTCATAGGTTAAGGAAGCAGTTTGTGAAGTATGTGCAATGGGAAAATGGAAATGCACAAATGGAGTAGTAGGTACTAGAATGCATGAAATGAAAAAGGAATCTATTGTAAAAGCACTTGAAAAGAAGTGATAAAGAAAAATAGAGTCATTTGGGTGGATACATGAAAGTTCGATGTCAAAATTGTAGACAACTTATCTGAACAAATTTTTGAAAAGATGACATGCTTACCTATATACAGATGTTCACTAATGTATGCTTTTGCACTCCTTAGTAACTCTTCAAGAAGCACTAGAGTGAATACATGTTGGCCGACATCAACATATCACTGTAGCCAAAATTTTATAGAGAAGCATGTTATTGCATAATTTCATGCCAAAAAATGGACTTACCTATGTATAGTTGTTAAATTATAACCATACCTTCAATTGGGTTTACACTCGTGAAAGACAATCACCAATGAGGACTCCTTTTCGCACATAGGAAAGTTGAAGAGAAAAAAATATACCAAAAAAAATCATAAAGTTTATGAGGTGGTAGAATCTAATTAATGGAAAAATAAATCTTCAATACCATTCCTATTACAATATAGAAATTGAAATAGGTTTTCTCATAGACACCCGTATTAGATGTCATATCCTTTTCCCCATCCATAGCAGGTGCACCTAACATCTCACATTACATATTCACATTCATATTAAAGCTATTTTCTATGGATAAGGGAAAGGAGTCACACAGAGGAGTTTGGTGATATGATTACTATGTAGCATTCTTCATACAATGGGTTGCACATTGAGGATGATCCCTGCTTGCACTAAACTATGGATGCATGTGAATGATTCTAGTTGTAGTTGCATTGACTTTCTAAATAAATTCAAATAGAAGTGCATTGGATTGTTTTAGATCCAATAGAAACGTCTTGATGCACTATGCATATGACTATACTTTTTCTAGACACTGGGGCAGTGTACACATCACTTTCTTCAAGATTTAATTTGTGTCATTCCAAATACAATTTTTTTTCAAATGTTCAACATGTTTGTGATTGACAAAATGAGCTTGTGTAGGGGTAAGAATATTAGGACTCTTTTCTTCAATGCCCCCTATGACAATGTCTCATTCAAATTTTCCCCTCTATCAATTGCTTCACCTCCTTTGTCTAAATGACAACACACAAGAAACTTGTATTGGGTGGTAGAAAATGCAAAACACAATTGTCTCCCATAAATTAACACACTTTGAATTGAAATTCACTTACCATGGACCACCTCTTTAGAAGTAGATGGTATTTTAATCAGTTATTCAACCTTAAGGACATGTTTGCAAGTGTTCCCTTGCAAACTCCAAGGGCACTCACAAAAAAAAATGTGCTCACCAAATTTCCGAACGAGGGTAGTGGTTGCACCTACTTTGAATTTTCACCCAGTGTCATCCAAGATGTGTTTCATCTAAAGCACAATCATCATCCACAATTTCCTTTTCCCACTCCAAAATATATTTAATATATCAAATCTTATAGTTTGTCAAAAAACCATGATGCTGCAACTTTTTATTTTTCCTAAAGAATGGTTCCATTTTATACACAAGTGTGTAATACAAATAGTCCATTCGCCTTGTGCATTTTTTGGCAATCACATAAGTATCAATTTTTTGGCATACAATGTTATGACTCAATGGAAACATTTGTATCCCAGTTGGCATGTGGGAATAGTCTACTTTCACCCACATGGCTATGAAAAAAGGAAATAGTCAAGTAAAACACAACATATTAGAGGTAACATCAAAGAATGAGAATGGTGTGAATCGAATGAGGTGAAATAAATTTTCAACTCACCAATTTGACCATCTCATTCGCACTAGGTATTCTTGAAGTGTTGTAAAAATGAGGGTTGATCATTGAACTCATAAAATAAATTTTTCAATAGTTGAGTGATGATTTCTTCACTGTCACCGATCACCATCATGATTGTGCCAAGTCTGTGGAAGATTTCCATTTCCCTTTCCTTGGTTGTTTACTTGTCTACGTTCTTCAACCAAACCTTTTGAATGTGCCAAATCTATAGAAGAACATGGCATCCAAAGACATCCCTAATAGATAATACAAAGGATATTTTTTAGCGCTCATCTGCATGACAAAATGACATTGAAAATAAATAGAAAATGAGAAAGGTACCCAAACCAAAAACAACATGCACTTATTGTATGACCTGAATTTCTATAGTAGAATCATCGGTCAAAAATGCATTGATTCTCTAGATGGGTCTACTCTTCTTCCATGGGCATGCACCATATCTAGCTAGCCACAAATATCCTCATTCTTGTTTCATGAGGATACTACCCATGCAATGGGCACACCACTTTATTGCTCATCAAAATGACAAAAGTATACAATTCATACTATAGACATAAAAAGTCAATGTGAGCACTATTAGGTTTATAGCTAGTAAGATCATTGAAAAGACAAAGAAGTATTCACCAATTTTTGTAATCCCTTACCTCATATTTATTAGTGGAAAATGTGGAATCCATGAATATGACTAAATTTTGTGAGTAGTGAACCATCGTATCCAACATCCATGGATTTTGGACCTTGATAACAAAAGGTGTATTATTTCCAAGGGGTCACTGAAAGTAGAAGTTTTCAACATCTTATGCATTCCACATTATGATACTTGTCAAATCATATATATGTTTCTATGTGTGAATAGAACACACCTTTTTCCAAGCATTCATTACATCCTTTCTTATTAGGAATTCATCTCTCTTACTCATCATGCCACAAAAGATAAGATCAGTGAGGTGTTTGTCCATTATTGCATTGACACTCACATCCATGAGAAAAAGGATTACAATATATATTTTTCATTCTACAGATAGATTAGGGGAAAACCTTCAATGCAAGTCATTGCTTATGTCACCAATGCCATGGAAAAAATCACCATTGACATCGACATGAAATATTTGTTTGAATAACAGATAGACAAAATTGATTCTACCATACATAACCTTTGCAATGAAATGAAATTAGTAACCTCACCTTTTTACAAATGTTTTTTGTCTTTTATGTGGTGAAGGTTGGTTCTTGTGGTCTTCAGAACCATATCCACACTCGTAGCTATAAAGAAACCATCATCTTTAAGCAAGAGAGTAAAATATCATTGGACCATACACATGAATGTTGAAAGGTACAAACCTATGCCACATAAATATTTTTCTATATTTTTTGTTGTTGACAAGACCCCTGATGGTATTCTCTCTTTTGTCACATGCACAAATGAAGCTTCAAATAATTCAACCAAACCTTCATTGTGAATGAAATCATCAATTTTACTACACATAATTGTTGTGACAAGGTCAATAACCCCATTATTTTTTATGGCAATAGGATTCCACTACAAATCACAAGAGGAAATAGGAGAGCCTCCATCCCGTACATCTTGCACCTCTAGATCATCTTCCTTCTTCCATTTCAATCCTCTCTCCATTCTAGGTAAGGTAGGGATTGGATGAACATTTAAAATTAGAGTGGATTGTGTCAATTAAAAGATAAATTATTCATTGAACATAAATAAAATATGCTTGCATTGTTTCCACCAATGTGAAACCAATAGGAAGTTGTTGACTTTTGTTGAGGAAAACAAAAGGTGATAGATTGAATCAATATATGCATAAAATATGAAACAAATGCAAGTTGGAAATCAGAGTTTGTAGCTCAACATACAAGTGGACATAGACAATGACGACACAATTGCAAGCGTACATGGACATTCAAGGATGGGTCCATTTTAAGTGTGGCACATAAAAAAAAATTACCTAAAGAGGAATGTTGTGAAAAACAACCATCATTTTGAAGTAAACTTGTGTTATTTGAGAAAAAACAAGATGAGTGGTTCAACCTACAACTTTGTATGTGGTGTACGAGTGTAATGTGCATAATAGTATGTAATTACTTCTATAGTTACAACAAAAATTTGGGAAGATACGTTGTTGGTTGTAGTGCATGTGTATGTGTTAGTGGAGATGAAAGGTTAGAGGGAAACCAAAACCTTTTATGACAACCTTATATGTAAGAAAATGTGAATCCATTGCTGCCAGCAATACAAAAATAATAACACATTTGATACATTTGTTGACAAAATAATGAATCAGTAATGGAGTGAATCAAGAAAGGCATAAAGGTGTAAAATTTCCTATCAACCATGATTTGAGTCAATGTAGGTTGGAAAACACTATGTCTAGTTGAACCTTCAAATGGACATAAAGACCGCAAGTAAATTTGCAACCTCACATGTAAACAGAATTAAGATTTCAAAGTATATGGGGTGTACAAACCTCTTTTATTTGAGGAGGCATGTTGTGATATTCAACCTTGCATTTGGGGTGACTTAACATGAGTAGAAAAAGTACATCTTCAATTCATGAAATAAATAACTGTAGGTTGAACCACACGATAAGTGGTTCAACTTGCAACTTTGTATGTGGTGTGTAAGTGTAACCTGCATAACAATATGTAATTACTTCTACAATTATAGTAGGAAATGTATTATTTTGGGAAGATACGTTGGTTTTGGTGCATGTGTATGTGTTAATAGAGATGAAAGGTTAGAGGGAAACCAAAACCTTTTATGAAAACCTTTTATGTAAAAAATGTGCATCCATTGTTGCCAAAAATGCCAAAATGATAACACGCTTGTTGCATTTGTTAACAAAATAATGAATCAGTAATGGAGAGAATGAGGAAAGGAAGAAAAGTGTAAAATTTCCTATCAATAATGATGCAAGCTAATGCAGGTTGGAAATAATAGTGTGTAGTTGAACCTCCAAGGGGACATAAAGACTGCAAATAAATTTTCAACTAAGAATTCAAAGTATATGGGGTGTGCAAACCTCTTTTATCTAAGAATTCATGTTGTGATACTGATCTTTCTATTTGGGGTGAATAAACAAGAGTAGCAAAATCACATCTTACAATTCATGAAATAAAAAAGTATAGGTTGAACAACAAGATGAGTGGTTCAACCTACAACTTTGTATGTGGCATATGAGTGTAACGTGCATAACAGTATGCAATTACTTTTGCAGTTGCAACAATAAATGTATTATTTCAAGAAGATACATTGGTTGTGGTGCATTTTTATGTGTTAATGGAGATGAAAGGTTAAAGGGCAACCAAAACCTATTATGGAAACCTTGAATGTAAAATTTTTGCATCCATTATTGCCAACAATGCCAAAAGAATAACATATTTTTGTAGTTGTTGACAAAAAGATGAATTAGTAATGGAGTTAATCAAGAAAGGCATAAAGGTGTAAATTTTCCTATCAACCATGATTTAATTCAATGCACATTGGAAAACATAGTATCTAGTTGAACCTCCAAGCACTCATAAATACTACAAGTAAAATTGCAACCCCGCATGAAAAAAAACTAAGACCTCAACATATGGGTTGTACAAAACTCTTATACCTGAGTAGGCATGTTGTGATATTGACCCTTCCATTTGGGGTGACTTAATATGACCATCAAAAGGATATATGACAATTCATGAACTAAAAAAGTGTAGGTCGGACTCGGCTCGGACTCGGCTAGGGCGACTCGACTCGGGACTCGGGGACTCGGGACTCGGACTCGGCGCAGACTCGGCAAAATGAAAAAAAGTTGAAAAAACCCTAGAAATTTAGAGATTTTTAAGGATTTAAAACTTGTTTCAAGCACCCTTTATTGAATACAATACAAATAAAATAAAATTTAATCACATACACAAGTATACAACGATCACATAAGTATAAAGTACACAAATTGTAGTTGCGCTGCTGAAGGAAATAGCATACTTAGATATATAAAATTAGTCAAATGTATACAAAACTCATGGAATATGAAATCCATAACATCAAATGTTCCATAACAATATGAAATATCAAAACAATAGCTATAAGTCTATGACTCTATGGCATAGTGGAGCCAACATCCTTCCTACGAAGGCGTCTAAGGATCCTGGATGATGAAAAGTTACTTACATAAGTATTGTAAAATGAAAAGTTTTAAGTTTTTAACTTTAAATTTGAATTTGATAATGAGATACATCTAGATTCTAAAATAATACAATTTAAATATAAATTTTAGAACAATTGAATGAAAAAGAATTACCTGGCTACATGGAAGGGAATGGTGCAGTAGTACCAAAAGTCTACAATTGTCTTTTTTGTTGCATCATGTGCGTCCTTGTTCCAACCCATGCTCTCAAGCGACGGTTGAGAACCAGTAGTAGTGTGTGGTACAAAATATGAGTCCACAACATCAAATGTTCCAAACAAATATGAAATATCAAAACAATAACTACAAGTCTATGGCTCAAAGGAGTTTGCATCCTTCCTACGAAGGCATCTAAGGTGGGTCGTAGATGACGTAGCAATTGCAGCCATAATCTCTGCTTGTGACTTCATGCCACCCTCACCAACATTAGTTTTGGATGTGTTTGCTCATGCTTTAGCCTCCTCCTCTGCCATGGCTATAGCCTCAACCTCTCTATCTACCCAGTCAACCCAATCAAGGTCCTCATCACTAGCACAAGTATACATCGATCATATAAGTATAACTATAAACACAAATTGCAGCCATAGTCTCTGCTTGTGACTCCATGCCACCCTCACCAACATTAGTTTTGGATGTGTTTGCTCATGCTTTAGCCTCCTCCTCTGCCATGGCTATAGCCTCAACCTCTCTATCTACCCAGTCAACCCAATCAAGGTCCTCATCACTAGCACAAGTATACATCGATCATATAAGTATAACTATAAACACAAATTGCAGCCATAGTCTCTGCTTGTGACTCCATGCCACCCTCACCAACATTAGTTTTGGATGTGTTTGCTCATGCTTTAGCCTCCTCCTCTGCCATGGCTATAGCCTCAACCTCTCTATCTACCCAGTCAACCCAATCAAGGTCCTCATCACTAGCACAAGTATACATCGATCATATAAGTATAACTATAAACACAAATTGCAGCCATAGTCTCTGCTTGTGACTCCATGCCACCCTCACCAACATTAGTTTTGGATGTGTTTGCTCATGCTTTAGCCTCCTCCTCTGCCATGGCTATAGCTCAACCCAATCAAGGTCCTCATCAAGTATACATCTAACTATAAACACAAATTGCAGCCATAGTTCTGCCAGACTCCATGCCACCCTCCCAATGCTTTAAGGTCCTCATCACTAGCACAAGTATACATCGATCATATAAGTATAACTATAAACACAAATTGCAGCCATAGTCTCTGCTTGTGACTCCATGCCACCCTCACCAACATTAGTTTTGGATGTGTTTGCTCATGCTTTAGCCTCCTCCTCTGCCATGGCTATAGCCTCAACCTCTCTATCTACCCAGTCAACCCAATCAAGGTCCTCATCACTAGCACAAGTATACATCGATCATATAAGTATAACTATAAACACAAATTGTAGCTGAGTTGCTCAAGAAAATAACACACTTAGATATATAGTCAAAGACTCAAATGTATACAAAACTCATGGAATATGAAATCCATGACATCAAATGTTCCAAACAAATATGACAATAGCACACTTAGATATATAGTCAAAGACTCAAATGTATACAAAACTCATGGAATATGAAATCTATGACATATCAAAAGATTCAAAACAATAACTAGAAGTATATGGCTCAAAAGAGCCTGCACCTTTCCTATGAATGTGTCTAAGATAGGTCCTGGATGATGTTGTAGCCATAATCTCAAATTCTCAAGTATCAGGGAAATCGCCCTGATGGGGTTGAGAGGCAGTGCCCTTTGTGGGGGTTTAGGCGCAATGCCTCTAGTGGGGTCAAGGGTCAACGCCCCTCGTGGGGGTTTGGGAGCAGTTCCCCCAATGGGGTCAAGGGACAACGCCCCTTGCGGAGGTTTGGGGGCAGCGCCCCTAGTGGGGTCAAGGGGCGCTACCCCTTGCAGGGGTCTGGGGGCAACGCCCCCGGCGGGGTCAAGGGGCAATGCCCCTTGCAGGGGTCTGGAGGCAACGCCCCCAACGGGGTTAAGGGGCAACGCCCCTTGCAGGGGTCTAGGGGCAGCGCCCCCAGTGGGGTCGAGGGGCAACGCCCCTCGCAGGGTCCCGAGGCAGCTCCTTGTCGCAATACAGGGCGAGGTCGAGGGGCAGCGCCCCCGCCACCAAGCCCAAATTAAGACCTCCAAAACCATACAAATCTCCATGGCGTACATCATTTTGCATTCACAATAAGTAAATAAATTTTTTTTAAAAAAATTCAAATTTCATGTATTTTTTTCACTTTCAAAACTTGCCTTTTGTCGAGTCCTGCTGATGGGACTCGCCTGGACTCGGCGAGTTTGGCGAGTCTACCAGACTCGGCGAGTCCATCCAGGACTCGGTAGGACTCGACCGAGTCCGAGTCCGAGCCCCCAGGACTCGACCAGGGTGACTCGACTCGGGACTCGCCGAGTCCTGGCGAGTCTGGGCGAGTCTCGTAACTATGGGTGGAACAACATGATGAGAAGTCCAACCTGCAACTTTGTATGTAGCTTATAAGTGTAACATAAATAATAATATGTAATTACTTCTATGGCTATCAGTAATTTCAAAAGAAAAAACACATTCTTGGCACCTATTGATAAAATAATGAATTAGTAAAGGAGTTAACGAATGTAGGCTAAAACATGTTACATTTTTGGTGCATTTATTTATGAAACATATGAAGAATTTGAAAATAAATTTTAACTATAAACCACACTTGCAATAAATTGTTGCAAGTATGAAGGAAGTATGAAGGTGTTGTCATTGATGTCAAATTATTAACTAGTTATCAACTAGTTGTTGTTGGCATTAATGTCATGGGTAATGGTTATTAGTTGTATATGTCGAGGATATTGAGAAAATTATAATGGAGAAATGTTGTAGGTGTTCAGTGTTTGCTTCAAGTTTTACCCCAATTTTTTCTCCTATGTTTGTGTGTTTCAGATATGTTGATCATGGTTGTTGGAAGTTGCTATATCTAGATTTTGGGCTTTTAATTCATTGTATAGTGTGAGTTATGTTCACCAATTGTGAACTGTGTTTTTCATTGTATCTGGTTGTGTTCCAAGAGAAATGTAGTTGCTCCAAATTTCTTCTTGTTTGAGTCTTATGACTTTTGGTTTTGGAGTTAAGCTAATATCATCCTATTGAAGATAATTTTGTTATCTAGAAGGACTGGATCGTGCTAAGGTTGTGTGTGCCTAATTTTTTGTGTTTTACATTGGTTTGTTTGGCTTTGTGTTTAGCACTAATTTTAAATCTTATAGAAGCATTTTGAAGCATGTGTTTGGGTCGCCCTCATTCTAATTCCACCCTAGAATTTTTTAGCGCCAACCTAATTTGATTTTTTAAATTCAAATGGTGTATGGCCAGCTTTCGATCTATTTCAAAGTTGAAGATGATATAAATACAAGATGAAATATTGGTGAAAATTAAGTACAAAATAAATAGAGTGAGATAGATGTGAATCAATATGTATTTGATGCAAGTTGGTGTAGATCAGTGTGAAATCTAATTGGGAGTTTTTGGATACAGTGATCTAAAGGTGTACTCTATCATTCATGTATGTCTATAATTGTTTGAGCGAATTGTAGTGAAAATCTCTATTGCATTGATATTTTTTTATTTGTGTAACAAATCCCTTCTATATTCTTTATAATTTTGTGGCAGTGTGCCCTCCAATTGGTTAACCCTTGTTGGATAGTGAGTCCTATTTTGGCTGTGAGCCTTTGTAATCGATTTTGATATTCTCTATATTGTGAGATAATCCTCACCATGTTTTTTCCCTTATTGGGTTTTCCACGTAAATTTGGTTTTATTGTGTATGTGTGATGCTTTTTCAATTTTTTCCTTTGCACTTAATAATTAATCATATTAGTAGAGTAAAGGATTTGGGATTGATTTAAGTTTTGATGAAAGATTCAAATATTGAAGTTTGTTACAACTAATTTACCGCCCTCTTAGTTGTCTTGTTCAACAATTCACATCAGAGTCTGGTTCCTTGGAGAGAAGTTTAACAAATTAAGGAAGGTTTGGGATGGTGAGAAAGATCACTTTTGAATGTCCTAGGTTCAATGGAACAAATTATGCTATCTAGAAAATACAAATGGAAGGATACCTAGATTATTATGGATATGATGTTGATAAATCTTATAAGACTGCTTACACTCCTCTGGCTAATGGTTTGAGTATAGTTGATGAAATCAAGGTGCATGAAGAAAACAATAAGGAAAAGTTTATTCTAAAGAACATTATTTCACATTTTGAGTTGATTAAAGCTCAAAATTTGAAGACTACTAATGAAGTCTAGGATGCTTTATAAAATATGTATCATGGAGATGAAAAGGTTAAAGAAGAGAAGTTGTAGAATTTGGAGGCATCATTTGAGGTTCTACATATGTTTGAAGATGAGAACATTAAATCATATGTACAGAGAGTGGTTGATCTAGTAGGTGGAATGTGAGGACTTGGCACTATAGTAGATGAATCCAAGATTGTGAAGAATATTCTTAGAACTCTCTTTGATGCATACAATGAAAAGGTATCTACTATTGAATAATATGTGGATTACAAGACATATTAAATATCAATTATTGGGAACTAACATCTTATGAGATGAGAAATCCAAAATTGAGAAATGGATCCAAATCAGAAACTTCTTTGAAGGCTACAAGAGCTGAATATCTGAATGAGAATCTTGATGAAGTAGAAGCTAACTTTGTGAGAACTATGAAGAAAGGCTCTAAAACATATGAAGGTAAGCTACCCTTTAAATTATTTAGTTGTGGAGGAATAGGTCATTTTTATTTGAGATGTCCAAAAAGAGCTAAGAAGAACAAACAAAGATTTATCAAAGAAAACAAAGGAAACAAGATCAACAGAGCCCTATTATGTGAATGAGGATGCTTGTATTTTTTATGAAGAATCCAATTATGGATATTTTTATGACAATGAATATTTTTTCTTGGCTATAAAAGATGGCCCTAATTCTACTGAATTTGAAAGACAGGTGAAGGAATGCCCTCTAGAGAAAGAAATTGTAATCTCTACCCCATATTCTAAACAAGAAAAGAACCATTGGGTTGTTGATAGTGGTTGTTCACATCACATGACTAGTGATAAGAGTGACTTTGTAAGACTTTAATAATATGATTGAGGCTTAGTTATGTTTGGATATGATACAGGTGCTAAAATTTGTGGGATAAATTCAATAAGTTTTGATGACAAGCATAATACTAATGATGTCTACTATGTTAAGGGTTTAAGGAATAATCTCTTGAGTGTTGGATAGATGTGTAGTAAAGGATATAATCTTGTATTTGAGGATGAGATATGTGAAATCATAAAAGGATCCAAAACAATGATTGTTGCCAAAAATAAGTTTGAAGGAAATATATATAATCTTAAGGGTGTTGATGGGCGTTGCTTTATGAATCAAATTAATGATAGTTGGTTATGGCATCGGAGAATGTGTCATATGAATTTTGATAATTTGGAGAGGATCGGTTCAATGCAAGTCATAAGATATTTATCAGGGATTAAAAAGCTTGTTAATGTTATTTGTAAGAATTTTTTAGTTTGGAAAGCAAGCAAGAAACAACTTCAAGTCAAAGGAACAATCTACTACTAGACTACTAGATTTAATTAATATAGATATTTGTGGTCCTACAAGAGTGATAATTCTAAAAGGTGAAAGTTACTTTATGCTTTTGATTGATGATTACTCTAGATATACATGGGTTACTTTTCTTAGAGAGAAATACGGTGCATTAAATAGATTCAAGACATTGATAGCTATTGTAGAGAATGAAGTGAATTTGAGAATAAAATGCTTGAGGTCTGATGGAGGTGGTGAATTCACCTCCCATGAGTTTAATATGTTTTGTTAATTTCATTGAATAAAAAGATAGTTATCTGCTCCTAGAACTCCTTAGGAGAATGGAGTTGTTGAAAGAAATAACAAAACAATTCAAGAAGTAGCTAGATCAATGATTACTGAAGTTGGTCTACTGAAATTTTACTGGAGAGAAGTTATTCACACTAATATTTTTGTGTTCAATCAAGTTTAAAAAGAGCTAGAAGTACTAAGACTCCTTATGAGCTATGGTGTGGAAGAATCCCTACTATCAAGTATTTCAAGGTATTTGGAAGCAAATGTTATATCAGACCAGTTGAAGAAAATTTAGGGAAGTTTGATGCTAGAAGTAATGAAGTAATTTTCCTTGAATATTATACTAAGAGTAAAGATTACAAATGTTTCAATTAGAGACTAAGAAAGATTGTGGAAAGAAAAAATTTCAAGGTTGATGAAGCAATGAAGAATTTAATTGAAGTTGATGGATATGTATCTAATGAACCTGATTTTGTAAGAATTGAAGAATTTATGGAAGAGAAAGAGAAGTATAATGAAGAAGAAGAATAAGCTTCAGTGGTTTCCCCTAAGACACCTAAATATGTGTAGAAAAATCATTCAAAAAATCAAATCATTGGAGACAAAAGGAAAGAAGTATTGGCAAGAAGCAGAGTTGTTGCTGGTGGTGAGATAAATTTGTGTTTACTTTCTGAGGTTGAACCAAAGACTATAATTGAAGCATATAAATATGAGCATTGGATAGAAGCTATGAAAGGAGAAATTATGCAAATTGAGAAGAATAAAACTTGGGGATTAGTCCCTAGACTAATAGATAAAAACATGATTGGATCAAAGTGGGTATTTAGAAACAAGTTGAATGAGAATGGAGTGGTCAGAAACAAAGCAAGGCTTGTAAGGGTTATTCATAAGTAGAAGGTATATATTTTTAGGAGAATTTTTCTCTGGTGGAAAGAATGGAAGTGATCAGAATGTTGTAATTTTTGTTGCTCATAAATATTTCAAGGTCTATCAGATGGATGTTAAGTCTATATTCATGAATGGTGAGTTAGAGGAAGAGGTCCACATGGAACAAACAAAAGGATTTCAATTGTCAAATCAATCGGATATGGTTTTCATATTGAATAATGCTTTATATGGATTGAAGCAAGATCCTAGAGCTTGGTATGCAAGGTTAGAAAAATATTAGATTCAATAAGGTTTCAACAAAGGTAGGGTAGATAGTAATTTGTATTTTAAAATTAAAAATGAAAATATCTTGATAGTGGTTATATATGTTGATGAAATTATTTTTGTAGGAAATGAAACTATGTGCAATATTTTTACTGAAGAGATGCAAAAATAATTTGAGAAGTCCATGTTTTGAGAGATGAATTTCTTTCTTGGGCTCCAAATTAATCAAACAAAGAAAGGGCTCTTTATTTCATAGTCAAAGTATGTAAGAGAAATGTTGAAGAAGTTTGGGATGAATGATTCCAAACCAATATGTACTCCTATGATGATTCACCTAAGGTTGATCATAGCAAGTACAGATCTATGATTGGAGAATTGTTATATTTAACTACTACTAGATTGGATATCATGCATGTAGTTTGTCTTGTGGATAGATTTCAAGAATACCATAAAGAAAAACATGTTGTTGTTAAGAGGATATTTATATATTTGAATGGCACTCTAGAATATGGCTTGTGGAATTCTAGGGATACTAATTTAACACTAAGTGCTGACAAAGATATAGATTGGGTTGGTTGTGTAAATGATAGGAAAATTACAAGTGGTCGATCATTCTTTCTTGGTTGGAGATTAGTGGCTTGGTTGAGTAAAAACCAAGATTTGATTTCCTTATCTATTGTTGAAGCTGTGTATATTTTTGTTGCATCTTGTTGTACACAAGTTTTTTGGATGAGATCAACATTGAAAGATATCAGAGTAATGTATGATGATCCTATTTCTATCTTCTATGATAATACAAGTACAATTGACATTTCAAAGAATCTATTGATGCACTCGAGGACAAAGCATATATCTATCAAGTATCACTTTTTGAGAGAGAAGGTTATGGAGAATGAAGTAAAGCTTGAGTATGTACCTATGAAGTATCAAGTGGCTGACATATTTATGAAGGCTCTTCCTAAAGATACTTTTGAGTATCTCCGAGAAAAGTTAGGGGTTATTGCCCCTCCTTTCTTGAACTAGATGCATATGGAGATGTATTAGTCTGGTGGATATATAGATATATCTTTCTTCTGGACTAATATTTTGGTGGCTACCTATTAGGGAGAGTAGGCGGTGTCATGATTTGTCATTGAAAAATTATTTTGTTCTTAATGAAAAATGGGGAAATCAATGTAAAATATCTTATTCTTTTTCCATTGATGTCAAAGGGGTAGAGAAAGATGAGAGAAATAAGTATCATGTGAAAAATATTATCTCTAAGGGGAGAAATGGATAATAAAATCATGAGGAAATGTGTTATGATTTGTTGTGTTATCTTTGATGGTTTTTCACATCATGTGTTACCATCAATGACAAAGGGGGAGATTTTTGCAAGTATGAAGGAAGTATGAAGGTGTTTTCTTTGATGTCAACCGGTTAACCAGTTATCAAATAGTTGGTGTTTCCATTAATGTCATGGATAATGGTTATTGGTTGTATATGTTGAGGATATTGAGAAAAATATAATGGAGAAAGGTTTTAGGTGTTCAATGTTTTCTCTAGATTTTTCTCCTATGTTTGTGTGTTTCAAATATGTTGATCATGGTTGTTGGAAGTTTCTATATACATATTTTGGGCTTTTGGTTCCTCATACAATGTGAGTTACGTTCACTAGTTGTGAACTATGTTTTTCAATGTATCTGGTTGAGGTCTGATAGAAATGTAGTTTCTCTGGATTTCTTCTTGTTTGAGTCTTATGATTTGTGGTTCTCGAGTTGAGCTGATATGATTGTGTTGAAGATAATTTTGTTATCTAGAATGATTGGATCATTCTAAGGTTGTGTGTGCCTAATTATTTGTGTTTTACACTAGTTTGGCCAACCTTGTGTTTAGCACTAATTTCAAATCTTATAGAAGTGTGTTGAAGCATGTGTTTGGGTTGCCCTCATTCTAATTCCACCCTAGAATATTTTGGCACTAACTTAATTTGAGTTTGTAAATGCAAATGGTGTATGGACAACTTTGGATATGTTTCGAAGTTGAAGATGATATAAATACAAGATGAAATACTGGTGAAAATTAAGTACAAATAAATAGACTGAGATAGATGTGAATCAGTGTGTCTGTAATGCGAGTTTTTGTAGATTAGTGTGAAATATAATTGGGAATTTTTAGATGCAGTGAGCTAAAGGTGCACTCTATCATTCATGTATGTTTGTAAGTGTTTGAGTGAATTGTGGTGGAAATATATGTTGCATTGAGATTGTTTTTCTCTATGTAATAAATCTCTTCTATCTTTTTTATAATTTTCTGGCAGTGAGCCCTCTAGGTGGTTAACCCTTGTTGGAAAATGAGTCCTAATCTGGAAAGTGAGTCCTATTTTGGCAGTGAGCTTTCTCTAGCAGTGAGCCTTTGTAATCGATTTTGATATTTTCTATATTGTGAGCTAATCCTCATCGTGGTTTTTCCCTTACTAGGTTTTCCACAAAAAATTGGTGTTATTGTGTATGTGTGATTCTTTTTTAGTTTCTACCATTACACTTAATGATTAATCATATTAGCAAAGTAAAGGATTTGTGATTGATTTAATTTTCAGTGAAATTTTTAAAGATTGAGGTTTGTTACAATAGACTCAATCCCCCTCTTGATTGTCTTGTCCAACATAAATTGTGAAGCTCACTTGCATTGAAAACCATAGTGAATGAGATAGATATTTTGTTGACCTAAGATATTATTCTTTCTCTTGATAAATTGATGAAGCGTGTGTAGTATGTGCAAAGGTGAAGAGACAATGAAAATTGGAGGTAGTAGGTTCTATATTTTATGAAATCAAAAAGGAATTTTCTCTAAAAACACTTGAAAAGAAGGAGAAAAAACTTAATGAGATAGATATTATTTTAACTGAAGAGATTATTCCCATTCTTGAGAAGTTGATGAAGGAGTGTGTGTAGTGTGTGCAATAGGAAAATGGTAATGCAAAAGTGGATAAACTTGAAATATTTTGTATTGCATATGAATTTGTGTGAAAAAAAGAAAGTGAAAGATGATGCTATAAGTGGGTTTCAACTAGTGAAGTAAAACATTTGTGAACATAAAACTAACTCACCACCCCAAACTCTCTGCCCTCGAGCTTAGAACAAGAATAATTATATAAAACATAATCCACAGTGTTTTCCAACCTTCCTATAGTTTATTGATTTGAGGAAGTTGAAATGCAAATTTTAGTCTATTTAAGACTTGTTATATATTTTGAAGGGTTTCCTTCCATTACATTCATATTGTGTAAACAAAACAAGTTTTTCATTACAATCATATTGTCTATTAATTTGAGGTTGGAAAACATAGGGTTTTAAGAAACATGCAACCCACATAGTGTTGTAAAACCCTCTAAATATAAGAACCCAATTGGTTGGTCACCCTTTAGGTAAATTTGGTTAGTTTTATGTATCCCCCAACTACAACTCCTCCCCAAACTCTCCACACTTGATCTTAGAACAAGAAGAATTATATAAATCACAATCCACAACCTTTTCCAACCTACCTTTAGTTTATTGATTTGGGGAAGTTGAAATGTAGTTTATAGTCTATCTAAGACTAGTTATATATTTTGAACATTTATATTGTCTAAATAATAAAAGTTTTTCATTACAATCATATTGTTTGTATAATTGGAGGTTGGAAAGCATAGGGGGTTAAGAAACCTATAACATGGTGTTGTAAAACCCTCTATATATAAGAACCCAATTGGTTGGTCACCCCTCAACTAAATCTAGTTAGTTTTATGTATCCCCTAGCTGCAACTCCTTGAACTCTCCACCCTTGATCTTAGAACAAGCAGAATTATATAAATTGCAACCCACATTTTTCTCCAACCTGCCTATAGTTTCTTGAGTTGAGGAAGTTAAAATGCAATTTATAATCTATCTAAGACTAGTTATATGTTTTGAAGGGGTTCCTTTTATTACATTTGTATTGTCTAAACAATGAAATATTTTCTTTACAATTATATTGTCTATATAATTGGATGTTGGAAAACATAGGGCATTAAGAAACCTGCAACAAACATAGTGTTGTAAAACCCTTTATATATAAGATCCCAATTGGTTGGTCACTCCTCAGCTAAATCTAGTTAGTTTTATGTATCCCCCAACTACGACTCCTCCTTGAACTCTCCATCCTTGATCTTAGAGCAAGTAGAGTTAGATAAATCATAACCCATAATGTTTTCCAACTTGCCTATAGTTTATTGATTTGAGTAAGTTGCAACACAATTTATAGTCTATTTAAGACTAGTTATATATTTTGAAGGGGTGCCTTTCATTACATTTGTATTGTCTAAAAACAAAATAAAATCATTACAATCATATTGTTTGTATAATCAAAGGTTGGAAAACATAGGGAATTAAAAACCTACAACATAGTGTTGTAAAATCCTCTATATATAAGAACCCAATTTTTTGGTAACCCCTCAGCTAAATTTGGTTAGTTTTATGTATCCTCCAGCTACAACTCCTACCCGAGCTATCCACCCTTGAGATTAGAACAAGAAGAATTATATAAATCACAAACCTTAGTGTTTTCCAAATTTCCTATAGTTTATTGATTTGAGGAAGTTGAAACACAATTTTTAGTCTATCTAAGACTTGTTATATATTTTGAAGGGGTGCCTTTCATTATATTCATATTGTGTAAACAGTAAAAGTTTTTCATTACAATCATATTATCTATATAATCAAAGGTTGGAAAAAATAGGGCATTAAGAAACCTACAACCCACATAGTGTTGTAGAACCCTCTATATATAAGAACCCAATTGTTTGGTCACCCCTCAACTAAGTATGGTTAGTTTTATGTATCTCCTAGCTACAACTCCTCCCTAAATTCTCCACCCTTCAACTTTGAACAATCACAACAAACTAACTCACAACCCACTTGTTGGGTCTCAAAAACGTAGGTTTGAACCACGAGAGGTTGCCAAGCTCTCACAATTCTTTTGGCCAACGTAAAAGTTCAATTGATGCACCTAAACCTTATTCTCTTTAGGTTCTGCTAGACCTAGGTAGGTGAACCTAATGAATGATGCAGATTGACATGTATTTCCCGGTTGAGCAATCTATCCACAATGGCAAATGGAAGTGAACAGATGAAAACCACTACAACTAATCCTACTCCTACTACACAAATGAAAGGTTTTGAAAAAAGTATTTGTATGAAATCTTATCTCTAGGTTGAGGCAGATCAGTGCCTTCTATCCACATGGGAAATGGATTCAAAATAGAAAATCATATGTTTTTTCCTTCTCTGGTTTAATTTTTAGTTGTTAGGCACTTTATAAAATAAAATCTTATGACTAGCATATAATTTCATTTATTTATGGCTTGCATAAATTATGCTGGAATGTTTTCTAACCTATTTCTTCTTAAATTATCCAAAAGAAATATCTCAAACACTATGACTTACTTGAAGGGATTTAATTCTAACTTGAGACACCAGCAAATAAAAATCACACAAAGTGAAAACATGCACCTTGATGAATCAAAATTTATGCTTGATACATTAACTCAAATGATCAAAAGTCTTCAAATTGGAGAGAACCAAGATAAAAAATAATACAAATTATAACATCTCAACAACTGAACCAAAAGGTTTCCACCAGTTAAAAAAATTATTTTCCATTGCTCTATTTCAAGAAAGATCTATACATTATTTCCATTCCTAGTCTTATTTATGAGAAAATATCACTCCTATCCTAACCCCCTTTTCTCAAACTGATTTTCAAAATATTTATACAATACATATCTCAAGGTTCGCAACCCTTCATTTTATGCTACGTTCGTTTGATATTCTTTATCAGATTTTAAAATATTTGACTAAGTTGCCTTATCGGCAAATCAAATATTTAAAACTATAGTTATGCTTTGATTTTACATTTTATATCCTTTCCCATATTTATTTCACTTTATGCGCTCCTTATATTTCATTTCCATGTGACCTTTATTGTGTTTACCACTATACCGCGATCGTTATCTTTCTACCCGGCGGTATGGCGGTCGTAACCATCAAGGTCTTCTCCCGACTGTTACTGTGGTCATCCCTTAAGCTAGTTGTGGTATCACGCTAACCGCTTCACTGTTAACTTACCACCTCTGTCTCCGTCGTTCAAGTCTCCATCACCGGTTGCATTTGTTCCTATCGTGCTACCGCGGACTCCTCGGTGACCATCTGTGGTTGCATGGTGATTATCTATCGACCACTGCCCATTCACTCCCTGACTATTACCGCAGTCATTGCGGCCACTATTTTAACAGTCGTGGTACCGTGGTGGCTCTTCTAACCGCTACCTCCACTGTCACTTATCGCCCACCGCGATACTGCGGTCAATGTTTTAACTGCGCATGGTGTGGCAGTAAGCACTTTATGCCTTCTTTTGAACTGCTACCACCATACCACGAGCCCCCTGATGGGAGGCCACGGTAAAGCAGTAAGACATAAAAAGTAAATATTAAAACAGCGGAGTAAGGTATTTTAGCTTTATAAAAAGCGGTGAATGAATTTTTTTTATGAAAGGTAATGAAATATAATGGAATTAAATGGGGGGAAGACGTGAGGGAGGTTATTGAATTTTATGGGAAAGATAGTGAAAATATAAGGCATGAAAAAATAAAATACCTTAGGGTTTTGATGGAAATTTATGGAAAATAATAGGAAAACCTTAGGAATTTTTATGGAAATTTTGGGTTCTAACACCATGATTTTTTCTTACCTGCCTATATTTTAATGATATAAGGAAATTCCAATGCAATTAATACTATAATTAAACAGTTTTAGTAAATTTTTACACAATCATTATAGTATCAAGCACCTCAAGGCTCAATTAGGAAATTTTCAATTTACCTATAATGATTGTGTAAAAATATTTGATAGATCAAAATGTAAAGGTCCAGTTGCACAACTTATAAAAGATAAAGATGCCTTGACAACCATAATCATATGACTAATAACCCAGATTGTGTTTTCTAATTTGTAATTATTTTGTGTATTTTTTCAATCATATGAGGAAATCTAAATGTAATTTTTACTATAATTAAGAATGGCTATAAATTTTAAATTGGTCTTTCACTACATTCGTGTTGTCTAAATAGAAAAAGGTTTTTAAGACATTCATACTATTTTGTAAAATTGCATGTTGCAAAACCCTAGGTATTAAGAAGCAAAAAAAAATCATATTGTTTTATAAAATTCCATTTTGCAAAACCCTAGGTGTTAAGAAACAAACTAAATTCATGTTGTCTAAATAAAAAAAGTTTTTCAAGAAATTCAAACTATTTAGTAAAATTGCATGTTGCAAAACCCTAGGTGTTAAGAAGCAAACTACATTCGTGTTGTCTAAATATCAAAAGGTTTTCAATACATCCATACGTTTTTGTTAAATTCCATGTTACAAAACCCTAGGTGTTAAGAAGAAAACTACATTCATGTTTTCTAAATAGCAAAAGGTTTTCAATACATTCATACTATTTTGTAAAATTGCATGTTGTAGAACCCTAGGTGTTAAGAAGAAAACTACATTCGTGTTATCTAAATAGAAAAAGGTTTTCAATACATTCATATTTATTTATAAAATTCCATGTTGCAAAACCTTAGGTGTTAAGAAGAAAACTGCATTCATGTTGTCTAAACAACAAAATGTTTTCAAGACATTCATACTATTTTGTAAAATTCCATGTTGCAAAACCCTAGGTGTTAAGAAGCAAGTAACCCACCATGAGACAACCCTTTACATTTAATCATTCAGATTCAAATAACTGAAAACCCACATTGTGTTTTCCAAATTATAATTATTTTGTGCACTTTTTTTTTCAATCATGGAAAATTTAAATACATTTTTTACTCAAATTAAGAGTCCTTATAGATTTTGAATGGGCCTTTCAATACATTCACACTGTCTAAATTACAAAATATTTTCAATAAATTCATTTTGTTTTGTAAAATTCCATGTTGCAAAACCCTAGGTGTTAAGAAGCAAGCAACCCATCGTGAGACAACCCTTTACATTTAAACATGAAGATTCAAATAATTGAAAACCCATAATGTGTTTTCCAAATTTAAATTATTTTGTGGACTTTTTTTCAATCATGAGAAATTGAAATGCATTTTTTACTCAAATTAAAAGTCCTTATAAATTTTGAAGGGGCCTTTCAATACATTCACAATATCTAAATTATAGAGGCTTTTCAAGATATTCATAGTGTTTTGTAAAAACTCATGTTGGAAAACCCTAGGTGTTAAGAAACAAGCAACCAACATAGTGTTGTAAGACCCTTTGCAACCCAATTGGTTAGTACCCCTCACCTCTATTTGGTTGATTTTCTCCTCCAACTCCTCCACATGCACTACAACCTTCAACTTTCAACATGCAGACTGAAAACATAGATTATTTTCCACCTTCTTTCTTGAAAATGAAAAATGCACATTTCAGTCCACCTCCAATTCATGCGCCAAAAAAAATATCTAAAAATGATAGCTTCTCACACAAGCCATAGGGCCCATTTTTATTAGCCAGCAGGAGGCAGGAAAACCCACCTAATGTCATTATTATCTCCTCACATTCATCATCATAATGTTTGCTCCCATCTACCGATTTCGTCACTTTTATCCCCCATCTGGCAAGCCCCACACTATGTCATCTCATCATGTTATGTATGTTTCTATGTATTATTTTATGTATGGTCTTATGCATTTTTGTATGCACATAGGTGTGTTTTGTTGGGAGATTAGATGCATCCATATATATTGTATTATATAATATATAATATATATTTTATATAATATATAATATGTATTATATATTATATATTATATATTATATTATATTGTATGTAATATATAATATATATAATATAATATTATAATATATATTATATTGTATTGTATATATTAATTTATATATTGTATATTTTAGTTTATATAAACTCATGAACCTGACATAATTTTTTTTAAAAGCCTATGAAACTAAATAGATATCCATTCCAAATGGATATTTGTTTATTGTGTTATAAACAAAAAAGCCCAAATCTTATTTTATAGTTTGCATTTCATTGTTGTGCGATAGGGGTAAAGAAGGGAAAATGGATATCTATTAATACTGATATTTGAGTTAGAAATTTCAACTCCAAACCATTTGCAATCAAAGGTATTGTAATTTTAATGGTTTTTTTAAAATATATATATTTTAGATTTATTTAATAAGAATTTTAGTTAAAATAAGTTTGTTTTTATGCATTTTAGTTTATAATCAAAAAAATGTTAATTTTTAAAACTTTAAACATCAACCGATTTTTCCAATGGTTGAGAATGCCAATCCTGCTCCAGAAGGAAACCTTGCATAGCCAAATCCTCCATTACAAAACCCACCTTTTATCCATGACTTAATCCATGGTAATTTAACTGAATTGAGAACCATTTGTTAGTTATACGATAGGTACCTTCACTTGTCTACAATGAAAACTACCTTAGAATCAATAATTTCCAATGTTGAAACTCTTACAAACCAATATATTACCTTTTTAGAGTGGAAAGAGGCCAAGAGGCAAAAATATTCCAATGGATTGTCATACGATCAAGTGAGGGAACTTGACATTTCCAAAGCCCAATTAGCACAAATATTTATCAATCCTAAAACTAGACAACCCTTGATGTGTGCAAGCCTAAATATTTGATTAAATGGTGCACACATCAAGGTATCCTAGATAATTTTTGGGATCATTGGTGCATGGTTCTTGATAAACCACCCAGCAACAATCTTGATGTCCCATAATATTTTCTTTGAAAACTATATGTTGAATTTGTAATGAGTAGGCATGTCAACTACTTTCATATGTGAAATTTTGAAGGTGTGAGTAGACGAATTCCTCAAGATAGACCCAAGGAAAATTGAGTAAACCTAGTTATTCCCCCTCTGTCTATTTCTCCCCCACCTCTAATACCTTACCCAGAGATTGTTGCAGATGTAGCACATCAGAGTATCCTGGTCATAGACACTTTGAATGGCCATTTGATCACACATATCTCATATTTTGCATAGCTACATGATAGTGATACACATGTTGCATCAGCTTCTATTGGTATACCCTCTTGTTCTCCACATATTTGTGTGCCCCATCACTTCATTATATGAAAATTGGTATGGTTGGGTCCTCATGGATAGCCTACTGAGGCTCTGATGGACACATCTGACTATGAGGTCCATCACATGTTAGATGTAGGAGATGAGAGAGCATAGTCCATAGCATATCCAAGAGATTCATTGGGTGTGAGAGATGGCATGGATGTAACTATAAGACTTAAAGTAATTTCATAGTGAATTTTATCTTAAATTAATATTTTATAAGATATATTAGTACTAAAATCATTTATGTGTCAGTTTAACAATTATTGATGGAGGATAGAGGATAAATGGGGAACGACACTTCTTGGAATGTACCTAAGCGTTCCAATGGGAATTTTTCAAAATTTATGAGTCATTTTGTGCTTTTGACGAGGTTTCATGGAGGTTTTTTCCCTCTTAGGTCTTTTTTTTCCAAGGATTTTGTTGAATCTAAGCGTAGATCTCCTCATCGTTCTTCTAGAAGTTCTTTTTCTTTCAAGCATCCAATAAATTGGTAGTCAGGAGGTTTTCTTTCTTCGTCAATGCAAGGTTTTCCTAATAATTGGGTTTTCTATATTAGTCAAAACCCTTTTTGTGATAATGGTAATACCCTCCACCCCGGGAAAATTCTTAGTCAAGCTTTTCAACCGCCTTTTGATATTTGTGGCTCAAATTTGAACGCTTCTATAGGCTCTCTCGCAGGTTCTCTCGCATGTTCTTCGCAATCCTTTGTTCCTTCTGGGGATCTTAAACCTCCCAAAGCTCCCTTCATTCCAAAGGTGGACAAAATCCTTGAGTTGGGGGTTTTGTTGTTCCTCTGTTTACTTTCCCAAATAACATTGTTAGGAAAAAGGAAGATTTTTATAGGATTCTCTAGCTACAGATTCATAATACGAAATAGAGTAGTTCTAAGGCTTCACTCTTGATAGTGTCTCCTTTTTCAGAGTCAAATCTTGTTGGGGCTGATTTGGAAGATGTTGTTTGGGTCTCATTAACATTTCCAAACAACATCCCTTTGATTGGTTCCTCTTTAGTTTATTTTTCTAACAATGTGGATTTGGGGTTCAAAGGTTCTTCTCTTGCTACTTTTCCTAATAATGTAGTTCTAGGGGACAAAGGTTCTTCTCCTTCTACTTTCCCTAATAATTTAGATTTGGGGGTTAGAACTTCAAATGGTTGGAAAACACAAAGGCAATATCACTCTCCTTTTCATCAAGGTGCACGATATGTAAATAAGCAACAATGGCAAGAGAAGAGGCAAAATAAGTGACCTATGGAGGTTCCATCTGTTAAGCTTTCAGAAGCTCTTCTCAAATATTAGTCTCAGAATCTTCATCAAACGTCTTTAATTTGTAAGTTTTGGAAATATTCTCTTTCTATATCTGAGCTGAAAGATCTAATCTATCATGATTAGGAAGGGGGAAATCAGGTTTTTAATATTGATAGTGGTAAAGGTTTTTTTATTATTTTCTTCTCTACTAAGCAAACAAGAGATGTGATTTTTAGGGTTAAGTCTTGGGTGTATGGGGGTTTTGGTTTGCATGTTCAGCCTTGGGTGCCTAACTTTAACCCTAAAAGGGAGAAAATTAGATTCATTCCTTTCTGGGTATAGTTGCATTCCTTGCCCTTGGAGTATAGGGAGCCAGGCATTGTTGAAATGTTATCCAACCAACTTGGATCTTTTCTAAATCATGATCTAGATTTCTTTACAAAACCAGAGCTTCCAATGAGGGTTTGTGTTTTGTTGGACATGATGAAAGTTCTTCTTAAAAGTATTAAAATTTTATCTTACTCTCGAGTTCACAATCAAGATATTTTCTATGAAAATAGCACAAATATTTGTAAGGATTTCCATATTTTGGGTCATCCTACTTCTTCTTGTAAAGGGTCTAAGGATCAAGATTACAAGTTTAAGAATGCAAATTTTGTTTCTACTTCTCAAAAGACAAATTTGATACACGAAACAGTCTATGGGTTCCTTGAAGGGAGTTCTGATTATAGTGGCTTGTCAGGGTTTATTCCAAATGGAAAGAATAAAGGAAAGGATAAATTGTTTATTCCATGTGTCTTTTTCTATAGCCCTTCTAGTTTTGGTTCTTTTTTGTGTTCTTCAAAAGTTTTGTATCAAAATTGTTTGGAGTTGAAAATTCCTTTATCTATTAAAGGTGTTAATGGATTTAATAGAGAACTTGGTGTTAGCAATAAAGTTAGTCTATTTTTTTCTCATTCTCAACTTTTATGGAGGGTTTTGGATAAAGGTAGAGCTAATAGAGATTTTCTAAAAGTAAATACAAAAGGGGACTTTGCAGATACACATTACTTTGTAAATTCTAAAGCACAACATTTACTTGTTCCTTTGATTTTCCATATCTCAATTCAACAATTTTATAGTATTTCTTTTGCATTAATATGGGAAACATCTACTTCAAAGCCTTTTCCAATTAATTATTCAGAAAATTAGTCAAATAAGTTTAGCTTGGAAGTTGAGATCTTTCCTGGGCTCCAATGTATAATTGATAGTTTAGAGTTTAAGGACTTTCAAACTTCTCTAAATTTGGGTAACTTGGAGGAAATTGCAGAGAATGTTCTCACTATGGTCTATTCTTCCATTATTGATTAAATAGATGGTGAGGCAGTATCTCCAAATGTTGTTGCATATTTTTTAGCTACAAGAGTTAAATCATTTTTTAAGTTGTCAAGTGTAGAAAATGATGATAGTTTTTCTAAACTGGATTCTTCGTCAGTTGAAGTTACGAATCTTAATATAGTTGTTGATGAGGGAAGTAAGGATATTGATTTTTCTCAATTTTATCAATACAAAAGAGTCCTCTATTGACCCCTCCAGCTCAGAAGTCCCTTGGAAAATGAGGTAGAAAATCAAATGTAGTAAATCTACAGGAGGAAATTGCATCAAGTAGGCAGTCAACTTTAGATGGGAGTATAAAAAAAGGTTTAGGGGATCCTATAGCTCTCTGAAAAATGGAATGAGGATTATATCTTGGCATGTTAGGGGCATCAATGCCCCTAACAAGTGGTCTCACAGTAAGCATCAAATTGATGCTTTTGGGGCAGATATTATACTCTTACAAGAATCAAAGTTATCTCAACATTCTTATGAAGTGGTGATTATTAAATGGGTTGGTTTGAAATCATATCACTCAGTTGCTCAAGGGGCATATGGGGGGATGATCATTTTGTGGAAACCTCAATTTGTGGAAGTATAAATTATAAAAACTGAACATCATTGGCAGTTAATGAAGGTAGTGCAATATGATCTTCAGTTTTATCTTTTAAAAATTTATGCACCTAATGCAACAAGTGGGAAAAAGTAATTGTGGGATGATTTGTCTCAATTTTTGGATCAATTTGGGGTTGAGAAGGTGATATTATTGGGAGATTTCAATGCAATTCTATCTATGAAAGATAAAAAGGGTGGAATCACTCCTCCTCAAAAATAAGTTGAGGACTTCAATTATTTTGTTCTTAACAATGCATTAGTGGATATTCAACCAGAAAATGGAAACTACACCTCAACAAACAAACGTAAATATTTTTTGTAAATTGATGTGTGTTTGGATAGGGCCTTGGTTTCCTCAAATTGGATCATTCAGAATATAATCTTAATGTGAGAAATTCTTCCATGGATAGGATTAGATCATTTTCCATTATCCCTAAGTATTCAAAGGAAAAAGGTGATTCCAATCTCAAAGGCATCTTTCAAGATTGAAAAGATGTGGTTTTGAAATCCTCAATTCTTGGATCTTTTAAAGAAATGGTGGTGTCAGGCCCCCTTAGTAGATGGAACCTTTATCTTTAGATTTTTCTATAAATTAAAACATGTAAAGGGCAAAATAAAATATTGGAACACTTTTATTTTCAAGAATATTTTTCAACAAAACGATGATGTATTCAAGAAATTATCCCTAGTAAATTCAAAAATTATAGCTCATGGCCTTACCCCACAATATTTTGACCTTCAAAAAAAGTTGCAAGAAGACTAGGAAGAGTTGTCAATTCGGGAGAAAATATATTGGTGTCAAAAATCAAGGGAAATGTGGCTTAAAGAGGGTGACAAAAACACTAAGTTCTTTCATAGATCTTCTCAAATTAAAAAAAGTGAATAATTTAGGATTTTCAATTAATGATAGTGATACTGGTGAAATATTAACAAAAGAGGAGGACATTCAAAAAGAAGGGATTAATTTTTTTTCAAAATCTTCTTTCTACACCATTAGGAACATCAAATCAGAAATTATTTGAGAGAGAAGAGATATTGCAAAACATTCCATCTTTAGTTTCTTCACAAGATAATGTGCAGTTGATGAAACCATTCACTCTTGAAAAACTTAGACAATTTGTCTTCTCAATGTCTGCTAACAAAGCACTAGGTCCAAATGGTTTCACCTCCATCTTTTTTCATAAATGTTGGGATTTTATTTTGAATGACTTGTTGAAAGCATTGGAGGAATCTATAAGTTCAGAGACAATGTTAAAATAGTTCAATGTAACCAATATTTTTTTGATACCGAAGGTAAATAACTCCACATCTTTCTCTAAAATTTTCACAAAAGCAATTTACTTGAGATTGGTCAGTATTATACTTTGTATAATCTAATAGGAGCAAGGAGGTTTTGTTCTAGGAAGAGAAACTTCAAATGGTGATATTATAGCCCATGACGTCTTGCACTCTGTAACAACTTCTTCTATACCAGCTTTTATTATCAAGTTAGACATGATGAAAGCTTATGACAAAGTGGATTGGACTTTTTTGTTATAGATCTTTAAAAAGTTTGGCTTCCATGAAAAGTGGTGTAAGTGGATCTACTCTTTTTTGTCTGGTGCAATGTTCTCAGTACTCATAAATGGACCCCCTTCATATTTTTTAAGTCCTCTCGAGGAGTGAGGCAAGGAGACCCTTTATCTCCCTTTTTATTCATCATTCTAGTAGAGGTTGTAAAGAGATCAATTAAGAAATCACATTTGGAAGCACAATGGAAAGGTATTAATTTTCCACCCACCAGTCTATCAATAACTCACTCACTATTTGTAGATGATACCATTTTATTTGGTAGGTCATCTTTACCAGAAGCAAGAAAAATTAAAGAAGTTTTGTAAAGATACCTTTTAGGTTTGGTTCAAATGGTGAACTCAAGCAAGTCAAAGATTTATGTTTTTAACACAAATATAGAGTTAAAGGAAAAGATTGTAAAAATTATGGGGTTTCAACTTATAGTTTTTCCTTGCAAATATTTAGGAATTCCTTTTTTTGCAAGGAAAAATAGAGTGTCTTACTGGGAAAAAATAATTCAGACTATAAAATCAAGAATATCAACGTGGAAGGGGAGATGGTTATCTATTATTGGTAGAATTTTGTTCATAAAATTAGTTTTTTCTTCAATCCCAAACTATTTTATGGTAGTCCTAAAAGCCCCAAGGATAGTTATTACAAAAATTCAAAACCTAATTAAATCTTTTCTTTGGAAAGAAAACATGGATTCCAAAAGGAAAAAAATTCTAGTATCACTCCAAAATATCTATAAAGAAAAGCTAAAAGGAGGGGCAAGGGTGCATAATTTGTCGACACGAAATATTGCACCACGAGAAAAATTGGTATGGAACTTATACTCAAGACCACAAGGAAAATGGTGTAAAATTATGCAAAGTAAATATCTTGATTCTCTGGACCCAGCTCATATTCTTACTATTTCTAAACCCCCACAAGGTTCTATGATGTGGAATTTTTTGTTAAATTTTAGAGGGTTAATAATTAGTTACTTAACTTGGGAAGTTCACAATGGGGAGAATGTAAAATTCTGGCAAGATTCATGGAATGGATCCCCCCATTGGAAAAGATATACAATTTTTAGTATGCAATTAATTACATAACAAACAATTGGGGACTCAAGCTTAAATATTACATTCAGGACTTAGATGGACAAACAGGGGCTATTACATGCAAATTTTTTCCCTCTTCAAATTTTTCCCTAGCTCAGAAAAAATAATTGTTAGAAATTTTAAGAAATAGAATGGTTTTCATTGACAGTGGGGATGATAAACTGATTTGGGCCCCTTCAAAATCAGGTAATTATTCAGTTAAATTAGGTTACAAGGGTGCTATGTTGGATCAATATCAGGGGATTACACAAAGAGCATTGTCATTTTGTTGGAATTCAATGGTATTTCCCAAGGAAATTTGTTTTTCATGGTTGGCCCTAAAGCATAAGGTATTAACAAATGTTAGATTTTTAAAGCTTGGAATTTCAACCCTCTTCAAATGTGTGATGTGTGAAGAGTTATCAGAAGAACTAGATCATTTATTCTTGACATGTCCTTTTGCCCAGTCTTGTTGGATTTCTCTTCAAGGTAAGTTAGGTTGGAGTTCCCCTCTATGAAAAAAGCTTTGGGATATGTTCATGTCTTGGCCTTCTTTAAATAAAACATCTCTTTATGCAAGAATTTGGAAAATAATACCTTCTTCAGTAGTATGGGGCATTTGGTAGGAAAGAAACCAAAGGATTTTTGAAAAGAAAAATCTAGCCTGAACTCAGTGGTAACAAAGCTAGAAAAAACTATTTGTGAAGTTACTAATTCATATGTTTAAAACACTAAACATGTGGGATCTACTTTTATATATTGGGATGCTAAGAAATTGAAAGAATGGAAGTATCTAGTGTTACCATTCAAAGGTAGTATTTTCACAATTGGTAATGTAAAATTTGACAGAAAAAAGGTGTCATGGGTCCCTCCACCTAATGGTTATGTCAAGATAAATTTTAATGGTGCATCTAGAGGTAACACTAGATTTTCAGGGGTTGGTGTAGTATTAAGGGATCATGAAGGTTCAATAATAAGTGCAATGTTAGTTTCAGAGCCAAATGGAACAAACAACTAGGTAGAGGTGCATGCTCTTCTACATGGATTACTTTTAGTTGTGCAATGTAAGGTATCCAATTTGATAATTGAAGGGGATTCCTTGTTAGTTATAAATTCTTGTAAATAAAAAGGATCAAGTAATTAGAAAATCAATTATGTTTTAAAGAAGATTCATGCCCTGATAGAAAATTTTGGCATGTTTCAGATCAAGCATGCTTATAGGGAAGCTAACCAAGTTGTAAATGGGTTGGCTAATATAGGGTGTGATCAACAACAAGATGTTAAAGTATATGGAAACTGAGCTAATTGTTTTATGTTCAATCTTTTGGAACTAATTCAATTGGAAAAAGGAAAAGTAAACAATGTCATTTCACAAAGGCAATGTTCAAGGGTATTCAAAAGATAAAATTTTATGTTTAAATAAATTTCAAAGAAGCTGCATTCATGTTTGAAAAATAAAATGGTGACTTGTAAGAAATTTATGTGCAATGAGTATGTTGTCAGAGTGAAGGATCTCAATAGGTGAAAGGTGGTTTTAAGAATGATGGAAAATTTTAAGACCCTATTCTTTGTAGGTGGAGGATAAATTTAGTGGTGGACTAGTTATAGGATTTCTAATTAATTGTTGTTTTTGTAGGTTGTTTGGATATCATTCTGTGATAATTTTTTGTCAGAAGTTTTGTCTTGGTTGTTGTGCAGATGTTGTGTGTAATGTTAGCAAAAGCAGATGTAATGGATCATTATGATTGATTATTTCTAATCAAAGGAAAAGTACAGAGAAACGTATTAAATTTTGGAACAAGTCAATCCTTGAAAGTTATGCATGTTTGAAGCTGGTACATTCAAAACATTAGTAAACAAAGATTTTTTCCACTTATCAAAAATTGTAGTGCATTGGTAATTATTTTTGTACAATCTCAAGTAAAATCAAATATTTCTCTCCACCTTCAAGCATGGGAAGCTCAAAATCATATAAGTTACCTTCAAGTTACATTAATTTAAACTTCAAAAAAACGATGGTATTTTCCAAAGTGTGGTACATTGGTAGGACTTTAAAAAGTTGATTAATTGATATACAGTCATTTCTAGGTAAAAGTTGGGTTATCAAAAGTAGTTGGTATTTTGGAAAATTCAACTGGCATGGTATTAAGTGGCACTTCTTTCTTCGACACCTAACTAATATTTTGTAAAGTAGTAAGTTCCTTCATTCTGTTTTATTAAATGTTACTACAATGGTGTGCTCGGGACAAATTAGCAGGTTATATTTGAGCTTTCTTTTGAAAGTACCTTTTTTTTGGGTCTCAATTCTTCGGGTCAAGAATTTTAAATTCCAGCAGCATTGTTTCTAGAAATGGAAATTGGTTAATTTGATTATGCTCTAGAGGGTTGATAAATTTTGGTTTCTTTCCTTTGGGCTGTAAATTATCTAATGTATGCAACGTAGCTTCTGGTAATTTTTTAATGGGTGCTAATTTTGTTGTTAGTGCTTTACTTCTAACGCTGCAAGGAGTTCTGAGTTGGAGGAAGTCCTGAAAAAAAATTAAAGTAATATAATTGGAAGGTGTTGTCCAAATGGCTAGAGAATATAATAAAAAGAATTATAGGGTTCCTGTTGAAACAAAGAGGTATGAAATTCCTTTCTTAGAGGAAGTCATAGAAGAAGAAATGTCTCAAGTTTTTAGTACTACCTATCAAAGCATTTTTTATAGGATTAAAGCTATGATAGGGGATGAGATAGTTCATCCAGACTCTCCCAGACTCTTGTTTCCATCAAATTTTCCATCAATTTTTCTATCAAATACAATGGATTTCCTCCAATCTTTTGTTGCATTAAGAATTGTGTATTTAGTATCAGTCTTACCAGATATAATGGGAGAAGATGATCTCTTAGAAGTAGTTCAAAAATACAATATAGATTTGGGGGAAGCATATGTAGCTGGAATCTTTCCCAAGAATTATCTCAAAGAAAAGCAAGGATTTTTTGTTGTGTATGGAGCAGTAAAAAAAAGGCTACGAGATCACAATCCATGGTTAATGCTTCGAATGATCCAATTGAATTATGAATAATTGGGCTAGTAAATGATAGATTTGATCAAAGAAAAATACTATTCCCTCTCCTACATTATGGGTCATCAATTTTTCCATACAAGAAGACAAAATGCAGGACCACTTCCCCATATTAATCTATCTAGGAGCTTTGGATAAATAGGGGAGGAAGAGAAAGGTGATAATTTTATTGATTTAAATGTAACTTCTCAAGTAGTTAATCAAAATGTTGATGAAATGATGGAGTGAAAAAGTAAAAGACATATAAGGTTGATAAAAAAAATTGTAATAGAAATATGTATAGCACTACTACTAGAAAAACACATAGTTTCATATATTCAGATATATGCAAATTAGTTATAATACTTGCTAACCAGTACTATAATAATTCTGGTATTTTGTAATCTTGTTTTATAAATATAATATAAATATCTAGGCTTATACCTTTTGCTGATAAATAAACAATTATTGATGGAGGATCAAATTTTTTAGGTCCAAGATGGTATAGCTATGAACATTTCATATGGCCTAGAGAGTAACTATATGGTATACATTTTTGCACATACATGTTTACAATTTTTTTATTGTATATGCATATCATTTAAGCTGTGATTTATATGTTAATTTTTCAAGTCTATTATAATTAAATACTTGTACATACATTGATAGTCTTATGTATTCTTGTCTTTTTATGTAGCAACCTAGTACTTTTCCATCTATGATGATTACTTTTGACGCATTGGAAGAACCATCACAACAATTATATATTTTTTATATTCTCGACATTATGATTATATGTACATGTGCATTTATAGTCTTACATTCTTATCATTTTTTATATATGAAACTATCTTAGTTGGTTCATCCATCATGAGCCCTTCTAGAACAAGATAACAAGCATCACAAGAGGTATGTGTTTATTTTATATTGTAGATATATACATTTAGATAGGAGTAGATATATATTTAGTTTATGAATATTTTTTAATAATTATATATTAATATGCATCAATTTTATTTTACCTACTATAGTCCTCTACCCAATTCAACAATGTGATGAATCCTCAACCATTTCTATATGTTAGGACTCATAATCATCCTATGATATAATCATATGTAGAATGTCTTGTAGAAAAGAGAGAAAGACTTGAGGTAATCAAGAATTACATTTTAGATATATTATAGTTCAATATAGTGATTTTGATGTTAATTTGACAATTCTAAATTATAGTATATAATTTTGTATTTAGTATTCTATCTTGTCAACCATTGACATAATTAATCTAATTTTTGGTTTGAATATTTATTGTCCAGGAAACTATAGAGCCACCGAGTACTTTGAGGAGGCTCAATTTTGATGATCCAACACAAGATTAGAATTTTCTAGAGATTGATACATTTAGGGATTGATACATAGCTATTCAACATGTATATTGTATATAGATCTTGAGATGGCATATGCCGCATATTGTAAAACTTATTATGAGTTGGCATATATGCCAAATTTGTATATGCACATACATGATTATTCTACAATTTGATATATAAAAAATTGATATTCAATCTAATTTGTTCCTTGTGTGCATGTCTTTCTACTTTGAAACTTAAAAGTGGAATGTATAATAAATTTAGAATGGTTAAGTTATTATCAATAAAATGTTATAGATTAATGAAATTAAACTTTGATAGAACATATGAATTACAATTGGTAATTCATCTATGTTAGTGTTTGGTTATCTTGGGTAACTTCACCAAATTTTATGACCATTTTTCTAATGTCATAAATCATAACATGGATGCTTATATTCCTGGGTTTAGATGTGAAAGGATAAATTATAAGAATTTTCAATTTCATGCAATTATCAAAATGACTACAAATACATCCTTGTATATAAAAAATGAAATAGTAAACTTGAACATTTGTGCAAATTTTGCTCGGTACCAAAGTGTGAGATGGGCTAGTTAGCTAAATGTTTTGTTTTTCTTTTACAATTAAAAGGATCAAGATTTTGGTCACAAGAATGTCCCTACAACTATAAACATGACTTGGCATGCCAAGATGGAATATTTATTTCTCTTAGTTGAATTCACTTGATGTCATTATGATCTAAAAATTAACATCTTGTAATAGGAAGAGTCTCTCATATTCCTAGTTTTGTATGTTGATGACTTATTGATCATAATGAGTTCTTCATTATCAATTGTGATAGTGAAAATTGTTATACATGATATTTTTTTGATGAATAACTTGATTTTGTTGAGATTATTTTGTAGGATTAATCTCTATCACTTTACATCCAAGATCTACCTTGTATAGTCCAAAAATACACTTGATTTTCTCTCATAATTACATATGGTCAATTAAAAACCTACTCTAACTCCCTTTCTATCCAAAGTAAAAATGTAGATGAGATGTTAGATTCACCATTAGTTGATGCTACTATATATTCATATAATATTTTTGGAAACCTCAATTATTTGATTCACTCCAGGCTTGGAATTTCATATGTCATTGGCATGATCTTTAGTTATGTAGGAACCTCATGAACTAAAATAGAAGGAAAACTACTAGTTCCTCCACTATACTCAAGGAACTCATAGTTTTTGGATTCTCTATGAAACAAGGGTTGATATTGATTTGATTGGGTACACTAATTTTGATGGAGCAATTGATTTACTTGATTGTAAATCTACTTCTAGTTATAGTTTCTCACTAGCTTCTAGTTAGGTATATGTTGGCCTAATAAGATGCAAAGTTCCATTATCTTTCTTCCAATTATGTAGGCTATCTATTATATTTTAGAACAATGATATTACTAAATTAATCTATTAGAACCTATTCCATCATAATTGAACCACACACATTAAGGTTCACATACATTATATTCAAGAGTTCATTCATAGACAAGTCCAAAATCTTCACCATTCCTTTACTATTAAGTAGATTCCAACATGAACCAATGTAGGAATGTGTGAGTGATTTTTATGTGAAAATATATAGACGTGACATTCATGAATAGACATAAGTAGGTGTATACACATAATATTTGTTATTCTATGCATCTTTTCATCATAATCATCATTATTTGCATATGTTCGACACACTTGATGGTGATTACACATACATGTGAAATATTTCAACATACACATGAAATTCATAATTATCATATTTTTCATACATTATACCATCAATATAACCAATAATTCTCATATATCATATTTTTCATGTCCTCATGTACAAATACATCTTATATCATCTTTTAACTATCATAATCATCAATACAACTAATAATGCTCATATAATTTTATTGATGTCCTCATGTGCAAATATATCAATGTATCTTGCTATCAAGCTATCCTAGATACACAACTAATATGTGCCCCAGAATCCTCGCTTCATAATATACATATCAATTCATTGCTACTCTCAAAGACACTTGCATTGCAATATTACAAAAACTATTTAAAAACAAAAAAATACTAAGTAAAAGTAATTAAACAATGAAAGCAACATGAACTCCAATGGTGGATGCATTTCCATCAAACCTCACATCCTACTCAAAGCTTGCATTGAGAATTGCCTACGTATAAATATTAGAAAATTATGGATTATAAACAACATGAACAACAAATTCAACTGATTATTCTTTGAAATCAAATGCAAGATTATAAATCAAGAGATAAAAAAATATGAAGATACCTCCTTATGAATTACATTGAATTTTTCTTCAATGTTGAAGCAAAATGGTATAAATTTTGTTTTGAATCTCTTCTTGACACAATATTATTTTCCACCAAAAATACCTATATTTTTTAAGAATTGCTAAGAAACATAAACCCAAACCTTATTTTGACTCAACAATGGTTAAAATTAAACATGAATATTAGAAAATGCAAAAATTATAATTTTTTTAGTAATTTTTACAAATGGGTAGTGTGGGAACATTGAGGTAGGAAGGTAAATACTAGGGAAGGTCTCTTTTAATTTCTCAAGTCACCCGATCATTTTGGGGTGCTCTTTCTGAGGTAGTCTCTAAAGAGCCCTGAAAGAAAAAAATTGTCAAACTATAACGAAGTCATTCTAGGAGCCCATGGTTCATAGGAATGATTTGTTTGGACCTATAGGTGGATATCAAATACAAATCAACCTCTCTCAGTTTTGGTCAACTCAGCATTGTTTGTTTGTTCCAGTGTCAAATGCATTCTTGCAAAAAAAATTAGTGGAAAGCAATACAAAAATGGAAAGAAGCATTTTTTTGTTTTGTGCATCATGGAGTGAAACCAAGTATACCAGCACATCTAGGTGGGTAGGTAAGCACTATGAAAGGTCCCCTTTTTCTTCCCAAGTCCCCCCATGATTCCAAAGTGCACTAATTCATGTTAGTCATGAAAGTGTCGTAAAAGAATAAAATGCAAAATTGTTAAATTTTTAGTATTTTTGACAAATGGGAAACATGGAAACATCAAGGTAGGTAGGTAAATACTAGGTAAGGTATCTTTTTGTTTCCCAAGTCATCCAATCATTCAAGCGTGCTCTTTATGGGGTAGTCTCTAAAGAGCCTTAAGAGCAAAAAATGTAAAAATTGTTAAAAAGTTAGTATTTTTGACAAATGGGAAGCGTGGAAATGTCGAGGTAGGAAAGTAATACTAGGGAAGGTCTCTTTTCATTTACCAATTTTCCCAATTATCCTGGGGTGCTCTTTTTGGTCGGTCTCTAAAGAGCCCTTAAAGAAAAAAATATTCAAACTTTGACGAAGTCATTCTGGGAGCTTGTGGCGCATATGAATACTTTTTTCTATACCTATAGGTGGATATTGAATCCCTTCAAACCAGCCTCTCTCAATTTTGTTCAACTCAGCATTGTTTGTGTGTTCCAGTGTCAAATGCATTCTTACAAAAATTATCAGTGGAAAGTAGTGCAAAAATGGAAAGAAGATTTTTTTTGTTTTGTGCATCATGGAGAAAAACCAAGTATACCAACACATCAAGGTGGTAATTTAAACACTATGAAAGGCCTCCCTTTTTTTCCAAAGTCCCCACGTGATTTTGGAGTGCACTAATCTGTGGTAGTCTTGAAAGTGTCGTAAGAGCAAAAAATGCAAAATTGTTAAATTTTTGATATTTTTAACAAATGGGTAGCATGGATATGTAAAGGTAGGTATTTAAATACTATGTAAGGTCTCTTTTTGTTTCCCAAGTCACCCGATTGTTCTGGGATTCTCTTTCAGGGGTAGTCTTTAAAGAGCCTTAAGAGCAAAAAATACAAAAAAATGTAAAAAAAATAGTACTTTGACAAATGGGAAGCATGTAAATGTTGAGGTAGGCATTTAAATACTAGGGAAGGTTATTTTCATTTCCCAAGTCACCTGATTATTCTAGGGTGCTCTTTTCGAGTAGTCTCTAAAGAGCCCTAAAAGCAAAAATTTACCAAACTTTGACAAAGACGTTTTAGGAGCTTGTGGCACATAATAATGTTTTTTCTAGACCTACAAGTGGATATTGAATCCCTTCAAACTAACCTCTCTCCATTTTGATCAACTCAGGACTATTTGTGTGTTCCAGTGTCATGCATTCTTACAAAAATTGTTAGTGGAAAGCAGTGCAAAATGGAAAGAAGAATTTTTTATTTTGTGCATCATGAAGCAAAGCCAATTATACCAACACATCAAGGTGGGAAAATAAACACTATGGAAGGCCTCCTTTTTCTTCCCAAGTCCCCCATGATTCTGAATTGCACTAATTTGGGGTAGTCTTGAAAGTTTCATAAGAGCAAAAAATACAAAATTATTAATTTTTTAGTATTTTTGACAAATGGGCAGCATGGATATGTTGAGTTAGGTAGATAAATACTAGGTAAGGTATCTTTTCATTTCCCAAGTCACCTAATCATTATAGGGTTCTCTTAATGGGGTAGTCTCCAAAGAGACTTGAGAGCAAAAAATGTAAAAAAAATAGTATTTTTGACAAATGGGCAGCATGGACATGTCAAGGTAGGTAGGTAAATACTAGGGAAGGTCTCTTTTCATTTCCCAAGTCACCTAATTATTCTAGAGTGCTCTTTATGGGGTAGTCTGTAAAGATCCCTAAAAGAAAAATACTACCAAACTTTGGCAAAGTCGTTCTAGGAGATTGTGGTGCATAGGAATGCTTTGTCTAGACCTACAGGTGGATATCAAATCCCTTAAAACCAACATCTCTCAATTTCATTCAACTCAGCATTGTTTATTTGTTCTAGTGTGAAATGAATTCTTGTAAAAATTGTTAGTGGAAAGCAGTGTAAAAATGGAAAGAAGCATTTTTTTTGTTTTGTGCATCATGAAGAAAAACCAAGTATATTAACACATAAAGGTGGGTATTTAAATTCTATGAAAAGTATCCTTTTTTTCCCAAGTCCCTTCATGATTCGGAGTGCACTAATTCAAGGTAGTCTTGAAAGTGCCATATGAGAAAAAAATATAAAAATGTTAAATTTTTAGCATTTTTGACAAATTGGCAGCATGGACATGTCAAGGTAGGTAGGTAAATATTAGTGAAGGTCTCTTTTCATTTCCCAATTCACTCGATCATTTTGGGTTGTTCTTTTTGGGGTTGTCTCTAAAGAGCCCTAAGAGAAAAAAGTGCAAAAAAATGTAAAAAATTTAGTATTTTTTACAAATTGGTAGTGTGGACACATTGAGTTAGGCAGGTAAATGTTAGGATAGGTCTCTTTTCATTACCTTGTATGGATTATTATTATCTTATTCAAGAAAGGTAGGTCTCTTTTCCTTTCCTTGTATGGATTATTATTAGCTTATTCAAGAAAAATATTGATGCAATAGCATTGTCCACCAAAATGACCTACATTTGTTAAGAATTGTTAAGAAACGTAAACTCCAACCTAATTTTGAATCGCTGCCATCATTACCTCATTGTACTCATAACACAATCATGGATGTATTGATATGAATTGCTTTAAAATATACCTTTGTTCTCCAAAAAAACTACACATATAAACAAGTGAATTGTTAAGAAAATCAATCTTCAAGACCTATTTGAAAGTCAACAATGGTGGATTTATTGTTATTATGACCTCATCATGATCCAAACTTGAGTGTAGTAGACCTGTATATAAATATAGACAAATTATTTAGCATAAGCAACATGAACTAAAAAATTTGAATTGAACATTCTCTCAAATCAAATATGCCTTAAAAATATATTGATCGACATGAACTCCATGGATGTTTTGAACTAAATCTCTTGAAAATAGACCTTTATTCTCTAAAAAAGCTACATTTTTACATAAGGGTTAATTTTTATGTAAACTTTTAATGTAATTTTAATCCAACCAATAGAACTAACATGAATCTAAATAAGATTAACAATTGCATACATTTCTCATACAAAAAAAGATCCACTACTTAGGTGTGCCTAAAGGGTCATCTCTTACCTTCAAGGTATCCAATTTTTCTTCATGATTGGTACTACTAATTGTCCATAGTTTCTTTGTTCTTGGTTTGGCATGATGTCTCAATAACTTAACATTTTTTTCTATAACAAGGTATGAATACATGAGAATGGTTTTATGTTTCTCATAGTACTTCTTTAAATGCAAGTATGTCATTCTTTCTAATCATATATGTTTGCAGCCAAGTTTTGACAACAACTAAACCTATGCGTGTAAGAGAGGGGGTCAACCCACATCAAGTCTCCAAGTCATGAAGAGCCAAGAACGGAGGGCTATTGTAACTTGCCTCCCTCTAACAGATGTTTTAGGATGAGGATCAAGAATGAAGAGCACTATGAAGTGCTCTTGTCACTCTACCAATCTAAAAACCTACTTGGGGCTAGACGAGCTAGTTTTTGGAGTTCGAACTACTTCTCAAATAGCTCTCTATCTAAGGATGGAAGCATGGGTTTGGGATGACAACATGGTGACGCACTAGCATCTATACAGCCAAAAAATGTAAAGTACAATAAAAAATCTACAAATAACCTATTGATAGCCTAGCTAACTTATTTTAATGAAATAAAAAAATGATAAAGTATGAAAGATAAGTATGGAACTAATAAAATTATTAGATGAGAACTAGGGTGGCGAATATCAACTCACTGAAATGCCAGTTCGCCAGGTAACTCCATGCATATGTTCACCTACACACAAGAAAGAAGGGGAAAAATTTGAGGGTTGTATAGGGGTTTTCCTCAATCAAACCCTTGCTTTGGTGTTTCCACCTCCATGGACAGCCAGGAAAGCAATGGAGGAGAAAATATGATAAAGAAGATAGAAATAACTGCAAAGAACACTACAAAAGAGATAACCTACTCTATCAAATCACAAAAGGGAGGAATGAATCATTACCACCTCCAGCCAAAGGATCTCAAGGATGATGAAGGGAGGTCTCACAAGACTCCAAGCTCACAACATCTATGGTGGCCTCACATGTATAAAAATGAAGTTGATGGAGTGTCAAACTACTGCAATGATAAAGTGGAGTTTTGAAAATGGAGTTCTAGAATTATGAAGAAATTGAGTGAGAATTTTTTGAGAGATTGAATGAGTGTGTAAGAGATGAAGTGATAGGGAATATAATGGATTTGAAGGAAAAAAGAATCCATTTCGGGTCGATTGGTCCCACATAGGCTTTGCAATTAAACCTCAATGAGGTGTGTAACGTCCCTATAGACTTAGGGGCAGGAATCTGTTGGGGATGAGAATGTTCTACACAGATGTATGCCGTGTTCACATCGCTGACGAAAATTCCCCCATGAAAACATAAAAAACACACCAATTGGATGGAATGTAGGTGTGTGATGTGGAATTTTTCCTTTGGATTTGATTTTCTAAGCTAAGGGTATGTGAAAGGGGAATTTACACAAGGGGTACAAATTCACTCCTATACATTTTCCCCCACTTTAGCGAGCATGAATATCAATTAGCATTTAGTAAAGTAGATCAAAGAGTTAGATATGTATACCTAAATGGTCAAGGAAGCATACTGCGATCTAGTGAACTCCAAAGTGTAGGGAAAGAAAGGAACTCCATAGGTACTCTCTCCTAAGGAGTTTCAAACAAAAGTACTTTGTAGCTCCACAAAACTATGAAATTGCACAAAGTACACTAAAGGCCCTCAAACCAATGATGGAAAAATCTCATAGGATGCAAGTGCTTCACAGGCCCTCAGACCTACAAAGAAGTAATTCCCCCAAGTTCTCTCTCATAAAAGAAGCCCAGTGAAAGGGGACTCCTTAGAGTCAGATAGGAAATCAACTTCACAGGTGCACCTACGAAGAAACATAATCTGCAAATAAAACATGTTAGAAAGAGAAAAGAAGCCACATAGGCAAACAAGTAGATAGCCATGCAGACAGTCAAGAAATTGAAAGGCTTTAAAAGGGGTCCCTCAGAAACCCTTCAAAAGAAGAGGGATCCACTCAAGGGATGTGTTGTTTGAAAGTGAGATAGCATTTTTTTGTAAATCAATTCAACACAAAAGAATCCTTTCGAAAGATGTTCACTTCATCTACGAATTTGAAAGGAATAAAATTCCCCCTCACAAGGGGAAGTTTTAGGCTTCTCCCATAGGAAAATTTGTTCCCTCCTCTGAGGAAAGTTTTCAATTTCTTTCTTTGTGAACCCATGACAAAGGAAACACACTCCGTTAGGAGGTCCAAGTTGAGAATGTGATTTTTGAAAAATTTTACAAATATTTTTGAAAAAATATTTGTTGGCAACAAATGTGCTTCCTGAAAAATAAAATTTGGCATAGTAGCCCCCCTTAGGGTGGTGTGTGTTGAATGTAGACGCACGTGATAGCCTAAGAACATAAAAGAAAGAATTTAAAAGTGATGTTGTTGTTAGCATATGGCTTGAAAGTGTTGTCATTGATGGCAACCCAACCAATCCATCCATTTTGCAATATAATTTTGGTTTCTGCCAGCAGAGAAGAGTAAAGAACAAGGCATCCAGTTACAAGCATAAAATTTAATCTAAACACCTTAATAGATAGATATTTTTGGGTTGTGTATCTCTGAGGAAGGCTTTTTGATGCTTGTAGTATCTTTTTTTTTATGTGCACTCTCTGGTATGTGCTCTAGAAGATCCGGTGCACTAATTTGTTGATTATTTGTGCTAGAAGGTCAACTCGGCAAGGATAATAATTGTGGATGTATAATATGTAATTAACTAAAAGTATTTGTGCTTGATTAAGTGTTATTTGGGTCCTCTCTTTGTCTTAACCAACTTTGGAGGATGTGCATAATTATTTAGTGATGGATCTGGCTAACAAGTTGAAGGTAACTTAATATTTTATAAAACCAACTAGTGGACAAATAAATCCTTGATTATGGATATATATATGAGATTTTGTTTTTCCATTAAAGTAGTAAATATAAGAATTTATATGTGTAAGAGGTGTGAATTTTTATTACATCATTGTGTAGTGAGAAATTTAGTAGAATAGTAATGTGATTTTTTTTGTAAGTGATGCAAAGAGCATAAAGGAGCACAGGAGAGCAGAGAAAAGTGCAAAATTGAAAAGAAAATCCAGAATCGAATCTATGAGCTTCACCGAAACTATAATTTGGCATAGATATATGCTACTATCTTATTTCGCCCTTCAAATGATTTTAATCTGAATTTTGTATGGCATTAAGCCTTTCTCTTGAGCAATGAGCTCTAGGCAATGTGTTTGAATGAAAGTGCATTCCTTTTGTAAACAATTATATTTGAGTACTCAAATTATGGATTAACCTCCACCATGGTTTTTCCCCTAATAGCATTTCCACACAAAAAAATTTATGTTATTTTGTTATGAATTATTACTTTGAATTCATACATATTTTATTTAATGCAATGATGAAATGGTTTCAAGTCTTAAATTGATGGAGTTTAAGATTTTTTGAAAACTGATTCACCCCCCTCTCAGTGTTCCCTTGAGCCCAAAAATTGGTATCAGATCTAGGTTCCTCTGAAGAATTTTTGCATCTTGAGGTGGATCTTGGAATGTGATGGACTCTGGTAGTCTTCAGCAACAACTTATGGTAGCACTTGATGACCTTGATCAATCTAAAGAAAAAGTTCAAGAATTGAAAGAAAACCTTAGAGATGCTGAGAAATTCATCCAGTCATTGAAGGATCAGATAGTTAAATTCAGGGTGAAGAGGAAAGATCCTTGTGATCATATTAAACAAAAATAAAGTGAAAAAATGGATGATGCTCACTTGAATCAAACCTTGAATGAGATAACCAAATAATGTGAAAATATTGCTAGAGACAATACAAACCTAAAACATGAGATGGAATCTATGACAATGAAGATGACTGAAGAAATTGAAGAAAGGAAGAGAAATGAGGAAAATATTGCTCAGACCTTGAAAGATAAATCTGATGAATGCAGTAGAATAAAAGGTGAATTCACTCAATTGGAAAGTATACTTCAAAGAACCAGAAACAATGAAGAAGAACTTGGTAAGAAGATTATTACTCTTAAAAATGATCTTGTCATTGCAAATGAATACAAAGAAAAATTTAAGATTAGTTCAGTAAAACTTGATGAGATGACTCAAGGACAAAAGAGTGGAAATGATAAGAGAGGTCTTGGATATGAAAATGGAGAAAGTTCTAGATCAGGACAAAATATTTTCAGACAGAACAAAAATGGAAGACGTCTAGTAAGACAACCTAATGCACAAAAGTTTAATGGGTATTGTTTTCCCTGTAATAATTTCAGTCATATGATTGCTTAGTGTAGAATTAATATGAATTCAAAAGTCTCATCATTTCCTAGTCAATGTTTCAATTGCAAAAATTTGGGTTATAAACCAATTGAGTGCAAAAATGTATCAAGTTACCCTCCTGCTAGAAGAAAGGTTGAATGTTATACATGTGGGAAATTCGGGCATACTGCTAATCAATGTAGATCTAGAAGAATTAATTAGAACGATTGGTCAGGACAAGAAATCATTGTGTGTTACAACTACAAGTATGGTCATATTGCAAGATTCTGTAGAAACAAAAATGTAGACACAAGAGCTCTGGTATACAGAGGTAGAAATATAGATAAAAATGATAAAGGGAAAGAAAAGGTAACTACAGATGAAATAAGATATTAGATGAAGAAGACAGGGGTAAGAAAAAATGATTTTGATGTTGGAAATGGTTCCATACCGGAACCTGCCTCTGGTAACTCTTCCAATAATTGATTTCAGGCCACTAGCCTAGGGGGAGTCTTTCAAAGAAAACTCTTCCTCCCTTGTCTATGGATAGTACCGAAATGAAGAAAATAGTCAAGAAGGTGAACTTATGGTGTACAAAAGTTTTGGTTAACTTTAGCAAAGAGAACTCAGACAGTTCATAGTTCTACAGAATATTTTTCTGTCTATTTAGGAAAATAGAGTCTCCAAAAAACTTAGGGAAAATGCACTTATTGCACATGTGCAAGCTATAAAATTCAAGTCAGAGCCACCATTTGTAAATTTTCATCAAAGAAGAGAAGAAGGAGAGCACTCGATAGGTGGATTGCAAGGCAACAAAATTGATTCATCGGCAAAGTTCGAGATCTGTCAGGTATTTCAAATTATTCTTGAAATATTCATATAATTTAGTGTGTGGTTGCAAACCCTAAACATGAAAAGGAAAAATAGAAAAAATCAAAGGCTTGATCACTCTAGATGAATATAGCAATGCAAAGATTAGGTCTATGAGGAATTTGTTACTTCTTCATGAATTAAAGCAATTGAGCGAAGCTAAGCATGGAAATTTAGATTTGTGGAGTGAGTTTTCATACTTCGAGAATGTGGAATTCATAAAAATCATATTAAACAGATTGCATGATGATGTTTTAACTTTGGACAAACCTTACATCATTTCAAAAGAGCCAATTGAGAACTTAACTGGATTTTGCAAAGTTGGAGATGTTCCCAGGAAGAAGTCGATCCGAAACAAAGAGGTCAAAACCCTAACCAGAATAATCAGAGATCAGAGAGCTTTGATGATTGCAACAATCAAGAAAATTTTTACAAAGTACATTGCACACGAAATAACATATAAAATATTCTACAGAAGTCAAGAAGGAGCTACATCGGCTAGCATAGTATACATTTCTCACAAAATGATAATTGAAGGTCAGGACTTTGATCTATGCAGGTTGTTAAAGGATCACCTTATGGAGAATGTTCAACTAACAAAGGAATTAGTTTATCCATTCAGGTTTGGCACTTTAATTATATGTCTGGTAATGTATTTCTTGAGTTTCTTGCCAAAAGTCAACAATGTAGTATGGAAATCAAACAAACCGGTATGCAATTAGATATACTCTTATTCTAAGAGCATGGGTAACTAGGATTTAGAATTTCAAAATTTCTTTAAGAATGTGCTTGAAAAGTGTGGATCAGTCAATATTTATCCTTCGGTAAGAACAATGGAAGTTAGTTCCTCTTCCGATAGCATTGTTAAAGGACAAAAAAGAGAAAAGGAAATTTTTGAATACAACCCTCCGGAAAGAAAAGCTCCCAGGATTGAGGGAAAAGGAAAAGAAAAATAAATTATGGACATTCTAAATGAAGAATCTGATGAAGAAATTGAGAATCCAATAAAAAAAGAATCTGAACAAGAAAAAGGTAGTGAGGAAGAAGAACATCTAACAAAATAAAAGCTACATCAAGTTATTCAAGGTGTATGTGGCATGCAAAAAATTGCAAAGTTATGGTCAGTTAGACCATCATACGATCAGGTTTTGATTCTCAAAGTTCTAAATACCCATATTGAGCACTATAAGATAAGGTTGGAAATTCTAAAGGGCATTCTACCTGAAGAGATGATCGAGTGCAACAAAGAATCAATGGGATTTTAGGACAAAGACAAAGAAGAAGGTGAAGTTTTCTCTCACCTGAAGGAACAATTCAAACTATCCCTTTCCAAACTGAAGAAGAAAATGAATGAGTTAAGGCAATGCATAAACTCAGCCACAGGAATCTACAACTATTGCATTTGTTGGCCCCATGCATTTAGAAATTACAAAGAGAAGTTGGATCAAACTAAAATAGAATTCAATAGCATTGGAAAAACTTTTGACATATCTCAAGATCCAGATGGCATCATCAAGAAAAGAATCTAGGAGCTACAGTCAGAACACAAAAAAAATCAACTCTCCAAGAATCTTCTTGTGGATACTTTTTCAAAGGTGAAGGATCTAACTAAATGCAGGTTGGAGCAGATGGTTGAAATATTGAAGAATGGCAAGAAATTGGAAGAATTAATTACAATTCCCGAATCTCTCATTGAGATTATTAACAAGACTTCCAAGAACAATAGCTTGATCATTATTATTGGAATTACAATAGAGGGTTGGAAGAAGTTCCTTCTAGAAGTGAAGAAAACCCATGAGATAATCTTCTAAAGATAGCAATTAATTTTTTTCGAGTTTTTGAAATTTTGATCAAAGGTGGAGAACTATAGGCATATATGTGTTAAAATTTTGAAGCCTTAAAGATTTTGAACACATGTTTTGTCTTTATCTTGTCAATATCACTTTTTGTCTTTTTGGCATATGGCATCCATGCTTTGTCATTGATGTCAAAGGGGAAGAGAATGAAATTAAAAAATTCCCTAAGGGGGAGAGAATGTAGCAAACCTACAGAGGGAGAAAATAATGTAGTGCCTCATAAATCTTAGGGGGAGAAATTTTAGTACAAGTCTTGGCAGCTACTCATAATGATTCTGACACTTAGTCATTTTTCACTAAGTGTTTCCATCAATGCCAAAGGGGGAAATTTTTGGCATATGGCTTGAAATTGTTTTCATTGATGGAAAACCAACCAATCTATCCAGTTTGTAGCATAATTTTGGTTTCTACCAATAGAGTAGAGTAAAGAACAGGTCATCCGGTTACAGGCATAAAAGTTGATCAAAACACCTTATCAAATAGATGTTTTGGGTTGTGGATCTTTGAGGAAGGCTTGTTGATGCTTGAAGTATCTTGGTTTTTGTGTGAACTCTCTGGTATTTGGTCTAGAAGATTTGATGCACTAATGTTTTGATTATTTGTGCTAAAAGGCTGACCCGACAAGGATAATAATTATGGATGTATAATATGTAATTAACTAAAATTCTTCATGTTCAATTAAGTGTTATTTGGGTCCTCTCTTTTTCTTAACCAACTTTGGAGGATGTGCATAATTATTTAGTGGTGGATCTGGACAACAAGTTGAAGGTAACTTAATATTTTATAAACTTGACTGATGGACGAATAAATCCTTGATTACGGATATATATGAGATTGTTTTTTTCCATTAAAGTAGTGAATATAAGCATGTATATGTGTAAGAGGTGTGAATGTGTATTACATCATTGTGTAGTGAAAAAATCAGTAGAATAGTAGTGCAAGTTTGTCTGTAAGTGATGTGAAGAGTAGAAAGAAGCAAAGAAGAGAAAAGAAAAGTGCAGAATTGAAAAGTAGATCCAAAATCAAATCTATGAGATTCACTGGAACTATAATTTGGCATAGATAGATGCTACTATCTCATTTTTCCCTTTAGATGGTTTTAATCTAAATTTTGTATGGCAGTAAGCCTTTCTCTTGAGCAGTGAGCTCTAGCCAATGTGCTTGAATGTAAGTGCATTCCTTTTGTAAACAATTATATTTGAGTACTCAAATTGTGGATTAACCTCCACCATGGTTTTTCCCCTAACATGGTTTCCACGCAAAAATATATGTGTTATGGTGTTATGAATGCTTACTTTGAATGCATACATATTTTCTTTAATGCAATGATGAAATGGTTTCAAGTCTTAGATTGATGGAGTTTAAGATTTGTTGAACATTGATTCACCCCCCTCTCAGTATTCCCTTGAGTCCAACAATTGTGGCCCATGGGACATAGTGAGATGTCACTAAGGTGATGTTTTCACACAAACATGGGACAAAACATGATTTCCACAATATCACAACTCAATCAAAGAAGAGAGAAAGATAACAAAATTGAATAAGAAACATCACAGGTAGAAGACAAAGAAGCAATCTAATATTTTGGGATCATAGCTACTCATAAATATATATAAGTATAGTTATAGTATATAGATGAATTTTCATCATCCTCCTAATATATTAGACCATATGAAGAATTCATGAGAAGACAAAGTAAAAATAAAAAATTGGGTCAACATGGAAGGGAAGACTAAATGCTCCCAACACTTTGTATTACCCCTAATTTTCCAAAAATCAAGACACATAACAGAGGATGAATGATGCCATAAATAGAGGAATTTTATGAAACATAATCACTCTTCTATCCAAGCACCTACAAGGGTGACAAGGGTCATCTAGGAACACATAACACAAGCATGATGGAATACATCACAACAAACACACACCTAATCTAAAGCTAAAGAAGAGGACCCCCCTAACACTCATTGACCAAGAGGTCATTCGCTTCCCAATCTAGATCCTTATATGGGTAAGGTATATGAGCTTGCAGTGGTGGAATGTTAAGGGGAGGTTCTTCTGACCCTCTCACAACAAGGGCCAAAGAAGAATGCCTCACAAGGTCTTCTCCAATCGACTCTTGTGGAGCTATGGTCAGGAATTTCATAAAGATCGTCAACAAGGCCAGGACCTCATCCAAGGAGTTAAACATGCACTTCATGGGAGTACCTTGTGTACCCTCAATGGTTGAGGGAGCTAGTGCCTAAGATTCACTACTAGACTCACTGAGTGACTCGAGAGCAATGATGAACTTAGGGGAATCCATAACTTTCTCTATCACTAGCACAACACATGCTAGCGTAGGACCACCCTCTCAAGAAGGTGGACTCCTCTTATGATGTCCTTTTCTAGAAGGGACAACCTCCATCTTTTTCTTCATCAAAGGGTGTGAACTCCCCATAGAGGAGGCAAGAGGCATGGAGGAGGAGAAGAAAGCCACAACAAACACCACCGAAGTTTCCAGCATGTCCATGGGTTTAGGGAATGGAGAGATGTCCTAAAGGGACATCAAAAGAGGTGGCTTGATCAAAGGATCGATAAACACCTACACCCTTTTAGGGTTCAAGACACTCACACTCACAACAGGAACCGAAAGCAAGACTAAATTTTATTGAAAAAAAGTAGAGGGGACAAGAGAGGAGGACATAGCAAGAGGCCCTAAAACAACGGCAGTCGAGTTTCCTTCCTTTACAAAGTGGCATGCTTTTTCACCAGAGCCTTTCACCGATGCTTACACTCATGTGCAAGGTATTTTCTATGACTCTTGGATCTAGAGGTTTTCCATCACATTCATCTCTAGCGGATGGAAAGACTACTGAATGGGAGTAGGAGGAAGAGGTTGAGAAACAACAGGCAAATTCAGCTCTAATGCCTCAAAAGCGGGCCTCTTCACATTCACTACTTTAGGAGTAGGAATGGTAGGAGGCCATAGAGGCTGAGACATAGAAGATTCACATGGGGGCCCTTCCCTCTACTATATTGAATGGGTTTAGGCACCATGGGAAGAATAAGAAGTTCAAATGTGGCTTTCACAAAGTGAGCACCATAGGATTCTCCCACAAATATAGAGTATGATTTGATGATGTCATAGCAGTTTAAGGGGGAGCATTAGGCTGGACAATATAAGAGGAGGAAGAGGAACCTTGAGAGTGCTCTTCTTCCCTCCTACATGCCATGGTGGCATCACTATCAGCTTTCAGATAAGCCGTATGCAAGATAGCACAGGGAGATGGAGGGTACCTCAATTTAGGTGTTAAGCACCCTTTCTTATACTTGTCATGATTTTGGTACAAGAGGTCCATCCTAGGAAGAAGTGAACCAACAGGTGTAGACCAAAAGTGGTCTAGGGAAAAACTACCATGTGCAACTAGTAGTTTATAGCTAGTTCCATGGATTACATGCACTGAACCCTGATGAATAAACTTTAGAAATTTATGTACAACCAAAGGAACTACATTCATAGGTACTAACTAGGGGATACCCAACTTCACTCAAAAGAGTTTAGACCCTAATATTGTGTCAAAATGCATGTTCATTGACTTAGGTCCAACAAGGACTGATAAAGTGATGCTACCAAGAGGAGGTACGAAATTTTTTTTATGTGTATGCATGGTTCTTTCAAGTTCATCATACCCATCTTTATGTAGGAAATTTATTAACATAATCTCCTTAGTAATCATAGTCACCTGGCATGTAAAGTCAACAAGAACACCCATTATAGTATTTTTATTGATTTGTGCAAGGATGTAAATAGGATATGGCTCTCTATTAAAACCCATCGGTAGGTCCTGTGAGGTAAAGGTTATACCTGGACCACCACTGAGAGGTTGCATAGAGAAAATAGGTAGATGCAAGAAGGAAGCCATCATGTACACTAAATAATACTCTCACAAATCCCCCCAAAGGTTTGAAATTAGATAGTGACCCAACTAAGGCTTCATTCTACAATTCTTACAAAACCTTCCAACTATGCCTACTAGGGTCGTAGGTTGGGTTGTAGCGAAAAATACCTCATAACACTCGCACCTACAATGCTCCTAGGATATGAGCAAAGGACCCTTCAGCACTGCTAAATGGAACTAAAATGGTTCATCTTAGGTTCACCAAAAATGTGAGAGGGAGACCAACCATGTCAAGGTTCCAGGTCATGGAGAGCTGAGAGCGGAGGGATGCCCTAACTTACCTCACTTTAATGAATGTTTTGGGATGAGGATCAAGAATGAAGAGCACTATGAAGTACTTTTTTCACTCTACTGACCCAAAAATCTACTTGGGGCTAGACAAGCTATTTTCTAGAGTTTGAACTTCACCTCAGATAACTCTCTATTCAAGGATGGTAGCACGGGTCTGGGATGATAGCACAGCATGTTGGTGTCTCTCTAGCACACTAGCATTTGTATGGATAGAAAATTTAAAGTATAGCAAAAAATCTACTAGGAACCTACTGATAGCCTAGCTAACTTATTTTAATGAAATAAATAGAATGATAAATTAGAAAAGATAAGTATAAAAATGATAAAATAAGTAGATGAGAACTAGGGTGATGAATATCAACTCATTGAAATGTCAGTTCGCAAGCTAGCTCCATGCACACATTCACATACACATAAGAAAGAAGGGGAAAATTGTGGGGGTTGTATAGGGGTTTACCTCAGCCAAACCTTCACTTTGGTGTTTCCACATCCACGGATAGCTAAGAAATAAATAGAGTAGAAAATATGATAAAGAAGATAGAAAGAACTACAATAAACACTATAAAAGAGATAAGCTACTCTATCAAATCAAAAAAGGGAGGAATGGAGCATTAACACCTCCACTGAAAGGATCTCAAGGCCAATGAAGAGAGAATGCAAGCAATGAACTTGGAAAAGTCACCACAATGGTAGTTATGATGAAGGGAGGTCTCACAAGACTCCAAGCTCGCAACTTCTATGGTGGCCTCACACGTAGAAAAGTGAAGTTAATGGAGTTTCAAGATTTTGCAATGCTCATGTGGAGTTGTGAAAATGGAGTGCTATAATGTTGAAGAGATTGAGTGAGAATTTATTGAGAGATTGAATGAGTGTGTAAGAGATGAAGTGATAGTGAATAGAATGGATTTTAAGACCAAAAGGAGTCATTTCGGGTCAGTTGGTCATGTAGAGGCATTACAATTCAACCCTAATGAGTTGTGTAACATCCCTGTGGACTCAAGGGTAGGAATTTGTCAAGGATGGTAGCACGCCATGTAGACATTCATGTGTTGTGCTCGCATCCCTAACAAAAATTCCCCCATCAACACACAAAATATGTGTCAATTGGATGAAGGTAGGTAGGTGATGTGCAATTTCAACTTTGGATTTTTTTTCTAAGGTGATGGTATGTGAAAGGGGAATGTACACAATGGGTGAAAATTTTCTCCTATATAGTAGGATACATGAACCCATCATCATCTATCATAAGTTTTTTTAGCTTCTTCCTTCCTTATACACATTGTGCCAACCAATATTTTGATCCCTCTTCATACCCCTGTAGTGCAAAAATTGCATAGACATGTCCTGGTTTTCCAAGACTTGAAAGATATCTAGTCATAGTCAATTAAACATTCCACTTCATCTTCTAAAGAGGATTTTGTTATAAATAAAAGGGTTAGATATTATGGAATCCATGTATCTACCCACTCACTTGACTCAAATTGATCCCAATTAGATTGAAAACAATTCTAACAAAAACAAGACAACTCTCATGTCCATATGGTCTGTGCACTTGGAACTAAGCTTTGAAGTGAATGAATCTTTGAACATTCTCTAACCATCTAACATTCCAATTTCTCTCACAGTGTGCTCTCATCAACCAACCAAAATAATTTGCATTCTTCTAAATCAAGTGTCCCTCCTCATGACAATGAATAACTACACCAATCAATAGCAGAACGTACATCACTAAATGTTGCACCACCTCTAATCTTCATTTGTTCCTTAGCTAGAGCTCTCTTCACACATTCACCTACTCCATCATGCTCGCCTTTTCCATGCCCATCTTCAAAAAAACTATCCTTCTCAACCAATAAAACACACGAGCATACTTGAATTTCCTCATGCAGTTATCTAACCAAATGAGATGTGGGCCCATTACAATATCTTTTTCCTGCAAGAACTCAAAAAAAAATTCAAAACAATGTTGTACAAACTCTGAGGAAATGAGATCTATCATCACTCATGTAAAAAAATTACTCCCTAATTATCTTACTATCTGCATTTGTACTATCAAGGGCATGTCTATATGTGATGTGGAAAAAATAAATAATTTGAATAGAATTGTAATATTGAGATCATACCTCATTTTTGTGGTTGCAATGTGTAATTTTCAGCAAGACCGACCACGAATATAATAGTTCTAACTGGGAAAGAGTCTTACACATCTTGAATTGTTGATCCAACCACTAGGACTTGTGGCTACGCCTTGCATAATTGTATAAAATATCTTTCTTAAAATTATAAATAAAATCATCAATACTTACCTCTCTAGTAGCCAACTTGCATCTAGAACCTTCACCTCCACTCTTCAAACTGTATTTCACTATCTCAAATATCATTTTCTCAACAATTTTGTTAGCAAAATCTTGTTTGTTTCCCTCATGAAAAAATGTTAAAAACTTTGATAATACACCACATTGCAAACACTTCTCATTTAAACAAAAAAAACTATAGAAAAATCAATCATCACCTCTAACAAAAAAATAAATCTAACAAGTCCTTGGATGACTTCAAAAGCTCCATTGCACCACACTCCTACAAATTTTGTTAGTATGCATAGTAGAACAAATATAGTATAATATTTCATGATACATTGAAAACTCTACATGGTATTTACATGTATTACGAATATTAAGAGGTATACAATAAAATGGGTTACAAGATTCAAAAGCCCTTTGTGAGATTTGCAAAGTTGGATATGTTTCACAAAATTGTTTGTACAATATTGTTTAGCTACTTTCCAAAAATTGTTTAAGATGTGGTGTGTGGTCTTGATTACCAATTATTAACTTCAAAACATCCTTTAAATTGGATGATACTCTAGATTGAGAGTGCCAAAATTATTGAATTTCATTCTTTATGCTATCTATTAGCTTTTTATCAACACGTGGAAGCCTCCCACTAAAATCCCATGTATCATTTTGAAGAGGACTATTGGTTCTTCCTCTTCTTGAGAGTTCTCTAGAAAATGTTTTATGATTTAAGTTTAAATCAACACAAGTTTTCCTTAATAAATGAGCATTTCTCAAATGATGACTTACTAATGAGGTTATGATTACTCTATGAGAAGCTCTCTTATCTTTTTCCTTACTAGTCTTTCCAATAGAATTTAGAGCATTAAAAATATTTTTGACAATAATACTTTTTTTTTAACTTTTTGGTCACATGAATCTTCAATTTCTTTAATAATGGTATCATTTTGTTATACTTTAGCAATTATACAAAAAATTGACATTTTTTGGTTAATATCTTATTGGAAATTTTTTGATTGAACGTTTGGGTAGCCCACAATCGAACCATTTGTGATGACCTATTTCCATAAATTTTATCTATTATTTCCTCATCTATTTCAAGTAACCATTTTGGGGTTCTTGAATGTCTTGGATTTTAAATTTGAATTTCTTCCTAACAAAGGTCTTGTGTTCTCATGTAATTTGGTGATACATAAGGTTCAAATATTTCATTTTCAATGTTTTCATTGTTATCAACATTTTCAATATCAATTCCAATATTTTATTTTCCAATTTCAATATTTTCAATATTAATTTAAATATTTTCAATATCAATTTCAACATTTCTATTTCCAATTTCAACATTTTCAATATCAATTTCAACATTTTTATTTCCAATTTCAATATGATTTTCAACATTTTAAAATTCTATTTCATCTTCACTTGAAATAATATTTACAGGTGGAGAAGAAGCCTCACCTTGAGTATTTGAAATACCTTGTCTTCTCTTCCTATGACTTTCTCTATCTTTTTCTTTATATGCTTTAATTTTCTTTGCTATGAGTTTTCTCTTACCTTTTCCTTTATGACGACTATTGATCCCCATTATACAAAGAAAAAAGAGCACAACGATGATTGTCAAGTTGAAAATTGTGTAAAATAATATACCAAAAGCTTCTTTTTTTCTATATCAGATAGAATTCATGGGATTTTAGACAACAAAGAGCATGTGGGGACCGTTAGAACACTCAAAACGATCCCCTTTTGTTTTTATGTAATCTCTAAAATAGATATCCATTTAAAATGAATATCCATTCTAAAAAAATATCAATTATGAATTCCATGCATAGGGCACGAAAGGTTAGTCTTTATGTGGAGGGAAACGGATATATGTTTCCTTTCATTTTTTAAAAACTAAAGAATACATAAAATCAATGTTATGTATTATTAATATATAATAAATATATTATATATTAATAATACATATTATATTATGTAGATAGAGTGACAGAGAGGGAGAGAGAGAGATATTTATCTAGGTATTATGATCTCTCCTTCCATCCCTCTCTCTATCTCTCCTTCCCTCCCTCTCTCTATCCCTGTATCTCTCGCTCTATTCTTCCATCCTGTCGGTGTTTTAATTTTCTAGCTAGGCTTTGAAACTCTCTAAGAGGTAGCCAACCTCTATATTAAAGAACCATAAAGGCTAGTGGCCAACTGACAGGAAATAGAATGGACACACATTTCCCCAACACTTCAAGCTCTGTAAGACCCAGGGGGTAACCCTTTAGCAACATCTAAAAATCTAGACACACAAGTAATAGGATATTACTTAACAGATAATGCTCTCATAGAATTACTAAGAAACATAAAATATCACTCCAAATTGGCTAACACCTTGAGTGAATTTCACTAACCAGCATGGAGAACATGACAAACACAACTTGGCAAAACATATTTGAAATGGTTTTTGATTCAAAGAGTTGGGACCAAACTGAAAACAACAGAAACATGATAATGGACCAGTGCCATAAAAATGGGCTATGGAGTCATATAACTAGCATTCATCTTTCAGTGTTGAACATGCTCTTAAGGTCTTGCAAATGTTGTTACATTAGGACAACTAGACCACTGAAGCTTTCTCTGATAACTCTTCTTATAAATCCACTTGAAACATAACACTCATGTCACATTTTTTAAAGCAATGACACTATCCCTAAATAATAAGCAATAATAAATGCATCTTGTGCTTTATTAAAGCAATTACATCATTCATAGAAAAGAAGGCAACAACAAATGTAACTCAAATGCAGAAAATGTGCATGAACGGACTCAAACAATTTTATTATTGAATCCAAAATAGAATTATAGTTCAGCCATGGAGACAATTATCAGCTAAAATATACATAATAGAATAACTTAGAACACACACTTTCATATTAAATGACTAACAATCATATTTCCCCCTAGCTTTACAATCTACCCATAGCTTATCCTTGACTTGTAGAGCTTTCAGAAATTGGAACCTCTTTACAATGAGAGAAGAAAAGAAGATATAGAAGAAGAGAAGACAACATGAGCAACCCTAAGTTTGATCTAGAAATGCCATCTAGAAGCTCCATTCCCGTTGATCAACCAATTGAAAAGAATATCTCTTCCTTTGCAGCAACAAACTTATTCTCTCAAAACTGCCTTTGCTCATCATTACTTTGAAATAGAAAATCTGCCCATGTGGAGAATTTCATCATTCACCCAGTTGCTGGAAAATACCTCTTTTGTGAAAATTTTGTTTCAGCTCTCTTTATAATGTAGTGGCTACACTTTAATATTTTTTTTCATATTTTATCTATGTGCCCAGCACAAAGTCTTTATGTATAAAATGAATAAAGAATCCATTTTATAAGTTCTCCATATGTCTTTACTTTTTCACTTTTAGCCTATATCTAAAATATTTGCCTCCACATTGAAACCCTTGATAATGTTTTCAAAAATCAACCCCACTGCATAAAAAATATTCCCCATTTTCACATCCATCATTAAAAAATTATTTTGAACCAGTATTTTCCTTTTATTTTACACATAGTTTTGTTTTACACCTATGTGCAAAATATTCACCTCACTTTAATAACACTCACCTGGGGAAATAAAAGATTGACCCGTGCCCGTGAAAATATTATGACTTTGTTTTCTCCATTACTCATTTTCACCTATGTGAAAATAAAAGCCCCAAAAATCACTTTCATTTTGTTCCACTTTAATTTTTTACTCACTCGCACCTTTACATTTATTTGCAAATTTCTTTAATAAAAATTTCATCTGGAAACTTTAAATAGTTATATTTTGGGCCCACCTTTTCTTTACCTCATGCACCTCATGACATTTTGGCTCACCCCATATTTTCCTTGTGACGTTCGTGAGGTTTTTCCATGTGGGCTTGTCTCTCACCTCTCCGTTGATTTTATTTTTTGTTGCCCTAACTCTTATGTTTGCACTTGCTTGCGCTTTGTAGATGTATTTTCTACTGCTCAATGTGCTCAAGCCTCCATCAATTTTTTTTTTTTAGCTCATGACCCCTCTTGACAAGGATCATATCTGCGTCCACTCACGCCTCACTTCATATGGTGCAGTGGCTGCCAGGGCATCGAATATAAATATGATGCTAGCAGTGGTTTCCCAATTATTTTGACACATCCATATTGTGTGTTGGCGATGGAATTTCCTAGTCTCCCCTTGGTTGTGTTCATTGAGATCCTTTCACCATCCTGCTACCATTCTAATCCATTCACTTTTTCCCAAGCCCGCACACTCTGTTTATGCTTCTAGTTCTTCTTTGTGGATGCACACATTCTCTTTTGTTGTGCCAAGCAACACCATGTTTCCATATCCATTTGGCTAAAAATCTATATAATTTCATCTGCCCACTCCTTTATTCTTTGATAGATGTGTGTATCCTTCTCTTTCCACTTTGATGGATGCATTTACCTTGTTGCAGGTCGTGCCTCTCTCAGCTCTGATGGATGTTCATATTTTGCATCAAAGCATGCCTCCTCCTTGCACTTGCCTGAAAGCGTCTAAAGCCTTATCAATAAATGAATTCACATGTAAATGATGGTTCCATCTATCATCTACTAGCTACACCACATCCATTTCTTGGTAAGGCACATTGGTTGTCATGTTGATCTCATTTCCCTATAGTGAGCAACTGACCACAGGCGTTTCTTTAACCATCTGGTTGTGCCCCTCATTCTCTGCAGTTGTTTCTTTGATAGATGAGCATAATGTCTACTCCAAGTTGTACCCCTGCTCTGGCCATTTGCATTTACATAAAATTTTGTAACGCATTTTCAAAAAATACATTTTATCTCCCCATCATGGTGTCCAATGGGACCTCATTTTGAGAGGCATTTTCTATTTCTGGCATGCTTCCCACTCATGGATCGATCCCCTCTAACTTGTAACCTGCTCCAAATTTCCCACACACCATGCCTTTGCTTGATGGTCTCTATTGCATTTTCAACATATCATTTTTTGTGTACTGACATTCATGGCATCCCATTCACTCAGTAGGTTTGAGCCTCTCAGCAAATTAATTACATTTGCTTGAAATTTTTTGAATTTCCAAATAGAATTTCCACAACAATTTAGATACATTTTCTTGCTACAAGCACAAACTGCTTTGGCATGGGTTTCATCCTCTATGTTGTTTTGGCACAGACCACACCCAACTCCCTTGACCATGTTGAATCATCCCTTTTGATAGCTCCACTTAGCTCTTTGCAACTTCAAACATTCTACATACAGTGGTTTTGTAAAGGCGTCTCTTGATCTGGTGTGATTTCTTCATTCAAACTAATTGAGACAAGTCCATCAAAAATTGATATTAATAATTGTATATCTTGGTGACATTGTAACTTGAGAGTTACAGTTGATTTTCTCCATTCTTCATATTCTTCCATATCATTCCCCAAAGATGCTCAGTTGCGATGTGGCAACAAGAAACTAATCATTTCCACATTGATAATCAGTGTATAGTGAGAGTGTGTAAATTTTGGAAAACACAAGTTTCTCATTTGATAGGGATTAGGTAACACTAATTTATATTGTAGTTATGAAGACTTTCCAATGTGGTTGTCATGTTCCTTCATTTATCTTCATATTGTAAGATACAATTAAAAATTATTTGTTGACACAATTAAGTCATTTTGGCCTCTTGTCACAAAAATTTTAGATGGCATCCAATGTGTCTCTTGAGCAGCAAAATCAAACTTAAATTATGCTCAATTCATAATCTATGTATTTGAATCAAAGACGAGCCTTGCATTATATTTGAACTTCTTGGAGGCAATGAAATTTTTATACCTTTCCACTTATTTACCATTTCAAGGAAATTTTCTTGATAGGATTGCAACATTGGAACCATTATAGGTTCATGACCATGCAAAGCATGTCGGGCCCCATGTGGGTCTCACTAAAAAAAATCATTTTCAAACAAGTTTTACATGCAAATGATCTGACACTTCCTTTTGAATAGTTCAAAAGTGAAAACATGAATTGGGTTTCCATTAAAACCTGTTCTCAATCACTTTTGCAAAATGATGAAAATTGGCCAAGTTAGCTCTGGAATCGGCCTGAAAACTAGGTAAACGATCTCATGAAATCACTAAAACTTGTAGAAATATAGCCATTTGATCTGAGAATTCAGTGCAACAAATGGCTCGGAAAAACATGTCACGAGGTGAAAGATATTAATCAAAAAATTTGCCCAATTGAACTTTCTGAAACAGCAGCCTGTTCAGAATCAACTAAAAGTCACCCAATTGTTATTTTGAAAATATAACAAATCAACTCCTGACAAACTACCACTAGACACGGTAGATAATTGAGGTACCCTGAGCACATGTGCAAAAGGAATTTTCTTGAATCATCACCGGTCAAAAGATATTGATGGTCAAAGTTGGCCTCTTTGAAATGTTGTCAAGAATGCAAATGCAAAGCTAAACAAACTGCATTCGATTTTGATCTGTTAAAAATAGAAAATCAGATCATAAGGCTCTAAAACCAAACACGTGAGCTCATCTTGGTATGGAGAATGTATAACAACATTCGTTTTGACTTGACAGTTATAAGTTTGCAAAAAGAAAGCTCAAACAGGAGGCTACTTTACAAAATTGAACGTTTGAAAACAGCAGAAAAATGTCAAAACCCTTCAGCTTCGCCTTTCAAAAATTTTACAAAACTCATCGTGGGAAGCCAAAAAATGACATGCATATTCACATATGTCAATTTAATATGTCTACCAAGGGGTTTTACATAAAAATCATCTGGCTTCAAATTTTGACCCTTAAAAGTGGGTCACTCGAACTGATTCATCAAGTGCACTTCTGAAAGTGCAGAAGCAAAATTTTGAAATAGGCATCTCAAATTTACAAAATTTGAGAGTGCCATCACATCCCTTCCTCCCTCCCTCTCTCTCTCTCTATCCCTAACTCCCTCCCTCTATCCTTCCCACTCCCTCCCTCTCTCTCTCAAGCTCCCCCTCCCACCCTACCTAGATAACTCCCTCTCTCTCACTTCCTCCTCTCTCTCTTAGTATGCTCCCTCTCACCCTACCTAGATACTCCCTCTCTCTCTCAAATCTCTCCCTCCCTCAATATTGCAAGGAAGTTAAGGTAACAGAACAACTTCCTACACTAATCTTGAGAGGAGCATAATTCAAAAATTTATAGATCTTTACAGCAATTACAAAACTCAAAAAAAAATTAAAAAAAATATCATACATACCACAACACAATTATTTATGAGGGGAAAACCCTTTCAGGATAAAAACTCCACACTCCAAAAGCCACCCAATATATTTTTCAGAAATCATGAAGATTACATTATACTTGCAAAGCAAGCTTCTCATAAGAGTAACACCAACTAGAGATCTAGAGGCAACACAACCACTGTCAGACTCTTAAAATACATCACCAGACATAATTGTAATACAATACCCTCATAAAATAGGGTTTCCTTCTAGGGCAAGTCAAGCCAATAAAATATTGATCACCAGATCTGAGACCTAATGATGAACGGTCTAGATTTATAATAATAAAATATACATAAAATTTAGCTTTCATATCAATAGTACCTTATGTAACTGCAAGGTTGAGACACATTTTCCAAAAAAATCCATCTCTCTCTCTCTCTCTCTCTCTCTCTCTCTCTCTCTCTCTCTCTCTCTCTCCTTCCCTCCCTCCTCTCCCTCCCACCCCCTCTCTCTTAGGCTTCTCCCTCCTTCCTTCCCTCTCTCTCCTGGGTCTCTCCCTCCCTCTATCCCTCCCACCCCTCTCTCTTAGGTCTCCCCCTCCCACACCCCTCTCTCTCTCACTCCCTCTCTCTCACTCCCTCTCTCTCTCCCTCCCTCTCTCTGTATCCCTCCCTCCCTCTCTCCCTCCCACTCCCTCTCTCTTAGGTCTCTCCCTCCCTCCCTCTCTCTCTATCTATCCATACCTCCAACCCCCATCTCTTAGGCCTCTCCCTCCCATCCTAATTAGATAACTCCCTCTCTCTCTGGTCTCTGCCTCCCACCCTAATTAGGTAATTCCCTCTATCCCTCCCACCCTACCTAGAAACTCTCTCTCACTCCCTCTCTCTCTCTCAATTTTTTCCCTCCCTCTATCCCTCCCTTCCCCCTCTCTCTCAAGTCTCTCTCTCCCACCCTATCGTGATAACTCTCTCTCTCTCCCTCTTTCTCTCAAGTATCTTCCTCCCACCCTAAGTAAATAACTCTCTCACTCGATCTCTCTCTAAGCTCTCTCCCTCCCTCTATCCCTCTCTCTCTTGGGTTTCTCCCTCTTTTTATCCCTCCCACCCTACCTAGATAACTATCTCACTCTCTCAAGTCTCTCCCTCCCACCCTACCTAGATAACTCTCTCTCCCTCCCTCTATTCCTCCCACCAGGTACCTAGATAACTCTCCCCCCCTCTCTTTCTATTAGGTAGATCTCCTTCCCACCCTACCTACATAACTCTCTTTCTCAGGTCTCTCTCTCACTCTATCCCTCCCACCATACCTAGATAACTCTCTCACTCCCTCTCTCTCTCACTCTCTATATATTATAATGTAGTATATAATATATACTATATATAGTATATAATATATAATATATAATATATAATATATTACATAATATAATACATAAAATATATATTATATATACTACATATAGTATATAGTATATAGTATATAATGTATATGTAGTATATAATATAAAATAAATATAATATATTATATATTATATATTTTATTATTTAATATATAATATAATATATAGTATATTATTTAATATATAATATAATATAATATATATAGTATATATAATATATATAGTATATAATATATTATGTAATACAAAATATTTTAAATACTATAAAGGTAACAGATATCCATTCTGAGAAGGTATCCATTTGAAATGGATATCTATTTGTAATGGATATCTATTTTTCTAAAAAGATCAGCAGCCTTGGGATTTTCCTCAAGGTTGCCTTGGAATTTGGCTTGGGGTGTCGTACCTAGAAAGTCAACTACAAAAATATTTTTAGAAAATTTCCTTAGTTTTCCAAAGTTCGCCCTTATGGCTGGTGACTTTTTTATCCAAATTTGATAAAACGAAAAGGGTTTATTGAGAAAATTGTTAGCTTTCCACCAATATAAGTATGCCTTATTTTGAATTTAATAAATAATTAATTTTCATTTTCTACGTGCATTATGACTAAAGACTCGATTGATAGGTTGATTGAAAAGAATCTATAATTCTCAAACTATTTCACATTTTTTGAATCTCAAAGATGTGGCACATTCTATGCCTCTCATGCTATAGGATTAAAAAAAATGAATTTCATAAATTTTTGACCAAGTTATGTTAGTCAGACAAATAAGTTTTAATATTTTCTAAAAAGTTCTAATAAAAATTTTATAACTAAATATTTACATGCAAAATAATTACAAAAGAAAATGTGGCACATCTGGGCATGTGTCCTCTACTTATATTGAAAGTTTCAAACAAAAAAAAAACCTTGTGCTTAGGTTGGTCAGACATACACCTACTTCTTATTTTTTTCTTGAAAATTTAGTACTACTTGTAAACACTTAAAAATGTCCTAAATCATATCGTGCACTTGAATATGATATACTAACACACCATTTCATCTTAAAACCCATCCTCTCTCACTTAATTCTATAATTAGCCTAGCTATTTAATTAATTGTATCATTTTCATCTATTAATCTAATTAGGTTAATTCATCCCCTTTCATGCTAACATTTCATCCTACTAAATTAAATACATCAAGTTATTTAATTTAATCCATAAGTCCTCTTATTTAATTAAATAACCCAAATTTTTAAATTAAAAATCATCTCACTTTCCCCCTTTTCATTAAATCGTTTATTTAATGAATATCATATAATTCCCCTTTTCATTAAATTAATTAATTATTTAATGAATATCCTATTTTTCCTAATTTTCATAATTGAAACTTTATTTAATTATCAAATTACTAAATAAATCTAATCTTCCCACTTGCAAAGGAATATTCCAATGGAGTATTCCTCCTTTGCCTTTTCTTCCAAAAATGGAATATTCCCATGGAATATTTCTTCCCTTTTTGTACATTAAAACTTTGTTTTAATTTGCTAAATATCTATTTTCCTCACCCATGGGAATATTCTTTAAGAATATTCTCTCTCTTCACTCATTTGAAAAAAGGAATACTCTCCTTCATAAAGAACTTACAAGACTTCTTGTGCAAGTCATAATTTTGTTTGTTTGGAAGAATATGAGCCCTTGATTCTTTCCTTCATTCATGTGATCATTGATTCTCATCCATTGATGAGAATCCATGATCCATGTTTCATCATTTCCTCCATCCTTGACCATTGATTAACCTTTTTTATCTCAACCCTCCATTTCTCATTTATCATCCTATAAATAGGTCAATATTTGGAGACAAATGGATCCATCTTTTTCATAGAAAACTCATGTTGTTGAAATCACTCACACTCACACTCATATTTAGCACTTATTTAGTATCATCTTAGCTTAAATTTACTTGCATATTAGCTTAGCTTCCATTAATGGCTTCTATGATAATATTTATGCATACATTTAACTTATTTGTTAATTAGAGTTTGAATCTTTTAGCATAAAATCCATTTAGATTATCCTTTCATATATCCATATCAATCATAAATCATCAATCATGTTAAGATATTTTGCATCATGTTCATTTAGCATTTAAATCATGTTTCATCACACATCTATCAACAGTTTCATTGATTCTCTTTAAGAGAATTGATCGAAGCAAGCTCATTTATCCACGGGATTGGGAAAGGGTCACCATTCCACATCAATACGACACCACGCCCCCAATAGGATAAGTTTCAATGGATTAGAATAGGTGTTTTGAAGCTTTCATAGTTTAACATGTTAAGTTTTAATGGATTCCCAGTTTAGTGTTTAGTGGATTGATCTTATTGGGATTAACATTTAGTGGCATGAATATACTTTGTATCCTCATGGATCAAGTCTAGTCAATCCATACTAATTCTTTGGTCATATTTTGGTGCTAGAAGGAGGGCACAAACTAACTAATCTAATGATTTTCTTATCAAATCCCTATTTTCCTTATGTTTTTAGGTGCAACGATGCTATTGATTATCAATAGACGTGTTTGATGAAGCATCACTATATAGCGACACATTTCGATTTTAGTTTAGTGATGCATAATTAATCTAGTGATGCTTAATTATTTTCCTCATCGCATTTAAATATAGCGATGCTAGTTTAATTTTTTAACGTATAATGATTTTATTTTTTTGTGATTCTATCGATTTGGCGATACAATTGACTTCACTATTTGTTGCAAAGGGCTACTATCGATTTTTCAATATGGTGACACATGTCCAATACAAAAATGCTATTGATGAATTTCAACAACACAATTGATTTCAACATCGTGAATTATTGGTAAATGAAAACATAACTTGATTTTTTGACATGCGCTTTAAATTTTTGCTTTATCTAACCACTAACATGTCTTTGACTTCTTGTTTTGATTTTTAGGCTAACTAGGTTTTACAAGTTTGGATGATAACATTCAAAGAGAAGGAGAATTTTATAATTTATTATATAATTGTAACAAGTGTTTCAACACTTTTGGAGAAATTATAAGCCATTTATTATGCTTTTTTATTTTATGCTTTAGGACCAAACTAGATTTCAATTGGGCTTTAAAATGCACATTCAAATTGGTTAAAATTTAAGCCTCGCATCATTTTTGCTTGTTGGTTTAAAATTGAACAACACAAATTTCACACTTCAAATTGGTGTTTAAAATGAACTCATTTTGCAATGAAGGATTAAAATAAACATGTGTTTGATTTGACTACGTATTCTTGTTGTGTGTATCCAATCCCTTTACACTTTTTGCGATCTTGGATGGAGAGAAACACACAAGTCTAGTTTTCTACTTGGAAGCACTTATCCTCTCCCCTTGCACCTATTGGAAATCTTGGGTTACAAAAATATTTTGATGCTTCAAACATGTGTCACCTTTAGAAAGGGCATGCCTCCCAACTTGTGAGAGGAAACAACTCAAGTGGTTCTTTCATTCTGACTCACTATATAAACAAAATTAATTGTGATGGAAGCCACTGACTAAGCTGGTTGTAGTTGTCCCATACCAAAAAATGTCTCCCTTAGTATCCTTGTGATGTGTGAAAACCCTTAGATATTTGTAAGGGTTGGGAGGCCTCTTAATTGAGTAGAATCATCATGTGTATGGCACCAATTTATCTTGGATATGAGAATTAAAATCCTTGTTTGTAGTGGCTAACCAAGTCTAATTGCTGAAACATATTTTAAAGTATTGCATTGGAGTAACATCGCTCCAAGAAGTTACATACCATGTTTGGTTTTTAATTGAGGTAGTAAAGCAAATGAGGAAGGGACTCCCTTACTTGGCGTGTCAAAACATTACATTTCCTTGACATAGCCTATTTTTCCACTTCATCTTCTCGGATTAATCATCTCTTCTAATGGTTGGTAAGCCTACTAAGAAATACGTAACTAATCTATCTAGGATTGTAAATTCTTGAGTATCATTTTAAAACTTGCTTGATTCCAAAATAATTGCCAACAAACATCAACAAAGTCTTTTCAAAATTTTAAACCCTTTAGTCTAAGTATGGATACCCTTTGACAAAACCTTGATATTGATGTTTGTCCTAAGGATTTATTCTTAAAGACTTCTAAATATTTTGGTTTACATCTCAATCCATACTTCCCAAATTTAACCTAGGTAACTATGCCCTTGAATTCATCCTTTTCACAAAATGGACTTTGTGGAATTGATGATGTTTTTGACATAGATATTTAGTTTAAACTTAAGAAATACAAGTATTTTTGGTAAAAATAAACTCATTGAATAAGATAACTTGACAAAATTGAACCCCACATGACCATTTGGCATCCAATTCCACTAGTTGAACAACCTGACCTTATGCTTGCTATCATTCAACCAAACTTTGAAGTCATTGAAGGAGAAAAAACTGATATAATTAGTAGTTTGAGAAGCTTCACTTTTGCAACAAAGGAAACACCAACCCAATGGAGAAACATAGCATACATCATAGACGAAGAAGAGGAACAAGCTGATATTGTGGTTGGAAGGCCCATGTTACCACCACCTGTGTGGCAATAAATATCATTTTTCCATAATCTTAGACTTCTCTAAATGATCTCTCACAAAATCAAAATTCCCAAGAGAAGGTCTATGTTATGTCACTTTAAACTTAGGCATCATAGTCCAAAAGCTATCAAAATAGACCTTGTAGCTCTTTACCACAACCAAAACATTTTGTTAAGGAAATTTAATAGACGTGCTTCAATAAAAAATCTAGACTTGTATGCCCTATTTGAATGTCAAAACGTTGGTCTTTTCCATGATATTGAACTTCTTTAAATGATATCATGCAAAATCAAAATCCCTAGGAGAAGGTCTACATGTTGCTATTTCAAACTTAGACATCATAGTTCAAACTACATTATAATATGTATCCTAAGACAGTATCGCAACAAGAACAATTTGGTAACAAGGTTTTATGGACTTATTCTGTTGAAAAATCCAGACATGTATGCTCAATATGAACCCCTCATTTAATCCAAACGTTGGTCTTTTGGATTTAAACACTTTAGAGGTCTAGCATCTTTATCGCTACCTTGGTCTTGGAAAACAAAAGGTTCATTCTAGTTCAATATTGGGTCAAACATTTCATTCACCCCTTCATCAAAAATCATCCTTAACTTCACCAAACTTTGCAAAAATTTCAAATACACCAACACTTTTTGACTTAAACACCTCTCAAACCAACCCCTAACTTAGCTATTTGTATGTGAAGTGAATCCTTTTCCATGTATTTAGTTAATTTGATAATCATATTTTAATTGGTTTATCTTGAAGGTCATGATTCTACACTAAATATAAACAAGTTCATAAACATCCTTTGTCCAAACATCAAAACATCAAACTTAATTCAAAAGTGTTGTCCCAAAATGTTTCTGAAGATCATTCTCCACATCATTCACCTTTTCATCTCCCATTATCATAATTGCTCCCAAAATACTTAGAGCATCCCTTCTACCTATATTTGAGTCAACTAGAGAGTTCAAACACTATATATCTCAACACAACTCTCCCATAGGTGACCCAAAATTTATGGTAAAGACACGATCACAACACAAGAGAATTATAGAGAAAACCAAACTCGCATTCACCTCAAGTGATCCAAATCCTTTAGAATTTGATCCAATAATTCAATTTACCCCGTCACAACAACCCTCATCTCCATCAAGGCCATATGAGATAGAAGACGTCATGAATAACCCATTTGGACTTAATAAGGAAGAAATCATGGAGTACAAACAAGAACATCAAGTCTTAGAAAAAATTCTTTGATTTCCCCATCTTTTGTTGCATAATCATTGGCACAAGGCTTGACTTCATCCACCTTACAAAAAACTCCATTGCTAAATCAAACACGCATTCCTATTATTGCTAAAGACTTTGGAAATACTATTCCATTTGAAAGAAACACACTTGTGGGTACTCTCAACACCAATCCATCCACCACTTGGACACCAACATTTGGCACTTCTACCATTCCCAAACACCCCTTACATCAACATCAACCACTTACACTTCATGATTCCACAACTACCTCAACATATCAAGGGTACTCATCTTCATCCATCCCCACAAGTACCATAAGTGTTCCCAACATCTCTCAAGGAAGTATAGGCCAAGTGTCTCAAATCAACCTACAAGGGCATGCCAGTACCCTTATGCAAATTCAACCTTCAACACAAATAGGGGCATCTTTATACAATCCCCCAACTAGTTCATCTGCACCATTGGTTTCACAAAACACATCCATCCCATCCATCATCGACCCAAATCAAAAAAATACCTTGGTCACCAACCCCATCAACCAAGGTAATACCTTTTCCACATCCCTAGCATAAGGAAATCCCCAAGACATTGGACAAGGGAACTTTCTCAATCAATGGAATCAAGGTTCTAGTATGTCATTACCATCACAAAATCTAATGGCACCATCCTCATCTTTCCCCATGGTCCCTTTCACCATGCAAAATTAAATGGGACCTCAAATTTACATTCCTCCATCTCAATCTACCATCTTACAAGGAATGTTAAACCAAGGGAACCCCCAACCTCTCATCAACAATCCGCTACCCACTCAAAACATCAACATCCACAATCCATCACATTCATCCCAACAACTAATTGATCCTATATTGCAATCAAATTCCTTAGCTTTATAGCAAGCACAACAAGATTATAAATAAGCTATCCAATAGAAACAACAATAGCAAGCAGCCCTAACAGAACAACAATAGAAAGTAGCACTAGTAGCACAACAATAGAAAAAATAATAGTAAGTAGCCCTAGCAGCACTACACCAATAACAAAAATAGCAAGAAGCCTTAGCACAACAACAACATCAAGCCCATTAAGAAGCCTTAGCAGCATAGCAGCAATAGCAAGTGCAACATCAAGTAGCCTTAGTAGCACAGCAACAATAGCACACCCAACAATTAGCTAGTATGGCTCAATAACAACAACAAGCCTTACTAACTTAATAGTATACCCAACAACAACAACGTTCCTACTATAACCCTCAACAGAACATCGTCAACCTGAACACATCAGGAACATATACATCAACACCTTAGTCACCTTTGCAAAATCCCACAGCACCATACACATTTGTAAGAGAGGAGGGCCAACCACGTAAAGGCTCCAAGTCATGAAGAGTTGAGAGCAGAGGGTTGCCCTAACTTACCTCACTCTAATGGATGTTTTGGGATGAGGATTGAGAATGAAGACAACTGCGAAGTACTTTTTTCACTCTACAAACCTAAAAATATAACTACGGCTAGACAAGCTAGTTTCTAGAGTGTGAACTGCACCTCAAATAGCTCTTTGTTCGAGCATGGTAGTGTGGATTTGGGACGACAGTTCAACACACTAGCATCTCTCTAGCGTGCTAGCTTCCATACGGCCAAAAAATATAGTACAGTAAGAAAACTACCAAAAACCTACTGACAACCTATCTAACTAATTTTAATAAAATAATAAGGTACCATAGATAAGTGTGGAAATGATAAAGCAAGTATATGGAAACTAGGGTGACAAATATCAAATCACTGAAGCACCAGTTTGCTAGTGAGCTCCACACACACATTCACATACACACAAGAAAGAGGGGGAAAAAATTGGGACTGTATAGGGGTTTGCCTCAGTCAAACCCCTATTTTGGTGTTTCCACCTCCACAAACAGCCAAAAAAGAAACCAAGTGGAAAGAATGATAAATAAGATAGAAAGAACTAAAATGATCACTAGAGAAGATAAATCTACTCTATCAAATCACAAAAGTAGAATTGAAGTGTTACCACCTCCACCCAAAGGCTCTCAAGGTCGATGAAGGGAGAATGCAAGCAAAAAACTTGGAAAATTCACATCAGTTATAGCAGTGATGAAGGGAGGTCTCGCAAGACTCCAAGCAACTTCTATGGTAGCCTCACACATAAAAAAGTGAAGTTGATGGAGTATTAAGTTGTTGCAATGCTTAATGGAGTTGTGTAGATTGTTGGAATTGTGAGAAGATGGAATGAAGAATGCTCAAGAATGTGGAGAATATTGAATGAATTTCTAAGAGATGAAGTGAGTGTGAGAAGAATGTCTTTGAAGGCCAAAATGAGAGGGAATGAAGCCATTTTCAGGTTTGTTGCTCACACAGAGGCATTACAAACCGTCCCCCATGAGGAGTGTAACATCCTTGTGGAATTAGGGGTAGGAATATGATAGGTATGGTAGCACATTGCATAGACATCCACACACTCTGTTCGCATCCCTAAATTAAATTCCCCCACCGACACACAAAGCACCTACCAAGAGGATGGAAGCTAGGTGGGTGATGTGTAATTTTTCCTTCGGATTTTATTTTTTAAGGTGAGGGTATGCAAAAGTGGAATTTACACAAGGGGTGAAAATTCACTCCTATAAATTTTTCCCCCACTTTAGCGAGCGGGAATATCAATGAGCATTCGGTAAAGTAGATTGAAGAGTTAGAGATGTATACCTGAACCATTGAGGAAGAAGACCATAATTTGGCGAGATTGAAAGCACAAGGAAGGCAAAGGACTCCATAGGTACTCTCTCTTGAGGAGGTTCAAACAAAAATACTTTGTAGCTCTGCAAAACTATGAAGTTCAACAAAGTACATTGAAGGTTCGTAGACCAATAATGGATAAATCCTACAGGATGCAAGCACTTTGCATGCCCTCAGCCCTGCAAAGAAGTTATTCCCCCAAGTTTTCTCTCATGAAGGAAGCCTCGTGAAAAGGGGACTCCATAGATTCAGACTAGAGAGGAGCTTTATAAGCACACCTACAAATCAACATGTTAATCCATAGATAAAATATGTTAAAACAAAAAGCAGCCATGCAGGCAAGCAAATAGATATTCACATAGACAGTCAAGAAAATTGAAATGCTTTCAAAGGGGTCCTTTGTGAACCATTCAAAATAAGAGTGTTCCACTCAAGGGACACAATGCTTGAAAGTGCAAGAATGTTTTTCACAAATCAATTCAACACCAAGAAATCCTTTCGAAAGATGTTCACTTCATCAAGGAATTTGAAAGGAAGAAAATTCCCCCTCATGAAGGGAAGGTTGAGGCTTCTCCCATAGGAAAATTTTCTCCCTCCTTGAAGGAAATTTATCCAAATTATTTCTTTGTGAACCCATGATGAAGGAAACACATTCCGTTAGGGGTTCAAGTTGAGAATACAATTTTTGAAAAAAGTTTGAAAATATTTTCAAGAAAACATTCGTTGGCAGTGAATGCATTTTCTAAAAATTGAAGTTGACATAGTAGCCACCCCCTTAGGGTGCTTCATGTTGAAAAGAGAGGCACATGATAGGTTAAGGAGAGAAAAGAAAGAATAAAAAGAGAGCGATGTTGTGACCTATGGGGCATAGCAAGATGTCTTTGAGGTAATGTTATCACACACATGAGGAACAACACATATGCACCACAACATCACAACTCAAGCAAAGAAGAGAGAAATATAACAAGACTAAAAAAAGAAACATCATAGACAGAAGACATAGGGTGATCTTATATTTTGAGGTTAGAGCTGCTCATAAATATATATAAGTATAGTAATAGAATATAGGTGAACTGTCATCAACCCCTACTATATCAGACCATGCAAAGAATGCATGAGAAGACAAAGTAAAAATAAAAGATTGGTTCAACATGGAAGGGAATCCTAAATGCCCCCAACACTTTGCATCATCCCCAATTTTCCAAAAATAAAGACACATAACAGAGGAAGAATGATGATATAGATAGAGGAATTTTATGACACATAATCACTCTTGTATTGAAGCACCTAAAAGGGTTACAAGGGTCATACAAGAACACATAACATAAGAACAGTGGAACACATCACAAAAAACACACACCTGATCTAGAGGTAAAGAAGAGGACCCCGTAACACTCATCGACCAAGAGGTCATCCACTTTCCAATCTAGACCATTATATGGGGAAGGAAAACGAGCCTACAATGGTGGAATGTTAAGGGGAGGAACTTCTAATCCTCCTGCAACAAGGGCCAAGGAAGAAGGCCCTACAAGGTCTTGTCCGTTGGGCTCTTGTGGAACTATGGTCAGCGATTTTGTGAAGATCACTAACAGGGTTGGGACCTCATCCAAGGAGTTAAACATGCAATTCATAGGAGTTCCATGTGTTACCTCAATGGTCGAGGGAGGTGGTGCTTGAGATTCACCGCTAGGCTCACCAAGCGACTCGAGAGTAATTACAAACTTAGTGGAAGTTAGAACTTGCTTCATCACTTGGACGACACATGCTAGTGTGGGACAACCCTCTAAAGAAGGTGGGCTCCTCTTATACCCCCGATTTCTAGTAGGGCCAACCTCCATCTTTTGCTTCACCAAAGGGTGTGGAGGAGGAGGAGAAAACCATAGAAGACACCACCGAAGTGTTTATCATGTCTAGTGTTTTAGGAATGGTGGGATTTCTGGAAGGGACATCAAAAGAGGTGGCTCAACCGAAGGGGCGATAAACACCTACACCCTTTTAGGATCAGGGGCACTCATGCTCATAGCCGAAGCCGAAAGTAGGATTGAATTTGATTGAGCCAAATTAGAGGGGACAGGAGAGGATGACACAATAGGAGGCCCTAGAATAGGGGTGGTTGACTCCCCTTCATTCCTCTATAAAGTAGCTTGCTCAGCCACCAGATCCATTCACCGATGCTTGTTCTCATGCATAAGGAGGTTTCTACAAATCTTGGAGCTAGAGGTTAGTAGCTGGGATGGAACAGAAGGCTCCTACTCAACCATACAGTTTTCCATCACATTTGTCTCCAACAGAGGGATAGACTCCTGAATAGGAGTAAGAGGAAGAGGTTGAGAGACAATGGGGGAGTCGAATCTAGTGCCTCGGTGGTGGGCCTCTTCCCATTCACTACTTTAGGAGCAGGAGTGGTAGGAGGCAATAGAGGCTGAGACATAGAGGATTCCCCATGTGGACCCTTCCCTCTACCATATTAAATGGTCCTAGGAATCATGGGAAAAATGAGAATCTCGAATGTAGGATGCTTGGGATTTTTTCAAGCAGGCACCATAGGATTCTCCCACAAACACAGAGTAAGATCTTATGACCTGAAGTAGGATGAGAGGAAGCATCAAGCTAGATAGTGGAAGAGGAGGAAGAGCCTAAAGAGTATTTCTCTTCTTCCCTCATACGTGCCATGGTGGCATCATTGTCAACTTTCAAACAAGCCCTATGTGAGATAGCATAGGGAGATGGAGGGTACCTCACTTTAGGCATTAGGCACCCTTTCTTGTAATTCTCATGATTTCAATACAAGAGGTTTATCCTAGGCAGAAGCGGACCAATAGGTGTGGGCCAAATGTGGTCTAAGGAATAACTACCACACACAATCGATGATTTATAGTTGGTATAAAAGATTATGTGCATTGAACCCTCATGAATAAACTTCAGACATTTATGTACAATTGAAGGAAACACATTCATAGCTACTAACTAGGGAATACCTAGCTTCACTCAGAAGAGTTCAGACCTCGAGATTATGTCAAAATGCATGTTCATTAGCTTAGTTCCAACAAGGCCCAACAAGGTGATGCTACCAAGAGGAGGTACAAAAAGTCTATTATGTATACAAATTGTGCTTTCAGGTGTGTCATTCCCATATTTATGTAGGAAATTGATTAACATAATATCCTCAGTAATCACATTCACCTAGTACATCAGTTCAATAAGAATATATGTCATAGTGTTTACATTGATTCACGCAGGGATGTAAAGAGGAGATGACTCTCTATTAAAACCCATCAGTGCGTCTTGTGAGGTGAAGGTTATACCAGGAGCACTACTCATAGGTTGCATAGAAGGGTTAGGAAGATGCAAAAAGGAATCCATCACATACACTGAACAATACTCTCATAAAACCCCCAAAGGTTCATGATTGGACAGTGACCCAACTAAGAATTCATCCCACAATGCTCACGGAACCTTCCAACTGTGTACCCCTCAAAAATAATGATATTAATTTATGGGTAGGAATTTATAGTCCTCCCATGTACCCCTCAAAAATAATGATATAAATTTATGGGTAGGAATTTATAGTCCTCCCATATGCTAGGTTGTGAGGCGAAATGACTCACAACACTCACATATACAACACTCCTAGGATACAAGGAAAGGAGCCTTCAACACTCCTATATGGAACCAAAATGGTTCACGTTAGGTTCACCAAAAATGTAAGAGAGGGGAATCAATCACATCAAGGCTCCAAGTCATAGATAGTTGAGAGTGGAGGGCTTCCCTAATGTACCTCACTCTAACAAATTTTTTGGGATGAGGATCAAGAATGAAGATCACTATGAAGTACTTCTACCACTCTACAAACCCAAAAATCCAATTGGGGCTAAACGAGCTAGTTTTTGGAGTCTAAACTGCACCTCAAACCATTGTCTATCCAAGGATGGAAGCACAGGTCTGGGACAATAGCATAGTGTGTTGGCTTATCTCTAGCACATTGGCATTCGTTTGGATAGAAAATGTAAAGTACAGTAAGAAATTACTAGAAACCTATTGACAACCTAGCTAACTTATTTTGATGAAATAAATAGAATAACAAAGTACAAAAGATAAGTGTGGAAATGATAAAGAAAGTAGATGGAAACTAGGGTAATGAATATCAACTCACTGAAATGCTAGTGAGCTCCACACACACGTTCACCTACACACAAGAAAGAGGGGAAAATTTTTGGGGCTGTATTGGGGTTTTCCTTAGTCAAACCCCAATTTTGGTGTTTCCACCTACACGGACAAATAGAAAAGCAACAAAGTAGAAATTAGGATAAAGAAGATATAAGCAACTACAATGAACACTACAAAAGATAAAGCTACTCTATCAAATCACAAAAGGAGAAGTGAAGCATTACCACTTCCACCCAAAGTCTCTTAAGTTTGATGAAGGGAGAATGTAAGCAACAAACTTGGAAAAGTCACCACATTCGTAGCAGTGATGAAGGGAGGTATTGCAAGACTCTAAGCTCACAACTTCTATGGTAGCCTCACATGTACAAAAGTTAAGTTGATAGAGTATCAAGTTGTTAAAATGCTCAATGGATTTGTGTAGATTGTTGGAATTATAAGATGGAATGAAGAATTCTCAAGAATATGAAGAAGATCGAATGAATTTCTAAGAGATGAAGTGAGCATGAAAAGAATTCCTTTAAAGGCCAAAATGAGATGGAAGAAAGTCATTTCCAGGCTTGTTGGTCACATAAAGGTGTTACAAACCATCCCCTATAAGGATTGTAATGTCCCTATGGACTCAAGGGCAAGAATCTATCAGGGATGGTAGCGCACCGCATAGATGTATGCATGTTGCACTTGCATCCTTGACGAAATTCCCCCATTGACACACAAAACATGTGCCAAGTGGATGGGAGGTAGGTACGTGATGTGGAATTTTGCCTTCGAATTTTATTTTCTAAGGTGAGGGTATATAATAGGGGAATTTACATAAGGGGTGCAAACTCACTCCAGTACAACACCATACAACACCTTATTATATCAGAATCCTATGTAAAACCCATCCTTCATCCCACAATATGCAACATATGTTCCTCCACCAAACCCAAAAAATGATCTAGCATCACAAATTAAGGCATTATCACAAGAAATGTAGGATCTTCAGATGAGCAAGACAAAGAAGCCTCATACAGAAAACTTATGTCCATATCCATTTGATCGAAACATCACAATGGTACCATTCCCTCCAAGCTTTGAAATCCCCAAATTTGATAAATACAAGGGGAGAGGATGTCCTTTGGATAATGTCAAATAGTTTAATGTCATATGTATGGAGGTTACCTATAATTATTCTTATTTAATGCACCTCTTTCCTTGAAGTTTAACAGGTCTTACCATGGATTGGTATTCTCAACTACCTCCCAATATCAAAAGAATTCAAGAAATCATCGATAATTTTATTAATCACTTCTCCTTTAGCAGTGACATGGACACAAGCCTAGAAGAGTTGTATACTCTCAAACAAAACAAAGGAGAATATTTCACCAATTTCTTGCAATGATTTAGACTAAGAGCTAGTAAGAGGAAGTGGCCTATTCCTGATGAACAACAAGTGGGAATCATCATAGAAAATTTAGATCCAAATCTATCTTTCTACTTGAAAATGCAGTACATTACCCCTTATGATGAGCTTTTCCCTAGAGTCCTTAACATCAAGAGAGCTCTAATCTCACAGGGGAATACTCAAGCTTACAAAGATAATTGCCCATCAACTAGTTTGAATGAAAAACCTTGTGTCTGGGCTAAGAACAAGAACATGACCAATAATGGTGTGGTAGATGCTAAGGTGGTCCTAAGTTCTCCTAGGCCAAACAACAATCAAATATATAATATTCAACTAGTTGTGCAACAAACAACACCTCCTCAAAAAAATCAGATCAAAAACACTGAAACATAATAACGATGAGCCCCTAACAAGTACAAGTATCTAAAATGAAAGTACATACAACTATCAAAACCTATTGAGACTATATAAAGAATTTGGTAGATTCAAAACTAATAACAATTCTGAATTTTGAAAACTACCAAGAACCACAAGACAAATCATCCTGGTATAACAAGAACGGTCTTTGTGACTTTCATAAAATCAAAGGACACAAAATGGAAAATTTGATGAGGCTCAAAAATATTATCCAGGACCTTATAGAGAGTGACACCATATCTTTTGAAGTACTAGCTAGTAACTAGGATCTTAAGATATTAAAAAACCTTATGCCAAATCATAGCAAAGGGAACAACACCAGAAAAGCTAAGGATTGCAGAAATGTGTAGCATACCTATTCTAATGTAGAAGCTTCCTTTGATAGTTTCATCATCATTTTCACCACCAAAGGGCCTAGTGTGGAGTGTGGATTCACCACAAGACATGAAAACATCACCATCCAAGGAATCCCATCTCAATCTAGGGCACAACCTACTTTACCAACATCAAATCCCAACAAGTACAATCTCCTAGATCAGCTTAAGAAGACCCTCACATATATTTCTATCTTGGAATTATTGAGGCTATCTCTCGTACATAATGAAATCCTAGATAATTATTTGTATTCATCATTCATCTCTGAGGATATTGATACATTACAATTTCAAGCTATGGTAGGGCATTTCATTGATCATCTTCTCACCTTATTGGAACAAGACCTACCATCGCAACCATCTCATAATCATGCTTTACACCTTGAGGTCATTGTTCATAAGAACAAGGTCAAAAGATTCTTAGTAGATGGAGGCATTGTTCTGAACATTTTCACCCTTTATTTGATCCAAAACTTGGGCTATTCAGAAGATACTATTGAGAAAGCAAATAGTACCACCATCTGATCATATGATGATCAATAGCGGGTATCACAAGGCATCATTTCCCTACCCATCCAAGTGGGACCCATAATTGTATAGACTACATGCCAAGTTTTAGACCTTGATCTCCCCTACAAAATCTTTCTTGGTTGACCATGGATCCATGCCCTAAAAGTTGTGGATTTGACCTACCATCAATGTGTAAAGTTTCTTTTTGAGGTTCAATAAATTATCGTCCATGGAGATCCTAAGCCCTTTTACTATTGCAAGAATCTTGAGGTCGAGTTTTACAAAATACCAAGGATCCCTAAAAATGATGAAGGTACTACGCCATCCTCCTCATTTTTTGACCCATCATCCCTTGCATCTACCTCATAAATGAAAACACCTATTGTGCAGAACATTCCTAACATCAAATTAGTAATCCAAGATGATGGTTATGGAAACTATAAACTAATGAAGGACACCTTTGTGTTGGGAGAGCTACCTCTTTCCCCGAAACTCATGGGAAACCCATATCTATCAATCAAGTGTGTGAAACTATCAAGATGGCAGCTACGACTTTCACTAAGTGGTGGGATCTGAACAAAGAAGATATTATTGAGGAGGATATCTCTAAACTACCCTATCAAGATGAACGACATTTCCCTATCCTTCCCATGAAGGGGTGGGGCTACAAAAAAAATGATAAACTAGGTCAAAATGAAAATAGTTTGTTATAACCCTTCATTTCTAAGAAACATATAAAGAATCTTGGCCTAGGTTGTCCTACTAGAAAATTTACCCTTCTTCGAAAAAGTACTTCTGCTAAAAGGGGTGAGACTTCCTCTTGGTTACCATCATCCCACCATACTACCCTAGAAAAATTCCCCCTTGATTTTCCTAACCTATTTGAGAATAACTTCATTTTCATGATATCCACAACATCCTTCATCATGAGCAATCAACCAACTTAAATATGTCTAGTATAACCACAACTCATTGACTTGGACCAACGAGGACCACCGATTCTAGATTTATTCAAAAATTATGAAATGATCTTAGAATCCATGGGACTCCATGATAATTTATCATGGGAAGATCACAAAGAAGGTTTTGATATAGACCTAGACACATGGGGGTACTATGGGGAGATTATTGAATCCTTCTATCATAAAATTGATGAAATGCAACTAACATGCAGATCTTTGAGTGAAAAGCACATTGTAGCACTTTTTGATCCTAAAATAGTAAAAATAAAGGATGCATCTGAGGGTGAAAACCTCTATATGGCACCCAAGGATGAGAGATTCAATCTCCCCCTTAGTGTGATGCATCTAGATAAGTCAACAGTGCTAGTAGAAAAGGCCACTCCAGTCAATGTGGAAATAGAAGAAGAACCCAAGATCACTTTCTATGTTGAATCCTTTTTGGATGAAGAACAAAAAACCTAGCAGCATTCCTAAAAGAGAAAAGAGCTAACTTTGCATGGTCATACATAGACATTCCAAGGCTTGATCTAGAAGTGGCTGTGCATCACTTAGTAGTCTATCCTCAATCCAAGATAGTGAAGCAAAAATTAAGAAAGATGCACCCTCAGATATTACTCTTGGTGAAACTTGAGTTACAAAGGCTTCTTGATGTTGGATCTATCTAGCCAATAGATTATCCTGAGTGGGTTTCAAACCTAGTACCAGAATTCAAACCCACTAGGGGGCATCAAAATATGCACATATTTCAGAGACTTAAACAAGGCATGCGCGAAGGATGATTTTCCTCTTCCTAACATCGACCTCATAGTGGATTTAACAAAAGGGCATGAAATGCTATCACTCATGGATAGTTTTTCAGGATATAATCAAATCATGATCACTAAGGAGGACCAACACAAAACTCCATTCACTTGTCCATAGGGAACATATTGTTGGAACGTGGTTCCATTTCCACTAAAAAACACAGGAGCAACCTATCAAAGATAAATGACCCTCATCTTTCATGGCATGATCCACAAAAAATTTGAAGACTATGTGGATGATATTTTGGCCAAGTCAAGAAAAATGAGTGAGCACATAGAAATATTAGGAACCATCTTCAATAGACTCAAAGAATAGAAAGTATGGCTAAATCCAAAAAAGTGTGTCTTTGGGGTTACATCAAGGAAGCTTCTTGGGTATATCGTCTCACAAAGAGGGATAGAAATTGATCCAACAAAATTGAAATCCATCCTAAACATGGAACCACCATAAACTTTAAAATAGCTGAGAGGGTTACAAGGAAGATTACAGTCCATCAGAAGGTTCATAGCACAATTATCAGATAAAATTCACCATTTTTCACATCTTCTCCATAAAGGAATAACTTACAAGTGGGATGACAAGTGTGATAAATCTTTCCAGAAAATCAAAGACTACTTATTGACACCTCTAGTTCGCATGCCACCAATACCAAACAAACCATTGATCATGTATATCTCAACAACATCATCAACACTAGGTGCTCTTCTAGCACAACATGATGAAAATAGAAAGGAGAGAGCCATCTATTACATTAGCAAGACATTGGTGGGCTATGAAATGAAATATTCATCCATTGAGAAATCATTCTTAGTAGTATTTATTTCTTCACAAAATTTCATACATTACATGTTGTCCCATCAAGTCAAGCTTATTGAAATGATCAACCCACTGAAATACCCATTATCCAAAACACCTCTCACAAGGTGAATGGCCAGATTGTTAATGATCTTAACTAAATTTTGCATAGAGTACATGGAGTGTAAGGCCATTAAAGGACAAAGTGATCGCATACCAAATAGTAGAAGCACCTATCTATGCAGATAATCTATTGATATTTGAATTCTTCGATGAATCAGTATTCCTTGTCAATGCAGCAGATCAATGGAAGATGTATTTTAATGGGTCATTCACCCAACATGGATCAAGGGTGGGTGCACTCTTTATCATCCCTCAAGGTGATTGCATCCCAAATTCATGCATGATATCATTTCCATGTACTAACAATATTGTTGAGTACAAATCCCTAATCATAGGTCTAAGGATAGCAGTTCAATGGTAGATACAAGAGATGAAATTCTATGGAGACTCATAGTTGGTTATCAAACAATTCAATGATGACTACCAAACTAAGGATGATAAGCTTACTCTTTATAAGAAGATGGTAGAGTCTCAAGGAAATTCGTATTTATATAAATTTTGAGTAGATTCATTACATGAACAACAGAGCAGAAGACACTATAGCAATAATTGGATCATTGTTAGACATGTTGCACAATGTCCTTCAATGCAAATTATTGGTAGAACTTCTCATAACGACTTTCAAAATACCTAAATCTTAATTGGAATGTGTCATTATTGGTCTTGGATCCTCATGGTACCATGACATATTCACCTATCTTAGTAGAGGAATCCTCCCATCCGATATCACCTCCAACCTTAAAAATACATTTCTAAAGAAGGCATCATGATTCATGATCCTAGTTGATACCTTATACTACCAAAGAATCAAAGGGACATTACTACAATGTCTTAACCAAGAGGAAGCCTTGACCACTTTAACAGAAGTACACAATGGCATATGTGGTTCCCATTATAGTGGTATGACTTTAGCTAAGAAATTTTTGAGGACTGGGTACTACTAGACAACCATGGTAAGAGAATCCCATCAGTATGTGCATAAGTGTTTCCAGTCTCAACAACATGGATATTTGATTCATTCTCTAGCTTAGGAGGCAATCAATGGTCACACCTTGGCCTTTCTCGCAATGGGGGCTTGGCCTCATAGAAAAAATTGCTCCAACCGCATCTAATGTTTACAAGTTTATCATAATAGCCACTAAGTACTTTACCAAGTGGGTTGAAGCCATTCCAATGACCTACATAATGGGGAAGAAAATTTCCAAATTTATCCTAAATTACCTCACCTATCATTATGGTTTTCCACAACCCCTTATCTTAGACAATAGAACAACCTTCAAGAATCAGGATGTAAAAGAGCTATGTCAAAGATTCAACATCCAACATCGATTATCTACCTCATATTACCCCCCGGGAAACGATCAAGTTGAGGCTACAAAAAAGACCATTATAAAAATCCTAAAGAAAATGGTCAATGAAGTTGGTTATGACTGGAATCTATAGTTAAATATTGCCCTCTAGGCCTATGAAACTAGTATTTGCATACCTAACAGGTGCAACCCCGTTCTCCTTGTTCTATAGACCAGAAGCCATTTTTCCTATTGAGGTTGAGATTTCATCATTGTGAGTTTCATTGTAGAACCTGATCTCCAATGAAGAATATAGAGTATCTCGACTAAATGAGCTATAATTATTGGATGAGAGTCATCTTGATGCCCTTAATCACTTAACATTATACAAAAACTAACTAAAAGGGAGCTATAACAAGAAGATCAAGTGTCGGTCTTTTCAGGTAGGAGATCTTGTTCTAAAGTAGAATCGAAAAAATCTTCTAGATTAGGACAGGAAAAGAAAGTTTGGGCCTAACTGGTTGGGTCCCTTTGTCATCAGAGCAAGCTATGGATCTAGACCGTATCAATTTTCAACACCTAAAGGTGAACTCTTATAGGATCGAACCAATATTCTACATCTTAACAAGTTTTATCCCTAGGCTTGAAGGGTGTAAATCTGAAAAATACAAAAAAATAAAAATGTTCAAAATCCAAAAAAAAAGGATTGAAAAAAGTAAAGAAAAAATTATCTTCTAGTGAAAACCACTTCGGTGGTACTTTGGGAAAGTACCTTGGTGAAAACCTATCAAATAGGTGCCTCATGTAAATAAATCACCTCCGTGTATTCTTTGGCTCTATAACCTATCATTCATTACATCACCATCCATCCATCGCATCATTCATCCTAGTGATTCCATCACCCATAAGCATCCACATAATAGCATGGAATTGTGAAGTATTGTATCCCCTTTAGTACTACTTGGCGTATTCCTAAGGTCAATTTGTCTTTCCTATATCGAGGTATTCTATTGTGTCACATTGGGGGAAATTCGTTCTAGATCGAATCAGGGTCTTGTATATCTTAAGGTTATTGGAAATCTTATCAAAAATCAAAAAACACTTGCAAAATCAAAAAATCAAAAAAAATCTAAATTCCTATACAGCTAAAATCCAAAAACATTTAAAAATTATAAAGCTAAAATCAAAAACATCAAAAACACATCGAAATCCCTAAACATGTCAAAACATCAAAAATCCAAAAATAGTACCTTGTCAAACTATGGGTCTCTGAGCTTGAACGTAGGCAAGGCCATCATTGATGTGCCCCTAAGACACCCTAGGTCAATCCTTTAGGAGTCTATCATAATAAACTAGCATTCCATCAACTATTCATTCATCATCGTAAATAAATCTAGTGGGTCAAACTATGTGGTCTCTGTGTGTATAATGTAGGCAAGGCTAATCTATGATCAGCCCCTGAGGCCCCTATGATAGTCTTTTTAGGTTAGGTTCTTGGTTGCAACTCAAAAAATCCTTAAACATTTACCAAATTTCGAAAATCCCTAAACATTTAAAAATGGAAAACCCCTAACATTTGAAAACTCATAAAATACCTAAACATTTGAAAACTTCAAAACATTGGAAAACCTTTGAAAATCCCTAAAGAGCCTCAAATAATTGAAACCAAAACATTTACATAAACTCTCAAAAAAACCCAAAACAGCCTCAAATTATTTTCAAAACATCAAAAACATTAAAATATCTAAAAAAATCCAAAACCATCCATCCCATTTCACTTTCACCCACAGTAAAACTTTATCCATAATAAATTGATCATCGCCTTCAACCTTTGGAGAAAAAAATAGAAAACAAGTATCACAAGTCATAAAGTGAGAACCTAAGTGTCAAAATCTAAAGTCTAAATCATCGATAAATAAGTCTGTGAAGTTTGTATCAATGGTTATCACAGACCTCATCCTAATCAAAAAATTTGATCAACATGTCCTAGGATACATCCTTCCTATGATGGACATCAGTATTAGAAATCACCTTAGCTATAGTTAAATTGGCAAGAGATATAGATAACACTGCCAATTTGGCTTTGATCTTTTCTTATGATTTATCTTATTGACCCATTCTAAGGACCTCTTGATGATGTCTATCAAAATTATTTAGAAGAAAGGAATGGGGAATCGATCATTATCTTTCATTTTTTGTGCTTGTGGGTATTCTTGTAAAATAATCTTGGTTCATACTTGCTTAGTTATGCGTAAGGAGGTTGTTTAGAGTTGATTGTTGACTATTGCATATGCTTTGGTCTGAGATATTCTAAACTATTAAACTACATTCCAATAAGGTTTTTGTATGTCAAGGTGTGAACAATAAATATCATATCTGTTTGTATATTCAAATTTCATTACACTAGATACAACGCCATCCTAGTTATCAATACCTTGATGCATCATGTATATGTGTTATATCAAAAATAAGGAACGAAAAAAAGTCCCAATCCCAATATATGAGAAAATCATCATGTATTTTTCATCACCATCTCTAATAAAGTCTTGGTGGATCATAGACTTGTTGGACCTTTTGAATCAATGGTCAAATCATTCATTCTTAATTCTTCTATTTCTTTCCACTTTGACCTAGCATTATGACAGTCAACAAAATGCATCATCCATACATCCATCCTACATCCACAAGGCATTAGCATACATACATCTTGCATTATCACAGCATAAGTACAAAAAATTTCATAAGCATACATATCCCAAACATTCATAACATCCACATGCATACATCATCATCTCATAAAGTACACAAAAATAAATACATCGATATCATTTCCATAAGCATAACATCTGCATATCATAGCATCCATCCCATAACATGTCATAAAAAGATACTGAAAAAGAAGTGAATCCATCCATATCATATACATCACATCATAGATCATCATCACATATCACATAACACATAAATAAAAGCACATCTATCATATTGCATCAATACATAATCATAATGCATCACATCATATGCATCCATACATTCATGAGCATGAAATAAAGAGAACATCACATCACATCAAATCTGAATCATCTCATATATATATCAAAAATGGTGATTGCCATAATAAAACATCTAAATCAATGTTTGTATATCAATGAAAAATACAATATCCATGAGGCTATCATAAAGGAACCCATGAATGTATATCTGTATAAGGAATTGGGAAATAATCAAAAAAGTGTCTACAAGCAGGCTAACCCTGGTGGCCACTCATCTCACCCCTAATTGATGGTTGATCCTCAACTCTAGGTTGTGCTCTACTCCACTATGAGAAATCAAGTTGTCACATCCCCTAAGGAATGCCACAATGATAATGAATGTGGTAGTAGGTTGGCTCAGTGAATACCTCTTTGTACTACCATGCAAATATAGTACTACCCTATTATGTTGCAGTCACGGCCTCTAACTATTGTAATCATCCAATCTTTGGGGCTAGTTGCATGTCCAATTGTTTCTGCAAATGGACCTCTTGATCTCTTTGTCTATTCATAGCCAATAGCTACTATTCTAGCTGATCCTTATTTTCTTGTAATCAATTCCTCTCAACTGTAAGAGCTCACATCTATGTTTGAGCATGTGTATTTGGTTGTACTATTGGAGTAGGTAGTGGTGCCCCTAAAACTTGTCCATCATGACCACCCTACTACCCTGGAACCTATTCTTGATCTGGATATTGTTGGTACCCATCCCCTAGCACCTAGTCCTTGTCCCAATCCTGATCCTATCCCCAGCCTTTGCCTCCATCCTTGCCTCCATCTCGGCAGCCATCTTGACCTTGTCCCCTACATCTACCCCTGCCTTTCCCTCTGCCTCTAGGGTATCCCCCACTGGATCCATCAGGTGTGTAGGTGGCCTAAACCATGCATCATAAGCTATAGTGATGCTTGCATTTAGAAGGCCCTAATTAAATTCTCATATTTGTGGGATGAGATATTTGAAATCATTGATTGCCACAATGGGATCAATCTGGGCTCCCCACTATACCTCTCTCTATGATTTAGAAAAAAATGGTAGTATAATTATCTATAGGAACATCTTGTACCTCCCCAAATTGTTGAGTGATGTGGTCTGAGAGGTATCACTTGATAATCGTGTGCTCTCGACCCTATATGTACCAATTCTTGTGGACATGAAAAATGTGCAATCTCAGTTCGACACACTTGATCCTGATTATTAACAACATTTCTTCTTGAACCATACTCTCGGCTTTTCATCATATTTTGTCTCTTAATTCAATAAATCATTGTTTATTTGATTAAGTCTTTCTCCTTCTTTGATTAAATTAATCAATTTAATTTAATTAATTTTTTGTCTCTATTTAATTAAATAAATCATTTTATTTGATTAAAGTCTCTAAATTCCTCTTATTAAATTAAATAAATTAAACCTTATTTGATTTATTCTAACATTTTCCCACTTAGTTAAATAAATCAAAATCATTTATTTAATTAAATCAATTCCTCTCAATTCTGATTTGAATTAATTCATCAATTTAAGTCTAAATTGTCACATCTCCTAAATACCTCATTAGATTAATTAAAACTTGATTAATTTAATCTTAATCTATATCACATTCTCTAGAGAATGCAAGTTGCAAATAAAAATAGATTTAATTCATTTATTAAATCTCTATTTTCCCTCACATGGCATCAAAAGGGAATATTCCCTCAAATTTGAATTCAAAAAGTTCAAATGGATTGTACATCCAACAAGGAATTCACTCCTCTTACATTTCCTTGTGCATTGAGCCAAGTGGCATTTATTTCATTCCTTTTTCCCTCACATGTCATTTCTCAAATTCGAAATTCCACCTAAATGCATTTATTAGCACTTTGGCCAAAATGTGCACAACCTTCAACCATTCACATCTTGACAAGTGGCACTTGGCCATTGGATGTTGAATGATCCCACATTGCTCTATTTCACTATCTCTTCCATTTTGGAAATCTATAAATTGGAGGCTTCTCTCCTTATTCTTCATCCACAACTTTGAGTAAACTTACTATGCTCAAATTCACCTTCACTTCACAGATTTCATGCAAGGTTATTCTCTTCATTTCAGAATTAATCTTGCCCATAACATCATTCAGCTTGCTCAAGGATTGGGAAAGGGTTGCATCCTACATGACAAAGTGGCACTAATCCACTATGAGATAAGGTTTAATCATGTTTTTACATTATGCTTTTATTTATCTTGTTTTGTTTTTGGGTAGTTGCACATTTCGAGCATGGTTAAATATTTCATAGGGATGTCTAAGTTTTCTTATTTAAACTAAATTTCATGCTAACAACATGAAACTGTTTGAGTCGATCTTCTTATAGATTTTAGCATCCACATTCTAGCACTAGGAGGGCTCTTTCTTCTGAATTCATTTTTTACAATCTTTACTTGTACCTTTGTTGCAAGAAATTTCAAAAGAAGAAAGTCATCTACGTTTCTTTTCCTTTATATTTTTCTGTCTGAGAAATTTTTCATAAAAATGCAAGCCTCAGATCTTCTTTGATGAATTCTTAATATTCACGTATCTTAAATAATCACAATCTAAACAAGACTTTTTATAAACTCTATTTTATTCCTTGTAGTTCCACAAGTCAAAATCATTTTACCAGTCTCCCATACAGTTAGTCCAGCTTCTCACCGCCTTACCATAGCCTACCCTTCCATTGCTCGTGGTACCACGGTATCCACTGCCATACCATGGCCTACCCTTCAACCACCTGTGGTATCAGGGTATCCATCTCTGCCTCCTCCTTCATCATCTACCACTCCTTACCACTTAACCGCAGCCTTCTTCCATACCCACCATGGTAGAGCGGTGTTCACCATGTTACCGCTAGGTAACATTCCCTTACCTACGGTATTGTGGTAACTATCCACTTTCTTCACCGCCTTCCCACAGTTTACCAACTAACCCTTTGTGGTAGTGCGGTAACAGCCCACGGTCTTCACCATTGTCCTTCGGTCTACCAGCTAACCCTCCACGGTAGTGCGGTAACCGTCCACTGACTTCACCATTATCCCGCGGTCTATCACCGAACCCTCCGCAATATTGCGGTTAACCACCCATGGTCTTCACCATTGTCCCACGGTCTACCACCTTACCAACCATGGTATCATGGTAAATCTCTTTTTTGTTGTCACTTCACCATCAGCTTTACCCACCGTGCTACCACAGGTTTCTCTCAAACCGTCTGTGGTATAGCGGTAGCGGTCTCGACCAACTTGCTTTCCGCCTACCGTGCCACCACACTGGTTGTCCAGAGTGTTTGCGGTAAAGCAGTAAGGAGTATGATGACTACCCTTAGCTGCCAACTATGATACTGTAGGTCGTGGTAAAGATAGTAAAAGGGTTTAATGCAAGAATTAAACAACGGTATAAGGAAAAAAATTGGTAGTGATTCATTTTTTTTTATGAAATGGAATTTTCCTTAATAACTTATGATTAATGTATATGGGTATATGAGAAAAAATTTGAATTATTTTAGTCATATTAACTTTGTATTTTCTTTTGCAGGTTGATATTGGAATCAAATCAAGGCAAAACAAGATTGGAGAAATTCACAAAAGCATTGTTTAATGCTTATTGAGCTAGATTTTTTACATTTTTCATACTTGGTTAAAATTAATCATTTGACTTAATTCTCTTGGTTAAAAAGAACCTTAGACATTTACTAGATTTTGATTTGGTCTAAAATTGAACAAGGCTAATTTCCACACTTCAAAATTGGTGCTTTAAAAAGAACTCATCTTTTGCTTTGAGGATTAAAATGAATATGTATGTTTTCGATGTTTTGTAATCCTTTTCACAAAGTAATATCATTTAAAATGTGTATGTGCTTCTCTCACACCTCACGATGCTCTTAAGAATCAAAAGTCTTTTTGTGATATTAAGTTGTCAAAAGTATTACCTCCACACTTTATTTTTGGGTTTAAAATTGAACAAAACATCTTACGAGTGTGAGTAGGATTATTGTGTGTGTTCTCCCTTTTTTTCTAAACAAAGGTTGATCTAACTACGAATATGTTTACTCGCTTTTTTTATCTTAGCGGGTGCGACTTGTGGGAAAAATTACTCACCCAAGGGAATGACCCAACCGGTAACACACCAAAGCCAAGTGTATTTCCAGTCAAGATATAAAAGTGGGTACTAGAATAAAAGCCAGTATCACACGGTTGGCTCCAACGAGAAGGGAAGAAATGGTATCTTGCCGCATGGTTCAGCCTCCATGAATGGAAAGTCTGAATTAAAACCCTTGTTTAGAAGAACAAATCCTTGTCTATTTTTTTGGTGCAAAAGATCATGTCCTTTGAAGTCGTCCCATATTATACATGCGGTTTTGTTGTAGAGATGAAAATTATACCATAGGAGATTCATGGGTACTGATGCTTGGCTGACCCAAGAAGTGTGTGTCATGGAGGGGAGCCAATGTGGTCAAGCATCTAGTCATTCGCACAGAATATGCACAGTTGGATTCATCCAAGTGGGAAGCCAACAAAATATTGTTTCTTCATCCTAGGGTTGTACATGTGCTTGGAAATGAAAAATACATTGCTTGGCTCTCAAAATAATTGAAAAACAAACATCCACAAAGACATCCAAATTTTAAACCCCTTGGAGGAAACAAATATCCTTGATGAATTTAAGTACTCTTTCTTTCCCTAGGGATCATATCCTTAGAGGTTTCTAAGTACTTAGGTTTAATCATCATTTTTTTTCACCAAAGTTAACACTAGGAAACCTTTGCCTTGATTTCCTTGATTTCCAAATAATGCACTTTGTGGGATAAAAGAAAGTTTGGACATTGGACATTCAGTTTGAAAACATAATCAATAAAGTGCTTGTGTCAAAAGGAATTGAATCTAAGCAAGATAACAAAAAATTGAACCATAGATGTGCTTGTTCTCTTTTAGGTCATATGGTTTTCATGTGAACTTTGGTTTTTTTGGTTTGAATTACTCTTAGGGAAAAGCATGTTCTTCAATACCTTGGTCTTGTAAGAAGGTCCTCATAGGGTCATCTAGGATCAAGTCATCACTCTTCATCCATCCAAACATTTATCAAATTTCCATCTCACCAAAAAAATTTGGAACCTTGGAAACATCACTTATGTTAGACTTTTAGGAAAAATCAGCATCACCTTGTTTGGCTTAACACACATAGTAAAATTATCCTCTTGAACAAATTTACCTTTAGGATAATGCAACTTCCTAAGGTCTACTAGTTCATAATCACTTTTATTGGTTTAACACACTTATCCAATTCACTCTCTTGTGCGAGTTTTCCCTAGGATAACACAACTTCCTAGGGTTTACAAGTTCACCATTATCTTGTTTGGCTTAACACACTTATTCAAACTATCCAAATCAAATCAAATCAACTCCTAAAGTCTAGCATTGATCCAAAGCTCCTAAAAGTTCAAACACCCATATCATTCACCCCTTTCATCCCTTATCTCATCATTGGTCCTAAACACCTTAGAGGTTCAATTTTGCAACAAAGTCAAAACACAAGAGGAACATGGAATATAAACTTGATTCCTACATCATGAGTAATCCAATTCAACCAAACTATCCAAGCCTTACAATGCCAATTGATTTTCAAAACTTACATTTGTACAATCCATACATGGGATCATTATCTCCTCCAAACATCAATGGTACAAATGTGAGCATGCCTAATCTAAATTTTGGAACATTTTTCCCTTTGGTAGATTTAAACCAAAGTCAAAACTTACAAATCTATCAACCAAGAAATCAAGGCATGAGCCTTACCCCTTTACCAGCCATCAATCAACCAAATCTGAGCAACACCCCCTTCATAAATCAAAGCATCATATCAAACCTCCCATTTTTCTATCGATATCATAACAATAGATGGAAACCATTCAAGCAACCCCAAAAATCAAAAGCATTCCCAATCCACGGCCACCACCGCCAAAACACAACATGAAAAATCAATTCTCCATCATGTTGCAAGCCGCTCGACAAGCCGCTCATCAAAAGGTGCTCTGAAACCAACAATCTGCACAACTAGCTACTCAGCAAGCGCAAGCACAATCAGCCACCCAACAAGCCACACAAGATGTGTAAGTGGCTCAAGTAGCCCAACAAGCACAGGCTCAAGCTCAAACCCAACACCAAGCTCGATATATGCAAGCACAATTCCAGGCACTATTGCAAGCAATCTATCCACAAGTGTATCAAAAAGTGGCACAACAACAAGCCCAAAAAAAAGCATTGTTGGCACAACAACAACACGACCAACAACAAGCATTTTCGTCTCAGTAGCGAACATAGGAATTACTCACTCAAAAAAAATTTCAACAAAATCCCACCACAATTGTTGAAAATAATAATCAAGATCCATCCATTGATGAACACCTTGAAGATGTTTTCACCTCATCTGAAGATCAAATCAACATACATCAAGAGCCATTTTTTATTCATAATCAAGACCCCTCCTACAAAGATCTATTTCAAGGAGTGTTGATGTTATTTGATCCTATTGACATAAACTAAGATCCCTTGACCAATGACCATGTTGAAAATGTCTCTACATCACCTAATGAGTTAGAGGACATATCTCAAGAATTTATTCCAAAGCATGATCAACATCTATCACCAAGGTCTAGCAATGGCCCTTCCAATGACATATTGACATCCCTCGACCTCATGATTATGGATAGTGAAGGAATCCTCAAAGATCAAAAGGATATTGAGCCACTTTCCATGCCTAAGAATGATGTCCAAAAACCCATTATAAGCACTCCATCCTTTGAAACCGACCCATGTCAAGAACTTGATCCAAAACATGTCGAAAGTAATTCCAGAATTAGTAAAGATCAAGAATTCTTATCTCCAAGATACTATAATGATCTAATGGGCACTCTTTTATCTATAAAAGATGTCACAAATGATGATCATATCCATATAGCACACACCCCTCTGTCTACCCATGAGATGCTTTCTTTGGATGGACACATAGATGATCTTCATTCAAAACAAGAGTCTCATACTCTTGACATCATTACCAAGGAACAAGAGTCTCCTAATCTTAACATTTGTACACATGATCAAAGTATAGAAAGTTCTAGAGACATACCAAAGGTGGATCATGAAGAAGATTTCTATAGAATTTGTGAATCAGAGACATCATGTGGAAACATATCAGAAGGTTTATAAAAAAATTGCAAACCAGAAACATCCTATGGAGACATATCAAAAATAGGTCATGAAGAAGTTTTCTACATAAGTCATGAATCAGAAACATCCTGTGAAATGGATCATGAGAAAGAGTTTATGGGGACAATGAATCATGAACACTTCTTGATGAAGCATTACAATCTGATATCTCACAAGATCAAGCCAAAGATATCAATCAAGAAGTCATCCCACATATGGAGGATCCTATCACTTATAAAGTTGGATTGCTTACCTTTTTTAGGGAAAGCTACCTCATCAATAAAGAATTTGTCACTTTTCAAGATCCACCATAGAGCAAAGAAAGATTAGAACCTTGTTTCCAAGGTAAATCATATCCTATGGCAGATAAAAAATTTGAGTGGATGAATTATCAAGGCAGAGGATTAGGCTTACATGTATAGGGTATCCTAGAACCAATGCAAATTATTGGAAATCCTAGGCATCAAGACCTTTGTTATTTGGCAATCAATGGATATAAACATATCAATTATACCTCTACAAAATTGGGGGAACTTTGTCTCAAGCAAATTTCAACATAGGGAGCATGAAGAATCCTTATGATGAAACCAATGCCAATACTACAACCTGCCACATCATGAATCTCCATCTACCCATCACCCCATCCACAAATTGGGACCAACACCAAAAGAAATATTTGAATCAAAGCATGAAAAACGTCATTAAAGAAAAAGAATTAGCGAAGAATGAAGGACAAATCAAATACAGGTGGATACCAAAGAATGCAAAGAAATATTATCCCTATCAAACTCCATTAGTCAAAGAAACTATGGGGAAAAATAAAAAATGGAAAGGTATCCATCAAAGATGTCCACAAAGGAAAAAGAAGGCTTCTCAAGCAATGTAAAAAGTATACTGAGTTGTTGGTCCTAATTCCATGCACACTTCCATATCCACTCATTATTGCTCATCTTCCCAAGTTTGGAGAATCAAAGGTTCCAAACTGTCAACCAATCCATCTTTTATTCCTAAGCACACTCCACCATCCATGCCTCCACGCATGATATCCAATTCTTACATTGACCATGAATTGGTGGTGACCCTTCATCATAAGTATTCAGAAGGCACTCTATCACGATATGTGCATAAAGATGAAGTTAACTCTGGTATCAGCAAAGTAGATCAGGGATCTCAAAAGTTGCTTTCAAGTGCACGTATCTTGGCAAGGCAACTTCTTCAAACATGATACCAATGGAATGTTATGATAGAAGCATCAACATCAGCACCACCAGGTGATTTAACATCAGCTTAAAATCAAAAAACATAAAAATCCAAAAAAAAAATAGAAAAAGGATTGAAAACAGTAAATAAAAAAATCATCCTCTAGTGAAAACTTCATGGGCGGTGCTTTGGGCAAGTACCATGATGAAAACCTAGGAAACAAGTGTCATGTGTAGAATCGAGCATCTACGTGTAATAGTTCAAGAGAAAGAATCTTATCACATCCATAATAAATCTAGCATTCCATCCATATCATTCATTCATCCATGCACCATTTATCCAACCCATTACCATCTATCTACCTTATCTTGATCTTGATGAAGGTTTTGGAGTACATTTTACACTTGTTTATGGTAAGCATCTTGACATGGGTCATTTTCATTGATCCCATTTGAGCCTTAAATCATTATCCAAATGAGAATAATTTGTACAAACACCTTATCTTATGACAAGATGATCCATATCCATTCGTCCATCCGTCTATCCAAGAATCCACCCATGGTCATTCAAACATTGCTAGACACTGGGGGCAAATATTTGCATCTTGCTTCGAGAATAAATCTTGATCTATATCCTCCAACTTATTTGGTGACCCAAAAATTCTAAAACATGAAATAAAATTGATCAAAGCATTTGTGAGCCAAAAAGATCCAATTCACTAGCCCATGGCATATTTTGAAAACAAGACATTCCTTATCAAGCTTTATCTTTCATTGAACATCTATCCACACAATCAATATCAGTCGCATCTAACTTGCGCGTCAGTGTCACATCAAATCATTCAAAACAATTTTGTTCCAAATCAAGCTTCATCAATCTTGATCAATCGAATCCAATCAATTATCACCTTGTTTGACTTAACACACTTAGTCAAACCACCCTCTTGTGTACAAATTTACTCTAGGATGACACAAATTCCTAGATTTTACAAGTGCATTATCATCTTATTTGACTTAGCACACTTAGTCAAATTATCCATTCCATCATCAACTTGTTTGACTTAACACACTTAGTCAAACTACCCCCTCGTGTACAAGTTTACTCTAGGATAACACAACTTCCTAAATTTTACAAGTGCATTATAACTTTTGTTTGACTTAACACACTTAGTCAAACTATCAATCTATCAATCCAATCGATCAACATTAAGCTTGATTTTCAACAAAATCCCAAAACAAAGCACTGATATCATCACATATCCATATCCAAATCATCAAAATCATGCAAAAATTCAAAAACATTCAGAAAATTCATCAAAAAAACCAAAACATTAAGAAAATTCATCAAAAAATCCAAAAACATTCAAAAATTCATCAGAAAAACCAAAACATTCAGAAAATTCATCAAAAATCCAAAACATGTCGAAAATCTCAGAAAATCTCAGAAAATTTCATCATTGAGTCTTGTTTGTCTTCCACCTTATATGAACTACGTCGTCTTTGAGCTTAAACGTAGGAAATTTTGATCTTTGATCATCCCCCGAGACATCTTAGGTCAGCCCTTAAGCCTCTGTTGCAATAAAATGGCAATCCATTTTCCCATCTATCTCATCATTGAGTCAAGTCTATCGTCAGTCAAACTACATGGTCTCTATGTGTATAACGTAGGAAAGGCTAATCTATGGATCAGCTCTCGAGACACCTAGGATAGGTCTTTAAGTTATTCTCTTCTTCATAAATCTTAAAAATACCAAAAACATTGAAAAATCTCAAAAATACCAAAACATTTGCAAAAAACTACAAAAATACCAAAAAACAGCCTCAAAATATCTAAAAAATCCAAAATGGTGCACCCATTTCATCTCGCTTTCACCCGTGATTTTTCATCACTCATAATAAATTCAATCATCGCCTTCACCCTTTGGTGAGTCAGTCAGAAGCAAGTTTAGCAGGTTCCAAAGTGAACACCTAATTGTCAAAGTCTCAAGTCTAGTTCAATAAGCAAGCAAGTTGGTCAACTCAGAGTATCAATAACTTATCACCCAATCAGTCTCATCAAAAACCTGATCACTACATGTCCTAATATGAATCCTTCCCACAATGGACATAAGCATCAGGTACCCCATAGTAGATTAGCCTTGGCTAGTGGTATGAAGAACATTAGCTTGTTTGTTTGCTTTATTTGAGTCTTTTATTGACTTATCTTATTTTGCGCTCATTCCAAGGACCTCTCAATGATACCTAAACAAAATAGGTTTAGAGATAAAAGAATGGGGCAAAGATCTTTGTCTCTTTTATCTACTATGCTTGTGGGACACACTTGTAAAATAACTTAGTCACATATGCTTTGGCTGGTTTGTGGAGAGGATGTTTTGGATTTCTTGTTGACCACATAAGAAAGTTTGCTTTCCTATGTTTTGGCCTAAGGTTTTTAGAATGTTTGAACCACATCCTAAATGAAGTATGCATGCTAAGTATGAACAAGAATACTCATATCTGATTGTCGAGTCAGAGTCCATCACACTACGTACAATGCCATCCTAGTCCTTTATACCTTGATGCATCGTGCCTATGTGTGTTATCAAACATAAAGTAATTGGTCCTTTGAAAATCCCAACTCTTGGTAAGCAATGCATCATCAAAAATCATCTTGTGTGGATCTTCCTTCCATCCATCTTATTCTTCTTTTTCTTCTATCTTTACTAACATGTCTATCTAAAATTGGTGTTTCGCATCAAGATATACACGAGACTACCCATGGTCGATGACTGTCTATACATCATCAGATTTGTCTACATCAAAGAATTATTTTTCATCCTTTAAGCAATAAGAACCACTCCTCTCGCATTATATCGCGATATCGATCGAAAAATTAGCATTTCCGCCTGATCTCTCGAGGGGAAAAAATACCAGCGTAATCCTTCTCGCTAGGGCAATAATGGGACATCTAAAAAATCAAGAAATTTTTGACTTTGATCACAGTGGTTTATTCTTTGAATCAATGCAGCCAGTACATTACTTCAAAGAGGAGAAAAATGTAGACATGGAAAATGTGCAATCTCAGTTCGACACACTTGATCTTGATTATTAACAACATTTCTTCCTGAACCATACTCTCAGTTTTTCATCATAGGTTTTGGAGTATTTGTTTCTTGTTCAAAACTATTAAGATCTAGAGGCAATACTTATACTTCCATTGAGGAAGACAATTCCTTGATCAACCAATCGGCATCATAATTGTCCAACTCTACCTCTGTAACATTCCTTTGTTCGTGATGTTCATTGAATTCGGGAATTTCTTCTCTTATTTCTTATATTTTATCCATTATTTCCTCTAAAATAGGAACTTCTTTAGTAGTTTTTGGCATAGAGTCTGGGTTACTAAGATTTGGCATTGCCTCCTCTATTTGGATACTTATATTTTCCTGTCTATCTAGATGTTAAATATTAATTTCTTGGGAATTATCTTCTTCATTTTTTGTTACACTATGGTTCTCTTCATTTTCAACTTCCTCACCCTGAATTTGTGTAGTTTATTTTTCAACTTTAACTTCAACCAAGTCTTCTTCTGATTTTCCAAAGACCTAAGATTGTTCATTGTCATTTAGCACATTCCAAAGAAAATTTTGGGAATCAAAAGTATCTTCAACAATTGTTTCATCAATAGGATCTTGTTCTGCAATCTCTTGTGTTTCCATCTCAAGAATATCAGGATTCCTCATTTTTGAAGCGAGTGTTCCTTGTATGAATTCTTCTTCTCCAATATTTATAGGAGTATACCCTATATCAATAATTTCTTCCAACGCTAGTTGTACCATGGGTTTATCTTTGGACTTCTTTTCTTTCACTTTCTCCCACATGGCACCCCATTTATCCATTTTTTCATTAATTTTGGCCTCTTCTATTTCAGAAATTTCATCCAAGGCCACAGGAGTTCCTCCCAATGTTTGTTTCACACTAGCCATGTTCACAGATGGAGGAGAAGTAAAAATTATTGCAGATTTTTGAGATGCAAACCTTGTTTGTGTACCATCAATTTTTGTTACTCCTGCTTCTTCTTCAATAACCAAATTGTTTCTTGGTTTTTTTGTAGAGGAATATGCACCCTTAGTTCTCACTTTGAATTTATCTTTATTTGATTTTGCATCCCATTGTTTATCAAATGTTTTCATGAAAATATTAGGAGTTTTCTCTCCAATTCTTATATGAGGAGCCACTTTACTAGTTCTCCTTTTCTTCTTAGTAAATTCCCCTCTCAAATGTAGTTTCATTTCTTTGTTTTCTCTTCTTATCTTCTGAGAATTTGGGTTGAATTCCTCTTTCTCTCAAATCTTTACAAAAATCATTTATCTAGTGTTGAGTGTGTAACAAAACTTGTGCATTGAACTCATCAATTAACATCATTTATTCACCCTCATAGTCTAGGTCTAGAATGTTGATGGTGTTTTTATGCACTTCTCAACACAGGTAATGCATAGGTTCATTACCTCTCTTGAAAGACAATCTTCCACAATCAAATTGCAGAACACTATTCCAAGGTCTCTCAAATGTTAGGTCTTGATAGTACTTGGAATATTTCAGTTGTTTGATGTGATTTGTTGGAATCACAAGGCGGTCTTATGTGGTTTGAAGCTATTGATGAATTGGGTCACTGAATGGAGTTCTTTGAATATGAAATTACAACACTTTTGTTGTAGGTTCAGACAATGGTCTTGGACTCCATTATTTCATCAAATTTTGGCTTTACAATGTGCAATGAACCTTAGCACAGATTGTTTCTTTAAAAAATGGGAAAAAGGGGAGGGAAGAAGGATGGTTCTTGGACCTACAACTACCGATGAACAATGATCATGGAGGTTCCTATTGTGGACAGTTTCCTTAAATAGGATTTCACTTAATCAAAAGTTCTCACAATATCATGAAATCTATGCTATCTTCTAAGGACTGCAAATATTCATCATTCATTCACCATGTAAATGTGAACAAAGACAAATTTTAAGGAGCATCTATGAAATTAAAGTCTAGACTAACTTTACACAGTCACCTACCAATAGAAAATGACCAAAAGTATGGACAAGGAAAGCATTCACACAGTAGAAAACTTCAAAACCAAAGACAACATACTAAGTTCACTAAAGGTAACTAAAGGATACTAGAACAGAAAAGTAACTTGAAGTAAATTTTTAATTAAAGGGAGAGGAATCATGAAACATGTGGAGAAACCCAGAAATACACCGAGAAATGACTGTATTTTCTATTATAAATTTTGTAGCATGTCTTTACAACAACTCAACTCTATTAAAATGAGAGGAGGAGAGCCCTATTTATAGTTTTCAAAAAGAAAAATGAGTGGCCATGATTTTATTCTATTGTGTGGCCAAGATTCACTTTACACTAGGGTTTCACCTAACCCCAAATATATTTCATTTATAAAACATTTCTTGTCTTTTCCCTATTTTTTCATCTAGTGACAGCACTGTAGTAATTTCATCCTTTAGCTAATTTCCCTTTGTTGTAGCTATTCTTTGAGAAATTCTTCGTCGATGATAGGGTTGCCTTCGTGCTTCTTCGAAGCTCAATACTCCATGAAACTCAAGATCAGTGGCTGGAACTTGTCCAACTCCATGATTTCAAAATGCAAAATCTGATACCTCCATTCCTGGGAGTTGTTGACGAGCCTTTTCCAATCATCATCGTATTTGGTAGCATTATCTTTGAAAATTTATGACTAGGAAAAGGCTTGGGCCACAAAACTCATCAAGTCTATGGTAACCTCAACCAACATCTCATCTTCCATGTTCCTTAAGAAGTGGAGCTTTATGCTCTCAGGATTAATTTCGACAGTGGGTAGCTCATACCCCATCATTAGCTTGAGGTACTGAGCGCACTCTTCTCTAGTCTCCCTGGACCATTCGATATCTGGAGCTACCTGTTCCAAAACTGACTCTATCTTTTTCCTCCAGTGATTGAAATCTCACTTCCATACATCCACTAACCAGTGGTCATCTTCTTTGAGGGTGAGGTCCTTCTCCCAGACCTCACTTGACAATGCGATTATAGCCTCAATTTTAGGGTAGGCTACTTTGTACTTCCCTGGGAACCCCTCGCAGACCTGCCTCGTACCCTCAAGAATTCTCTGTACTTCTAAGAACTTATTTTATGTCCGGATAGCCAAGTTGATACCTATGTTTCCCATGTCTAAGACCTGTTAGAACTAGTTTTCTATAGTCTTATCCAAGTTCCTTCTCTTCTCTAATTTATTGATTTTCTCTTGCGGTAGCAACTAAGGCGGGGTCGATGACATAGTGGGCTGCTCATCTGGGGATGACCACTACTAAATATAAGTCATTAGATCAGCCACTTGTGCTTTGAGTTCCTCTTTAGAAACCTTATCTTGTTGGATAAGATGCACCACCGTGGTGATTGATTCCTAGAGGTGGTCGACCTTTTGCTAACTTGTGGCCACTCCCAAGTTGATGGTGGAGACGTTATAAGTTATTCCTTGTTCTCCAACCACTGGCTTCACTATTTGTACCACCCTAGATCTTGAGGCATCCATGGTCACCTTCGATCTGATCTTTGGCCTTTTCTCTTTCTTGGTACTTATCTACGCTCTAGCTAGTATGGCTTCCAGCCTTGCCTTGGGATATTTTGGGGTGGGAGTCTTTTGCTTCAACTACCTCTCCAGCCAATCGAGTACTTGGGGCTCTTTCTTGGGTGGTTCACTTTGATTCCTGTTATCCTCCTTCTCAAGCTCAATGGCTCTGACAAAAAGAGACCTCTTCTCAATTCCTAAATCTTCTTTCTCCTCATCAGAGTCCTATTCAAGAGTTACACACTTAGCGGGAGACTTCATGTGCAATTGCTCATTGGAGGGATCCTCCTTTTCAACACTCTTTTCTTCTTCATTTTGGATATATTCATGTTCCTGAGGCTTCTCCTCTTGCTCATCTTCATGGAGGGATGCTTCCTCATTGTGTTCTAGGTTTTTTCCACACCCCTCAGTTGGAGACCTATTTCCTTCAATCTCTGGAACAGAAATTTCTTCTTCACGTGCAAGTCAATCCTTGCTTCCTTATCCTCAATCTCTTTAAGATCCTTGCCCCACTCTTCATTGAGTTTGGGATCATTTGTTTCCCTGATTAGCTCATCGTCAAGCTCCTCACTGTCCTCACTAGAAGATTTGTAGGCTCCCTCATCTATCTCCTGGCATTCGAATAGTGGATGCTCACGGTACTCAAATTCCTCATCTTCTAGCCCCTTTGTAGCCTCTAGCTTTCATCGCCCAAGTTCATTGAATATCTGCATTGTTGCCTCCATTCTTGGTGGTTCGGTAGGGGGAGGGAGAGCTGGAGCATGGGCCATAGCCTGAACTATTTTAGCTTGAACCATTGGATTAGTAAGCATCCCCGAGAGCTCGAATGGCACATTTTGCATGTACTTCACAAAGGATTTTGGGAGGCTAAGTGTAGGCATTGTAGCAGCGGAAATAGATGGAAGGGAAGGAGACATAGAGGAAGAAGAGATCGGCAAGGTTGTGGCAGAGGAACAAATCCATGAGAATAATCTGCATGATTGGAGAGGTGGAAGCAAGGTGGACAGAGATGTCCACCGCAGGCAGGGAGGAAGCGGAAACTACAAGCAAAGTATGCGGGGTGGTGGCAGCAACAGTAGTAATTGTAGTAGACAGATACCTTGGCGGGTTAGATTCTTCTCCCCTAATCCTATGGGGTGGACCCTTGGGTGCCACAGAAGTCTCTATGCCCCCAATTTTTTTCCTTTTCTTCTTGGAAGGTTCGCCCTCCAATGCCTTGCGGGCATAAACCTTCGACTTGGGCAACTACCCATTGGCTTCTTTTCTCTTTTTGGTTTTGACTAATGGTGGGGTTTTGGATGTTTCCCCAGTTGTAGCGGTAGCTACCCCACCATTGAAGCCACTTGGTTCATTTTCCAGTCCCTTAAACATTAAGGCGACTCCTTGTTTTTTCAATCGGGCTACCTATTGGTTGATCCATGCCTGCGTTCGGATCTCGATGGCTTTAGTGAGTATGTTGATGTCATCAGGCTCTCACTCATTTTAGTCAATTGTAGGTAGTGGAAAATTAGCAACGGTATCATACCCCGGATCAATCACCGTGTCCTCATCCTCTTCAAGTTGGTCAGGAACCGGGCACAAATTTATTCTCCACATGTAAAGGGCAGTCATGCACATGTAGTACCATAGCCGCAATTCAATATCATTTTTATAATTAGCCCAGAAATCTTCAATGTTGTGGAGGTGGGCATACTCATGTCCCAGTGCCTTTCTGATATGTCTATATGGGTCCATTTGGGGCCGAGCTGTATATTGTCAGAAGTGATATTCGGCCAACTCCCATTCTGAGTACCCTGCACACTAGGAGGTATGAATCTTGTAGATCCCTTGGCCAAGCCCAATGGGGTAAGGTGTACTCGCCAGATGCTTGTTGCTCAAGATATTATGGATGTGTTGTAGCTACCAAGTCATCTCTAATAGTATAATCCGATCGTTGGGGTACCGGGGCAGCTTGTTTGGTCTATTTGTGAATATTTGGGCACGGATGTAAGTGAACCTGGGAAATTGTATGTATAGGAAGGCGTATTGCCTAAGGAGGGCTCTGGCATTGTGGGAAACTCTTCTCTGAAAGTTTCCTCCTAGAGATCGAATGATGAACAAATCATTCACCCTGCAATAATCCTTCTTGAAGTTTCAGTACTGTAGTTGAAGGTATTTATCATAAGGCTTGAGCTCTACCCCCGATACCTCACTAGGTACCATAGTTAATCCATGATAGTGTCACCAGTCCATGAGGGAGTACACCAAGTAGGAGGTCATGGAGAACTTGGAGGTCTTCTTCACACTTGTAAAATTTTTGTGGAAGCAATCACTGATTATCTCCCCCAAATAAAAGGTAGTGTTGTCATTGTGGAGAATCTACTCCACAAAGTAGAACATCCACTCCTGGAAGAAGGCCACAGTAGGAAGATCCATCACTCGGCTTAGAAAGGTCATGAGGTCATGGTAATCCTCGAAGAAATCACTGTGAAAAAGCTCCTAAGGGAGCTTTCTAGCACTAGCCCGCTTGTCCTTCAACCAATACTGATTGATTCATTTCTTACATTTCAGCGGATCTTGCTCCCATAATTCCTTGCATTCTTCTATGGTGGGGGTCTCCATGCTCTTAAATGAAGAAATGTGGAAGTTTTTCATTATACCCAATGGGGATATATCCGCAAGGATATTCCCATCGTGGTCCACTATAGTTCGGGAATTTGGTTGATATGCCTCTACGCATGCCATTACCAATTCTGGAGCCACCAAGGCCGATGGGAAGCCTCGAGATTTGGTAATTTTGCTACTCCTTATCAACCTTGCATTTCTTGTCTTGGGGTTCACCTTGACTCTTTGCGTAAATTCATCAACATCGACCTGACCGATATTGGTATCTATGACATCTCTCCAAAGAGTGGTGATTCTAGATTGCAAGGGCACCCCTTGAAACTTGTACTTCATCAAATCCTTATCCTCCTTTCCCTGAGGAGCCTTGGTTATTCCTTTCCCCTTTTCCCTAGAGGCACCAAAACATTCCGCGTCGAATTCCATAAATCCTGCATAAAAGACATGAATCAGTAAAATTAAATATGAAAAAAAAAATGGCCCAGGACAAGTCCCTGCACATCAAAGTTAGCCCTACAATCATTATTCATATTCTATAATTGTATACCATTTGATAAAACAGCATTAGAAAGTAAGGCAGGTAACCCGGGTTCCCAGGGCTCGAGTTCCCTTGGTAGAATACCGTTTGGAAGGAAAAATTAGGTATGGAACTCCCAAAGGTACTTCCCGGTGTTGGATTTTCTTAATTAAGGGTTGGCATGAAGGAAGACCTAATTTTAGCAAGTGGGTCAAAGTTCATTTTGGATTTGGAGGTCATTTGAGTCCTTAACTAAGCATTTGGGTACTAGATGTAGGAAGGTTGTCTAAAACGGTGCAGGGAAGAGGGAACTCCAGACACCGGAATCCAGAGCTCGGACCACCATCATCAAGAAACAGTCAGGGGTTAGCCATTCACAATGGTGAAAAGTAGGCAGCAATCTGGGAGTGGAATTCTAGAGGGTAATTCCCAGAGGCAGATTTCAGGAGTTGGGAAAGCCAGGCGGCAAACAACAGGTCAGGACCCGATGGTCAAAAAACAATTTCGAATTCATCATGTAAAACGGCGCCAGTGGAATGGAATCTTGGAAGCGGAATTCTGGGGGTCAAGGTCCGAATATACTTTGGGCATTGGTTCTTCATTGGGATTTTCAACATGGCGAAAAGTGGACCAGAGCTCGGTAGTTGGAAAGACGTCCCGGGACGGCCGTGTAAAATGGAAAAAGCGACACGAAATTCCAAGGACGAAATTTCGGACGTTGGGGTTCGGGGGGTGCTTGGATTTTTGTTTCTCCCTTAGAATTTTGAACGGACCTTATGCGGTTAGGGTTCGAGGTCCAGAAGGACTCTCAAGACAGGCCGTCAAAATGGCAAAGTTAGCATGGAATTCAGGGAATAGAATTCCAACGATCGTATCCCGGGGACAGTTCGTCTCTTTGCTGATTTTCAATTTTTTGCAAGTTTGAAATGGATTTCATGCGGTTAGGGCCTGAGGGTTGGAAAGATGCTCAGGGGAGGCCATGTAAAATGGCAGGGGCACAAAGGAAACCCATGGAGGGAAATCCGAAGGGCGAAATCCGGGACGAGTTTGGCTGTTGTCCAATTTTGAAGTTTAAGGTTTAAGTTTTGTGCAGACGGTCGTGGGAAAGTCCGAGCCCAGGTAAGGTGGTTGCCTAATCCAAAGAACAACGACGGGGAGGTCCAACTCTGGTTTGAATTTTAACTCCTCAAATGATCAATTTTTCACATTTCAAAACATGGGTTTTTATGGGAGGGTACTCATCTACTAGATTTTAACCCTATTTATCTTTTTTAATTCATTTTAACCCATAATTTTTATGAAAAAATAAGATGAGGTGCGCAGATAGCGAACGTACCTCAAAATCCCAAAGAGGATGGTGTTGAACGCGTAGGAAAATGACCGGAAGAGAACTCGAGCATGGGGGTGGAGAATGACGGATGCGGGGAGCTCTGTAAATTTCTCTATCACTCGGTTTTGTTAAAATGACAGCCAGAAAATCCAATTTTATAGCCAAAATTGTCATTAATACCACAAATTAATGCTTTGTATGGTGGTCCAAAAATTTGGTGAGTTCAAATCTCGTAGGCGGTGGCGGGTGACCCGGAGTTCAGTGGCCGGAAAGACGTCCAGTCGCGGCCGCGAAGAACAGTGAAGTTCAGGCAGAATCTCGGATGTGGAAATCTAAGATCTGGGGTCCGGTAAGACGTTGGGTGTCGGACGCTGGTAGCAGCAGAACCAGGACGGAAATCCGGAGAGGGAAACCCAAGGGTCCGGACCCGGAAGGGGCCCCAGACGTCAAAAAGGCATTCTGACAAGGGAAACCCGAATTGACTTCAGAATTAGCATTTTTAAAGGGGTCGAGTTTGGTCAAACTTAATATGTGACCTTGGAGGGTGAGTTCACCTATTAGGGCACAAAAAGGGACATGCAAAATGAGGTAAATCCAAAAAGGACTCGACAATCAAAAAGAGGGAAGAGAGGGTCCCCGTTCTGAAAGGGGCATGTGTGCAATAGGCACAACATAGAATAGGGTCATCATACACCATATTTTTATTGTAGGCTTTATTCAACACTTCGCGATCATCTTTTTTTCAACTGATCTGGAATATTACGAAACATTAGAATTCAAGCATATTCTAAAGAAAATATTTCATATTTTCTCATCCTTACTTTGTGCTCATCTTCACAATTAAGCCAATAATCTTCTAAATTTTGGACATGAGCACGATAACTAGCAATAGTCTTGGCAATGTTCCCTTCAAGATCATAGTATATTCTTTGAAGTGGGAAAAACTCAAAATTATATGTTCTCAATTCTTCCTCACACAAGTCAGACAACCTTATTGCATTGCATTTGTAATTTCCTATCACTATAGGAAATTTGAAAGAGGCCTTCTTGTGGGATTTATTGTAAAGGGCCTGACATGGCTTCAACTATCTCACCAATTCTAATAAAACAATCTTATCTATTGGGTACTTGGGCAGCATAAATGGATTTTCATCAAACCCTTCCATACTGATATAGGAGAATGTGGGGAACTAAGTATACCATCCACCCATTGGTTTGATAACACTTTATGCTTCCAAGGACATTTTTTTGGCTTTATCACCTTCCATAATTTTGACTAGCTTCATGGAAAAAATATCATTAACTCTCCATTAACTCTCTTTGTACCAATGGATAGTGATTTGGGGTAAATAAGAATATATCAAACTATTTCCAATCTCTCTGTCCAGAGTACCAAACCTCTTCAACCCTTGTTTATTTTTTCTTAGGGTTCAAGAATAAATCACATATGAATACAAATAAAAATAGCTAGTTTTGGGAAATTCCACTATCTTTTCACATAATTTGTCACTAATAAATCTTCCCGAGTGCATCTACACGATATTTCCCATCAATTTAGATATTATCACAAACATCCAAGATTCAAATTTATTGGCATCTCTTAAACCAGCCATCGTATTGAGTTGAGTAATAGTTTCTTGAATTTCATGTTTGAATATATACCTTTGGAGTATTTTCTCCTGTGGGGTAATCAGCTCCTGGCAACATTAGGTACTCATAATTTCTCTATTGTGAGTTTCAACATTTTGATATGTCATGGCTTTAGCTTTTATATCAATCTTATACACCTAAGTAAAAGTAGGAAGCCCAAATGTGTAAATAATTCCTTTCGGTGTGAGATCAGGATAAATTATTCATTCCCTCTCAATAACTCTTTTATCAAGGTTATATTCATACACTGTGTAACCAATTTAGGAGCCTCTATTGCTAGTGGAAACCCTGCTACAGAGAATAACCCACTTTCTATAACATTTCTGGTACATTGAGAAGTATTTTCTTGTTGTACCTGAGTGTGGACTATAACATCAAAAGACCAACCCATGTGAGTGTCTATCACTACTATATTGATTGTTATGGCCTTTGAATTGTAATACTTGAATTCATCTTCTGCTCTTGCGTTAGAAGTACTCATTTTCGCTGGTATTTTCTGTATTTTCAAAATGTGTGCCTTGCATGTGAGTTAGGGTTAAATTTAACCAAAAATTTCTTATAATTTCATAACATTTTCATTCATCTTTTGGTTAAATTCAAAAGTCAGAGAATAATCATCATTTCAATTTCAAACAATTTAAGGGAAAAAACAACATCTCTCAAGATCTTTGAGCATGAAAAAAGCTAGCATAAAATTAATTATTCAAAACATACCTAGTTCTAGCTAATAATATTAATCTTTTGAAATGGAACTCCAAAACCCTTAGTAGTTGTGTTTTTTTTTTGAACTTTACCTTTCCTTGCATGTCAGAAATGTTTCATCATTTCAATGTCCTCTGCAAAGTTATAGCATGAGGCAAAGTAGGGTGATACAAAAGCAACTATATGCTTAATGTGGTTCCAAGTACATGAGTATTTCACCACCTTCATTAATAACCTATTACATTGTATTAATTTCTTGAATAAAGGTGCAATCATTATGAATTAGGTTTCAAATTATGAACACCTAGGTTTCTGCACAAGCTCATTACTAAGGGAAAAGATGGCATGATGATTGCACATGACATTATGGTGTTTCTTAGATCACTAGCAAAGCATGGACCCTCAATGATACATGATCAATTTGTGATCACCATAATTAATACTTTCTAGTATTTTCTTTTGTAAGAAATATTGGGATCTGAGAACTCACTTCCAACCTTTAGAGAGAACACAAATTGGAACGAGAGAAAAGACCAAAAATTGGACTCAAGAAAATTCAAAATATAAAAAAAGCATACCCTCCAGTTTTTGAGTTATAAATAAAATTATCGGAATCTGAGACAAGAATAAAAGACTGTTGATATTTTGGCCTTGATGTCCAACTTAATATTATGGTACTTTGGTCTTGACTCTTTGGTCTTGGCATTTCATTGGTGCAGTTATGGTATTTTGGCATTGTCTTTGTGATACTTGATTTAGTCTTGGCTTACTCTTGGTCTATTCATGTTTTGGTATTTAGTACCTTGGCTATGGATAGTATTATGGCTTTGATTTACATTTAGATTTATTATATCTTGTGGTACTGATCAGGTTGAGCTTCATGTGCAAATAAAGGTTATCTTGCTTATATAGGTATATTTAGCATACTTACAAGTCATTGTGACATTATTAGACCAGTAGATTTAGTTTCAGGTATTGGACATCATCATTGATCATAATCAACTTCATGTTATAGGTAGACATTTTATAAATCTACATTTCTTTTGTGAGCTCTACTTCACTCAAGATTTACATGCTACTCTTGGCGATTCACATGATGTTATCAATTCTTTATACATTTATAGATTATCATATTGCATATATTACTTGCTATACATATAACCTCACAAGGGTTCTTTCATGGGTAAATGACTTCGAATTAAGTCATATTTGAATCAGGTTTCCCTAAGTCTCTTTTAAGGATGATAGTGATTTCATCTTGGAGTCAAATCCATTACATAGAATCCTTGGCCGACAAAGGATATGTGGAAATAATTAAAAGTCACTTTAAAAGTGACATGGCATCAACTCTTGGTAATAATTATTTGTTTATTAAGGTGGTTAGCATTTTGAAAATTCAAGGAAATTGCATAATGCCTTTTTTAAAGGTATCAACATATTTGAAATATCATGACAATTATCAAAGTGATAATTGTGTCAGCATTAAGATTCTTTGACAATAGAATCATTGCATTTTATTATGTTGTCTTGTATTAAGATTTGATGTCACTGACTTAGGAAAGCTATGATTATGTTTGTCTTTTGAACTTCAAAGCTCATTTCATTTTTGTCTAAGGCATCGAAAGGTTTGTAGAAAAGATAGGGAAAAAAAAATTTATCGTGCTTTTGATAAGGGTTTGCAACACTAGCCATGTCATCACCATGAAAGAATTTGTTACTGTTGCTAAAGTTCGATGATTCCTCTCTGTTGCAAATCTATTCATTTCTCTATTTGATATGATGATAAGCATGGAAGGTTGTTGTCATGTGTGTGGTTTCAATATTTAAGAAAGGCAGTTAGAGACCTGGGCATACATTGAATTAATTTAGTATCTACATGGTTCTCTTGCATCCCAAACAGGTATTATCATTCTTTATTTGAAGAAAGATTTCAGTTTAAAAAACGTAATGCACTTACTATTTTATGATTCGAAATTGAGAATGCATGAGGGGTTTCCTGCAAGGAATGTCAAGTCTTTGGTTACATTTCTATATTCCTGATGGGTATTCTGAAAAGGACTGATTATTTTTTGGTTTTGTATTCATAATAATTGGGGTTTGGTTACAAACCAAATATAGGCTCTAGTTGTGATATTCTCTAATTGTTTCAGCTTGAACGAAGGTTATTTAAAGCATATACATGTCTCTTTGATATTTTCCTCCACCTGTCATAGAATATTTGCAAGTTTTTTTACAAACAGATGAATATGATTTTTTTGAAAGAGGGTTTATCTATTACTTGTGCATCTTTTTCTATATTTAGTTCTGGGTTATGAAAATCTAGTTATTTGAAATAGAAGCATTACTTGAAATATTCTTGTCTGATTTAAAAATTTCCTCTGTACAGGTGTTACATAATATTATTCTGAAAAATAGCATGAGGGTTTCAGATTCATTGACATTCTTTAAGCAGAAACAGTGTTCTTGAAATATATGTGTATAAATTCAGTGATGATACACTGTCTGCATGGTTGCTGAGATTGTAATTTTTTTTATTTCAAAAAGACATATTGAAAATGCTCTATAATAAAAGTTTGAAAACATGATGCAGAGTATAATCATGAAAATGTTATTTATTTAATATTTTAAGGATTCATGTTGAATCTTTAGGGTATTAGATAGAGAGGTATGAGTGTGCTAAAAAGAAACAAAGAGATCCTTTGTGTTATTGTAATTTTGTAAATTGAAAAGGGGTTGGTGCTCCTTGAAATTGGTGTTTCAAAATAAGGGGTTGTGCTACTTGAGATTGGTGTCTCTAAATGAGGGTTGGTGCTCCTTGAGTTGGTGCTCAGAAATTAGCCTATAAGGCATTGTAAGCAGTGGTTTTTGAAATTAATCTAGTAAGGCAGTTTAGGAGTGGTTTTTCTACCCCAGGAAGGTTTTCCACTCAGAAAATTATTTTTCTTATGGTCTCAATTTCTTTGATGTGATAATGCTTCATGACTGTGATGTTTTTCTAGGTAGTTGTTCTTATCAATCTGAGCTTGGTTGAATGTTAGTCCCTTCATCGCTGCAAATGTTCATATCAAAATGTTTTGCATAAGTGTTCTATCATTGTTAAAGATTCAGATTCAAAAGAAATCTTAAATGTATACATTTGTTTTAGAGCTCAATAATTTTTTTGTTGAACTAAAACTATTTGGTGTTTCATGCTTATCATAAGTCATTCCATTGGACAGTTGGTTATGTATCTCAAAATTCTGCATTGAAATCTGGTAATCCTAAAGTGTTTAAACAATTCCAGTCATCTCTTTTGTAATTGTAAGATAACTCTCAAAAGGATTATTGGGATAAGTTTTCAAAATGAACAATGCTAATGATGTCATAAATTCTCTTAATGCAATCAGTCAGCCATGTGGTCATTAGAAAGGATATCATAATTAAAAGTCTTGATTAAAGTTTAAAAAGTCTTAGACACTTATTCACCCCCACCCCCTCTCAGTGTCTGTCCATACTCCAACAATTGGTATCAAAGTGTAGGGTCCTCTAATAGGTCTAGAAAACCTTGGATTGATTCTGGTTTTGGATTTTATCAATGATGTCACAAGGTCAATAAATTACTTATGTTTGAATGATTTAGACTGTGTTTTGTGAAGACATATCTAGTCTCTATTGATATTGGTGTATAGAGCCATACTCGTACATAAGTCTAACATATTAGGGTTTCCTGGTCGTGGAGTATTTTTCATGGCTAAGTGCAAGAGAAATAAAGGTCAAAATAAAACCCCTAGTGTCAAGCAAAAATTTGATCAATCAATCCATGTCAAGTCTAGTGAAGTTTGTCTCAAGAAATACCCCTGTCATTTGATACTAAAAGTGATCCTCTAGTTGATAAATATGAAGATCACTTAGTAAGTGACTTTGAACAAGATTTTGGTGAAAAAGAATATGAAGATGATGAATATGAGGTTGATCTGGAAGGAGAACTGATTGTTGCCTTAGAAGAACTTAAAAGGCTCAAACAAGAAAATTAGGAACTTAAGGTATAACTTCAAAACACTATTGATACTAATCAGGCATTAAACCAAAACTATGATAAATCTGAAAAGATTATTGAATCTCTAAAAGATCAAATGGTTGATAGAAAAAGGGTTGAAGAGGAATTGAAAGTTAAGTTAAAAGAAAAGGATGAAGTGTGCAATAAACTAGAATATGAGATTGCTTCATTAAAGAAATGTTCACATAATGATTCCTTGTTAAAAGAACTAACTCTTAGAGATGATATGATTATAAGTCAGAAAATTGAAATTAAAGAATGTAAGAGGATATTTGATGTTGTGAGTTCTGATTTGGAGATCAAAAATATTGATTTTCTAAAACTTGAAGGAGAAGTAGTTGCATTAAGAAAACAGCTTGAAAGTGTCAAGGTTCAATCAGATCAAATTCAGAAATTTGATCAGAGTACTAATATATTGAATGAGATGTTGGGCAGACAAAAGAATTCTAAGGATCCTACAGGAGTGGGATATGAGGTTGGACAAATCTCTACCAAAGAATCTCAAATAGTGTTTGCTAATGCAAATGGAAAAAAATTTACACCAAGAATGAAGGTTGATCTTTGTCACCATGTTGCTGCACTAAAGAGTGTAGAGAAAACAAAATCAGAGGATAACACTACTACTAGAAGACAATTCAAAGGTACTCACAGAGAAAGGATAAATGTCTTCAGATCTTCACATCCTTGGAATGATCATTCATTTAGGTAAAATCATTCTTTTTAAGGATATTGTTATGTTTGTAATGATTATGGTCATAAGGCAATTGATTGCATAAGATGGTCAAATAAGAATCATTTTGATGTCTCTAGAAATGAAAATGTGGTGTGTTACAATTGTAACAACTTTGGTCATTTTAAAAAGGATTGTAGAATGAATATAGGTGATAATTATGATGGGAACAAAGTTGGAATTTTCTTTAGGAATCCTTATGTTCCTCATATCAGTCACCAAGTCATTTGTTTTAGATGTAATAACATTGGGCATAAACTATAGCAATGTAGATTTAATAGAGAGACAAGCACTTTAAGCAAACAAATAAAAAATTCTACATTGGTGTGGAGAAGAAAGAGCAATCAAGATGAAAAAAAGAGCAATAAATATGAATGTGTGAAAACTCCTTGTGCACTCCTTGCACATGTGATACCATCCATATCTTGAGAAGAAGAAAAGACTTAGGGGGAGTCTATTATGGTAACTCATTTTACCCCTATGAAGTCTAGAATGAGGTATAACAGCATGCCTTTTCTATTGGTGGTATAAGATGTAAAGAAGATGTCTATAAATGTCAATATTTCATTATTTTTATTCTAATTGTATTGATTATGAAGGTCTACATATGATATTGGAAGTTTATGAGTGTCTTGGATATAATAGATATCATTACACTGTGTATAACTGATCAGCTTTATAGGTTGTTAAGGAATTCAAGTTTGAAGTACATTGACAATCCTTTGGCGAGTTTGGTGCTTTGTTGGCTCAATCCATAAGGTGCAGGCTGGCTACATACAAGAGATTTTTAAGTTTCTTATCTTTGATGACTTGAAATCACTCATCAATCTTGGTGGTGAATATCCTTGTTGAAAATAGTTTTCTAGACAGTGTGTTGTGTCTTCTCATGTTTGTTAAGCAATGATTGTGTGCTAGATGCAATCAATGGTTACTGAGTCTGCATTTCTACCATATCATATTGATTATTCATTTTGTAAACACATGTTTCTAATGATAGTTTGGGGAAATACAGTGTTTTGGTGGGTACTAGGTAGTTTGGAGGTATTGGATCTAGTGACAATTTTTTTGTGTGACAATGGTATGCATGCTCAAAGGACAGTGACAGTAATTTAAAGGTGTTGAACCTCTTGAAAATAATTTATACACCAATGGAGTTTAAATGGGTTCTTTGCAGAAGTTCTAATTGAGTATCTTAACTTGAACTTTGATTGATGTACAATGCCTAGTTGTTTTTATCTTCAAAGAGGAAGATGTGCCTATAATGTAGGATTATTTTCCATATGATGTGTTTACAGCTGGAAATTTGATGCAAGGGGAATTGGTAATGCATTTTCATGCATTTGTTTTCTTTTAAGCTTGCTCTATTCTTGACATTTGGTATCATTGCTACTGACAATGACTGATTATCATTATATGTCATTGGTTTTGGCTACTTTATGGATAGTGATATATCATGGGAAATGATCTACCTTATTGCTATATTGTATTTCAAATTCTTTTCACATAGATTACTTATCTTACTTGGTCTAGTGGTTGACTGGATTAAGAAGTTTTTGAAATGGCAGTGCACATTGTTTTAAATGAGCTTGTTTTTGGATGCTTGGGTGTTGCATGTAATATGACTCAATGTATCAATGCTAATCAAAGTTTTTTTTGTGTGAGGTGATATTGGAAGATGGATTTTAACATGACAAGAAGGTGGTATGTTCAAGTAACAGGTCTTCAATCTTCAAGTATTTTTTTACTATTGGGTTGGTTGCATTTTATTGTTACTTGATAGAGCATGAAAGAGCATGATAAGATAGTGAATTGTTAATAGTTTAAGATCTTAGTACAATATACGGAATGTAATGATAGTGGTAGCTAGCTCAAAGAAAAATGATAGTGAATGTTTCTTGAAATTGATTTTTGAGGTGTTGTGCTTGGAAGTTGCCCATAACATTTCATGGTTGGAATACAAGTATTGATGATTATTGTAGGGACAAAGTGATAGTGATTTGTATATCACCTATTTATGAAAAAAATTTGTATGCTGACAGTATGGTATACATGATGACAATTTTTTTTGTTATCACTTGCACAACTTTCATAGAAGACAATACTCTAACATTAAAATAGTTGTTTTGGTCTAACAGTGCTTTGTTATTTCTAGGCAGTTCAAAGTTTTCATGGTCTTTAGCTTGCAAGTGAAAGTAATTTGTTGGTTCTGACATTATATGATGTCCACGAAAGTTTTATATTTTTCATATTATGAGATTCAGAGCTCAGGGTAGTTATATAGTGGATTTATAGATCATTGGTATGTTGTGGAAAGTGATTTTTCATTGTGTGCAGAGGTACTCTAATGGTATTTTTGGTGGTAAAGGTCTCTCTTATTGATACTTCAGGTTTTTAATCCTCATGAGAATATTTTGTTACTATGTTTTTTTTATTTGATTCGAGTCTTTGCACATCTGCAATATGGTTTACAAATGGGGTGGTGAATTTCTAGTGTGCTTGCAATGGATTGAAAGTGTTTTCTATAACCCATTTGGATTATTTGATAGTGCTCTTGTTGTTTGAGAAAAAGAGTAATGATACCAGTTTTGATATATCTGTGTATGGATTCAGGGGGAGCTTTTTAGCTCTCTGAGTAGCTTGTTGGTGCTTCAGGTACTCCTTATTTGTTGCTTCATTTATAAATCTGTAGTTGTTTCAGATACATTTCTTGACATTATAATGATTCTCCTTTGTCCTTGTGACAAAAAAGGGGGAGAATGAGTTTTTGGTTTTTGATGGCTCAATTTTTTCCATCAAGAAAAAAGGGGAAGTTTCTTGATATTTTTTCCTTGATATTATGGTACTTTGGTCTTGACTCTTTGGTCTTGACATTTCATTGGTGCAACTATGGTATTTTGGCATTGTCTTTGTGATACTTGATTCAGTCTTGGCTTACTCTTGGTCTATTCATGTTTTGGTATTCAGTACCTTGGCTATGGAAATTATTATGGCTTTGGTTTACATTTAGATTTATTATATCTTGTGGTACTGATCAGGCTGAGCTTCATGGGCAGATAAAGGTTTTCTTTCTTATACAAGTATATCCAGCATACTTACAAGTCATTGTGACATTCTCAAACTGGCAGATTTAGTTTCAGGTATTGGACATCATCATCATTTATCATAATCAGCATCATGTTACAGGTAGACATTTTATAAATCTACATTTCTTTTATGAGCTCTACTTCACTCAATATTTACATGCTACTCTTGGTGATTCACATGATGTTATCAATTCTTGATACATTTATAGATTATCATGTTGCATATATTAATTTCTATACATATAACCTCACAAGGGTTCTTTCATTGGTAAATGACTTTGAATTAAGTCATATTTGAATTGGGTTTCCTTAAGTCTCTTTTAAGGATGATAGTGATTTCATCTTGGAGTTAAATCCATTACATAGAATCCTTGGCCGATAGAGGATATGTGGAAATAATTAAAAGTCACTTTGAAAGTGACATGGCATCAACTCTTGGTAATAATGCTTTGTTTATTAATATGGTCAACATTTTGAAAAGTCAAGGAAATTGCATAATGTCTTTTTAAAGGTATCGCCATATTTGAAATGTCATGAAAATTATCAAAGTGATAATTGTGTCAGCATTATCATTCTTTGAAAACGGACTCATTTCATTTTATTATGTTATCTTGTATTAATATTTGATGTCACGAACTTAGGAAAGCTATGATTATTTGACTATGATTATGTTTGTCTTTCAGAATTCAAATATCATTTCATTTTTTTCTAAGGCATCGAAAGGTTTGTAGAAAATATAGGGAAAACATTGTTTATCATGCTTTTGATAAGGATTTGAAACCCTAGCCACGTCGCCGCCATGAAATAATTTGTAACTGTTGCTAAATTTCAATGATTCTCCTATGTTGCAAATATGTTCATTGCTCTATTTGATATTATGATAAACATGGAAGGTTGTTGTCAAGTGCACGGTTTCAAGATTTGAGAAAGGAAGTAAGAGACCTAGGCATACATTGAATTACTCTGGTATTTGCTTGGTTCTCTTGTAGCCCAAACAGGTATTATCATTCTTTATTTGAAGAAACCTTTCAGTTTAAAAAACGTAAGGAAGTTACTGTTTTACGATTCAAATTTGAGAATGCATGAGTGGTTTCCTGCAAGGCATGTCAAGTCTTCGGTTACATTTCTATATTCCTAATGGGTATTCTAAAAAGAACTAGTTATTTTTTTGTTTTCTATTCATAATAATTGGGGTTCGGTTACAAACCAAATACGAGCTCTAGTTGTGATATTATCTGATTGTTTCAGCTTCAATGAAGGTTATTTGAAGCATATACATGTCTCTTTGATATTTTCCTCTGCTTGTCCTTAAATCTTTGGATGTTCTTTTACAAATAGATGAATATGATTTTTTCGAAAGAGGGATTATCTATTACTTGTGCATCTTTTTCTATATTCAGATATGGGTTATGATAATCTACCTATTTGAAAAAGAAGAATTACTTGAAATATTCTTGTTTGATTTAAAACGATCCTCTGTACAGGTGTTACATAATATTATTCTGAAAAGAGCATGAGGGTTTCAGATTCATTGACATTCTTTCAGCAGAAACTGTAGACACCTAAAAATGACTTAGGCCTACGACCACTATTTTACCACCTTTCGTCATAAACATGATTATAATATTTTAATTATGTTTCTAACCCACATTCAACTATTAATTAAATAATTTATAATTATTTAATTAATTCATAATCTCTCATTCTTCATAATTATTAAGTAAATAAATCTTATTTATTTATTTAATAATGCCACTAATTATCAAAGTCATCTCATAATTAAATAAAGCCTCATTTATTTAATTAATCCCTATCATTAATGTCCTCCTGATTATTAAATAAATATATTTAAAATATATGGATTTAATATGTCACTAATTCCTAAATCCTCTTAATTAAATAGATTTGATAATTTATTTAATTAATTAACTACTTCTTCTAAATTAAATAGTTATTTTTAATTATTTAATTATTGTGTGTGACACTTCTATATTTTTTAATAAAACAAAATCATTTAAAAATATCTCACATACTTAACTGATTCTTCATTTAGTAATTAATTTCAAAAATCAATTACTTCTTACCTCACAAAATCCATATTTTGAATTAATTTAATTCAAAATGGAATTATTCTTCTACAAATCAAGTAATGTCTAAAATTACTGATTTTCTAAAATCTCATCCTCTTGTCTTCTGATTTTTACTAATTTCATCTTAGCTGTCATGTTTAGTCTTGATTTAATTCATTTAATTAAATCTTATTCACACATGTAGGCATTTTACCCTAACCCTAATTGAGAGTTGCCTTATTGAATCTTGACCTTTGATTCTAGGGCATTCCTCAATCTCTCATCTCATCCGTCCATTTAAGATTGCATTTTCTATAAAATGACAATCTTGATCTCATTTTTGGGATTGATGAATCATTGCGTAATCTATTTTTTTTATTATTGGCATTCTATCATCTTAGGCTATTATTACTATTTGCATAATAGAATTAAAATTCTACCTTGCACATAGATTCATTTCATAAAACCTTCAAAAGATTTGCTAGGTCTAGGCACATTTAGAGTTTGCTCAAAAATCTAAGGGCATCCATCATCAACAGCAAGCTTGAGGAGGTGCAATGGAAGTCAGCCATGGAGCGTAGGAATGGGTGAGATCTTTCCAGTTCTTACATTTCTTTACATTTTCTCCTTTACATTTCATTGTTTGATGTTTTTATTAAAATGCAAGTATTACTAATCCTTTGTTGATCTTGCAGGAAAAAATAACGTCATTACATTGGTGAACCCAACATTCTAACACACTTTTGTAGGTTTCGTATGGCCTCGGATTTTTTTTTTGTAGGAACAGGTACGGAACGCCGCATTTTCCTTCTCGTGTGATGCAACCACTCTATTGCGCCACATTCACCTTCACGTGCGATGCAACTGATCTGTTGCACCGCATTCACCATTCAGAGAGCTGCAACCGACATTCTGTAACGCATTTGACACGCAAAACCCGAACTATAGCTGTCAAGCCACAACCGCCGAGCCACATCTGACGCGATGCATCTATCGAGCCACATCTGCCATATCGCGTCGCAAATGACTAGTAAATTTCATTTTTTTAAATTGTAATCTAGATCCGACGCATCCGTGGCCAGTAATTGATTAATTTTTATTTTTGGATTAAAAAGAACCAACCCTAGGATAGACATTTAATTGGAAATTTATCAATCCTAGGATATGCAATTTAATTTGGAATTTACCAACTCTAGGATAGTCACCACATCTTATTTTTGGTTAAAAATGAATCCCATGCATGTTGTGAAGTAATATCTTCACTTAGTTTAGATAATCTTCATTTGGGCTTAAAAATTGAACATCTTTTGTTGTGTTTGTTGGGTAATAGGTATATGCTCTCCCCTTTACTAGGTGATCAAAAAACCAGACTTACCCATTTTATGTTTATGCACTTTATGCTTTATTAAATCCTTTAGAAGGCCTACCATAGTGGGAAAAAGTACTCACCCTACAGGAATGACCTAAGTGGGAACAACCAAAGCTAGGTTTTCCAACCCACTATAATAAAAATTGAATTTTGGGGAAACCCATATTCAACGGCAGTGTTCAAGATAACCATCCCCAAAACCTTTGTTCTAAAGGTTGCGAGGTCTCTTGAGGGATTTTATCATTTTCCGCACCAAACAGAAACCTTGACTAAGAACCATAGTGTAGAAGCCAGCCGTGTCAGTATCCAAACGTTGTTTCAATCATAGTGCAAGGAGAGGGAAGAATCTCCTCCCAGGACACTCACCATATAATCACCATAAACTATTTTCTCAGGGGATTCAGTATCCACTTCTGTCACCTTGAGTACGCACCTAGAAAAGACAAAAACAAGGGTGCCCTCTAGGGGGTGACATGGCTGTGTGAGTCGACATGATTTTAAGCTGTGGGTTGTGATTGTTACAATGACCTTTTGACTATTAAGAGTGAGTCTACTTGAACATACACTTAATATTTTAATTTCTATGTGTTTTCCAACTGTTTTTAAATAGACTTCAACAAATTGAAAAACACAAATCTGGACCAAAAAACTTGTCAAAACTGCAAAATAGTGTTCAGTTTTCTAAAAAATTGTCTATTATGATGCAATTGCTTTGATGCACCACAATCGCTAGATATCGATCTGCATTCACTCTGATGGGCCACATTTGAGTCATCATGAGCTGCATTCGCTCTGATGAGCCGCATTTGAACTATACAGAGCCGCATTTTCCATCATTAAATCACATTCGATAAATTGAGCCGCATTTGATAGATACCAACCCACATTTTCCAAACTATGTTGCAATCGACACTTTTCCAAACCGCATTCGATTCTGTGAGCCGCATTTTCTCTCTCGTACCGCATTTGCTAAAAACATCAAAACAATTTCTCACTGTTAAAAATAGAAAGTCCACAACTTGTCTTCAATCCAATCAAGTCTTCCTTTACTATTACAGTTCAAACTAGACTTTGATTTGCTCAACTTTCATCACACATTGCACTATAGGAATCGTCTTTAGGCTCAAAATAGGGTTCTTCTAGTCCATTAGATTGCATTGATAGCTTCACCATCTCCTTAGAAACCCACTTTTGCAGATTATAAGAGTTGACTCTTACCATTCATTGTCCAAACTTTGCATTCAATAGTAGGTTATCATTGGACCCAATTACCTTTGTCACTTTGTCAAATATTTTGTGAATCATTTCCCACTCAATAGTCTAGTGTGGAAATTTCACTGTGTCCTATTTATAGTCCTTTTATGGTCCATTGGTCTTCCAAAATTGAATCATTGCAAAAACTTTGTTTGCCCAAGTTTGTCCTCTTTAGATCTCTGACTAGTAAGTACATCTTAGGATCATTTATTGCATATCATTTTGGCATCTTCATTTAGTGTCACACCACTTGCATTCACAAACCTTTAGTCTTACTTGCATTTCATAGCATCCTTTAAAAATCCAAAAAGAAACCAAAAACATAGTCTCATACTTAGATCATTCTCTTCATCATCCCAAGTTGAGCAAAACCTTGTATAGTTGAAACTAGATTACAGAAAAAGAAAAGACTCGTGGATTCTTTTAGACAGGACACCAACTTTCTTGAGTTCACAACTGGCATGGACTCATTTCCTAATACCATGAACAATCCTTATTTTGACATGGTAAATTCCACAATCAATCCTTTTAGTGAGATGAACATCCCATCATCTCCATCACATCTTTTTGAACTATTTATCCGACGGGATCCAAATGGGGATGTCTTTGAAGAAGACATACAAGTTGCTGCCCAAAACCCAGAAGTGGCCTCTTTTGAAGAAGAATTGGTCCTAAATGACTCATCCAGATATTTAGCCATGCTCCTTGTCCAAGGGGCTAAGTTACCAAATGGATTTGATCTTAACACTCTTAGAGAAACTTCTCCCACTCCAACATCACACAATCCTTCTATGGGAGCCTCTTCACAAAATGTCATCAACACAATCAATGCTACCTCCCTTGGTCATGCTACCACCACAACCAACACAACATCTATTGGAGGATCATCTTCCCAAACCAACAGCACATCACAATCCATTCCACAACAAACATCCACCATCCCTTCACAAACAATGGGAGCAACCACATCAAACCTCTTTGGAACTACATCTAGTTCCATGAGTACATCAGCAAACCTATTATTAGGTTCTTCAAATGCCATGGCAACCAACTCATCCAACCCATTTGGGAGAAATAAACAAAGAGTTACCATACAAGGCACCCAACCCACTTCATCACAGGTTAATACCAACTTTCCTGTGACCCAAAACACGAACATTCCTCAAGGCCACAATCTTTTATTTGGGCAAGGCAATCAAGGTGCTCAATCCTTCACTCCATTTGGCCACCAACAAGCCCAAAATCAACAAGGCACTCAATCCTTCACTCCATTTGGGCATCAACAAGCTCAAAATCAACAAGGCCCTCAATCCTTCACTCCATTTGGACATCAGCAAAATCAAAACCAACAAGGCCCTCAAATTCAATCCAACATGGCAGGATATCACATCCCCACTTATGCCTCTCAAGTCCATACACAACAGCACATCCCTCATCGAAACACTCATTTCTAAAAACTGCCTAATCAAAACGCTCATTTTTCTCACCGACAACCCATTCCAAATCAACACATCTTATCACAATAGCTGGGGACTCAAGCTGCCCCTATCAGCAACATGGGTGATGCTACCAACCATCCCATGGTGGAAGCACTCACACTCCAACTTGCTGCTCTTCAAACACAAGTGGAGACCTTGCAAAAATCCAACAAAAATTCATACATCTCACATGACTTGTGTCCATATCCATTTGACACAACCTTGTATATGCCACCCTTTCCTCATGGATATGTGGTACCTCATTTTCCCAAATACAAAGGCAAAACAAACCCCATTGAACAAATAAGAGAATTCACCACTAGCTGCATGGACATTGCATATGAGAAAACTTATCTCATGAGACTCTTTTCTAGAAGTCTTGCAGGTCATGTACTAGAATGGTTCTCGCTTTTGCCTAAGGGAATAAAAACATGGGACGAATTGGCAAACAAGTTTGTTGAAAATTATGCCTATAACATTGACATAGCTATCGACATCGCCTCCTTATGCAAACTTACCCAAGAGGATGTAGGAGAGACTTTCATTCCATTCTTCCAAAGATGGAGAACCTTAGCAAGAAGATGTCCAGTCAAAATACCTGAAAAGGAGAAAGTCACCATGTTTGTTCAAACTCTCCTAGGACCGCTAAGGTATGGCTTACAAGTCCATTGTTGGACCACCTTTGTTGACCTTGTGGAAAAGGGTGTTCAACTCAAGAAAGCCTTGATTGCCAAGGGAGAATTAAAGTATGGTGGAAAAACTATCAACACCACCACAAATAATAACCCAAGTAGTTCAAATGACAAAAACAAATACTGGGTTAAGAACAAGCATATCACAAGCGACAGTGTAGTTTATGCAAAAACCGTCAATGCAATAGGTCATGTACTCACAATCAAATGAGTACAAAATCAAAATGCACCTGTAACTACACCAACACCAACTACTAATGTTATCCAAATTAATCATGCACAAATGAATCAAAGGTAGTTGCGTCAACCCCGACAATTCCAAAAATGCACGTACACCCCTTTGGGTGAACCAATTGAAATTGTCTTAAAGAAACTTCTTCAAAATGGTGTCATAACGTTGGAAGAGCCAAAACCATACGAACCTAGTCAGTTCAAGCTGTCATGGTGGGATGATAGTTCATTTTGTGATTACCACCGTGCCAAAGGGCACAAAACTTCCTCTTGTCGAGAATTGTGAAATCTGGTGCAAGACCTCATAGAGAACCACACCATCGAATTGGGTGGTCAATCATTTACATCTAATGCAAATCATACCATACACAAAAAACCATTGCAAGATCATGGTAAATCTTCCTTGTCTGGCACAAAGAATACCAACAATCAAGCCAACCACATCCATTCAGCCTACAATACTATCCGTTCAGCATACAGTTATCTCGATGGTACTATTATTAACAATCTTCGCATTGCTAATGAAGATGAATCTGTTAATACCATTAACATTAAAAAAGCCTTGGAATGCAATGTGACTACGCATAAAGGCAAGGTCACTAACCCAGGTCCTTTTGCACGTCAACCAAAAATCACCATACCTAGTCCATCCACCAGATAGCCCAACCCAAAACCGGAGGTCAACATTGTCGAGCAATTAAATAAAACACCTGCCCAAATATCCATTCTCGAATTGCTCTGTATTTCACCCACACATAAGGCCATCCTGGATAAAGTCTTGCAAGAGTCATCTATCCAAAACAACATGGATGTCAACCACTTTGAAACTATGGTCAGATATCTGAATTTGCCTCACCACATCACCTTTTTAGATAGTGACTATTCCTCACCCAAACAATTGCATAATGATGCCCTTCACATTGAGGTTTTTGTCCATAAGCATAAGGTTAGACGAGTCCTAGTAGATGGCAGAGAAGGATTGAACATCTTCTCTCTAAAATTGGTCAAAGCTCTTGGTTTCTCTGATGCATGTGTAGATGTTAGCAAGAGCATCATCATCAAGGCATACGATGATGAAGAACGTGCTTCTAAAGGTGTTATTACAATTCCACTCCGGGTAGGACCAGTTATCATAGATACAACATGTTAGGTCCTAGATCGTGACATACACTATAATATCTTACTTGGTCATCCATGGATTCATGCTCTAAAGGCCATTACATCCACATTCCACCAATGCCTAAAATTCCCTTTTGATGGAACTGAGATCACTATCCCAGGAGATCTCGATCCATTGCAATACTGCACCAACCTGCAAGCCACTATTGAGCACCAGGTACCCATCAATTGGGAGGCCTCATCTTCCACCTCATCCAAATATATTGACCCATTGACACTCACGAAATCATCCATTCCATCACCTTATACCACACCATCTCCATCGGCCTCCATCCCAAGTAAAGACCTTCAAATCGAGGACCTTGGTTGTGGAGAGCTCAAATTGAATACTACTTACTGTATAACCACAATACCGAAGCCACCTAAGGTCTATGGTAGACCATGTTTTGCAGTAGAGCCCAAAATAACTTTCAAGGTTCCACCAAAAAGTGTTTTTACACGGTGGGGCGATATGGGTAATGAAGTCATTATTCAAATGGATAACTGGATCTACAAAGACCCAACAAAGTTATCTCCACTACCGTTGCATCTCTATGGAAAAGGGTATGATATATGCAAAGCCCAAGGTTTTCATGGTACAAGTGGCCTTAGAAAGAATAGCAACAGAAGATGAGAACCTATTATCATGATGGAAAGACCAAGATACATAGGGCTAGGGTTTCACCAATTCAGAACTGACGATCAACATACCCTTGAACTTTCAAGTAAGGTTGTAACGGTTATAGAAGGTGTTGAGACATGCGAAGAATCCCTTACCAAAATAGACTCAAATGAATGGGAATGGGGATCTGACAAAACCGTCAGTGACTATGACATTGATGAACTATTCTTGGAACCTGGACAACCTTCCTTTGAAGAACTATTCCGCATGAAATATAACATTGACCCTATTGACCAACATTCTAAAAATAAGGAATGGGTAAGTAATCCTTGGAATCCAGAAGAACACAAGGTGTTGTCGGCAATACCAGAATCATCCCACCCCATTCTTGAGCCCACCCATGAACCTAATTTATCTGAGCCCACTATCCATACTTTTGAAATGCCAACCACTAGTCATGATGTTGATAATTTTATCCCATATTATGACTTTGAATTCGATTCATCTGACTTAGAGTATATACTATCCATTGCATCAGACAAAAAAGTGGAAATTGACAACTTTGCCTTCTCACTCGAGGCATCAATTTTCACACTTTCCACATCCTCCCCATCCTTCACCAACACTGACGATGGGATCCCTCTTGTTTATCCACAACTGATCGACTAGGACCAACAAGACTCACCAGTGATGGACATTTTTCAAAATGACAAGGAAATTATAGAGTTCATGGGGCTAAGAGAAGGTATTCCATGGGGTGATCACAAAAAAAGGTTCTCCATTGATCTAGATTGTGCAGCTTACTTCGGGGAGACTGTGCAATCCTCTAGTCGCAAAAATACAAAAAATAAAAAATAAAAAGAGATGCCTTTAGGTAAAAACTGCAAGGCACCTTCTGGCAGTAAAATAGTAAAAAAAAAGGACGTATCCAAAGGCGAAAACCTCTCTGAGGCACCTAAGGATGGAGGATTGGACTTTCTTCCCGTAACACAGGAAAAGTCATCTATGCTCATTGAAGACACAATGGAAGTTAACATAGCCACACCAGAGAATCCCAAAATGATTCTCTTGGCCGCATCATTGTCAGAAGAAGAAAAACCCAAATTTCAACAATTCTTCACAAACCGGAAAGTTAACTTTGCATGGTCATATGCTGACATGCCAGGCCTTGATCCAGCATTGGTTTTACATCATCTTCCTTTAATCCCAGGAATCAAGCCAGTCAAACAAAAGTTGCGCAAGATGCATCCACAAATTGCACTACTTGTCAAGGCTAAACTAAAGAAGTTGTTGGATGTTGAGTTCATAAGGTCAATAGACTATGCTGGTTGGATACCAAAAATTGTCCCTGTTACCAAGCTGAATGGAAAAATCCATATTTGCACGGATTTCAGAGATTTAAACAAAGCTTGCCCAAAGGATGACCTTCCCCTACCAAACATAGACATGATTGTTGACCTCACGACAAGATATGAGATTCTATCTCTCATGGATGGTTTTTTAGGCTATAACCAAATCCGAATTGCAATAGAGGATCAGCATAAAATAGCATTCACTTGCCCTTGGGGAACATACTATTGGAGCATCATGCCTTTTGGCTTAAAGAATGTAGGTGTCGTGTACTAGAGGGCTATGACAACAATCTTCCATGACATGATGCATATCCTAATGGAAGATTATGTAGATGACTTATTGGAAAAATCTTTGACAAGAAAATATTCATCTCAAAGTCCTAGAAAAAAATCTTTAGATGGCTTGAGGATTACAAGGTTAGATTGAACCCAAAGAAATGTGTCTTTGGAGTCACTTCAGACAAGTTGTTGGGATACATAGTTTCACAACGAGGCATTGAGGTTGACCCAGCAAAGGTAAAAGAAATTCTTGACATGCCTCCTCCAAAAGGAATCAGTGAATTGCAGTCTATTCGCCAATTCATAGCATAATTGGTAGACAAGTGTCAACCATTCCAATATTTGCTCTGCAAAAGCATTCCTTTTGTATGGACAAATAAGTGCAACATAGCCTTTGACCAAATTAAAGAATATTTATTAACACCACCAGTGTTAATGTTGCCTATTGAGGGCAAACCATTGATCTTATATGTCTCTACAACGATAAATGCACTAGGGGCATTATTGGTGCAAAATGACCATGAAGAAAAAGAAAGAGCCATTTATTACATTAGTCGCACATTAATTGGATATGAGCTCAACTACACAACCATTGAAAGGGAATGCCTGGTAGTTTTCTTTGTGGTGCAAAAACTAAGACACTATATGCTAAGCCATCAAACACATTTGATAGCAAAGATCAGCCCATTAAAGTATCTCCTGAGTCGAGCAGCATTGACAAGCTATTTGGAAAAATGGGTCATGATATTAAGCGAGTATGACATACAATATGTGGAGCGCAAAGAAATAAAAGGTCAAGTAATAGCAGATCAACTAGAAGATGCACCAATCCATGCCACTCATCCACTGATAACTGATTTTCTGGATGAGTCAATTTTTCATGCAGAACCAGCTTTACCATGGAAACTATACTTTGATGGGTCCCACACTGGGCATGGCTCAGGAGTTGCAATATTATTTATCACACCACAAGGGGATTCAATTCCTAAATCATTTTGGATCGCTTTCCCTTGTACAAATAATATTGCAGAATACGAGGCATTGGTCACAAGTCTCAAGATAGCAATTCAATGGAAAATTCAAACACTCCTCGTATTTGGGGATTCTCAATTAGTCATCAACCAAGTGAATGATGACTATGACACAAAGGATGAAAAATTTCTCCCTTACAAGCGCATGGTGGATAGTTTCCTAATGTACTTCAAAATGATTGCATTTGAACAAATCCCAAGAACAAAAAATAAGGCAGCTGATGAAATGGCTACCATTGGATCTCTCTTACACATCCCTAAGAATGTGTCACAGTTTGAATTCTTAGTGGAGCAGTTGTTGATGCCTGCATACGATATTCTAGAGTCAACAATGGTGTGTGAGATTGTTGGTCCCAGTTTGCCTTGGTACCAGGACATATACAACTATCTTAAATCCCAAACCCTCCCACCCAACCTATCCAACAACCAAATAAATTCCTTCATCCAAAAAATGGCTAGACATACCATCGTCAATGGCACCTTATACCACCGTGGATTTGATAACACCCTTCTTCGTTGTCTTGACACTGATGAACCAAAAAGGACTTTACGAGAGGTACACGAGGGTATACATGGATCTCATTCGAGTGGTCCAACATTAGCTCGAAAAGTCACCAAACTTGGGTACTACTGGCTGACATTGGAAAAAGATGCTCTTCAATTTATCAGAACATGTCAGAAATGCCAGGTGCACAGTGATCTGATTCATGCACTTGCATAGGAATTGAGACCTATCACTTCTCCATGGCCTTTCGCACAATGGGGACTTGACCTCATGGGTAAGATCCATCCATCCTCTTCTAATGGCCATAAATTCATAATCACTGCGACTGAGTATTTTACTAAGTGGATTGAAGTCGTCCCTCTCACCTACATCACTGGTAAACAAATATCCAAGTTCATCCTAAATTACATCATTTGTCAGTATGGTGTCCCACAATTCATCATCACAAATAATGGCAGTCCATTCAAAAATCAGGACGTTCATGAGTTATGTGAGCGATTCCACATCCAACACCATTTTTCCACCCCATATTACCCATAACGTAACTGCCAAGCTGAGGCTTTAAATAAAACAATCCTTTGCATTCTAAAGAAGACCGTCAATGACACTGGCCGAGATTGGCACCTACAACTTAATCCTGCTTTATGGGCCTATCGTACCAGCATTTGTACCCCCACTAGAGCCACTCCATTTTCCCTGGTCTACAGATCTGAGCCCATATTACCCATCGAGGTCAAAATTCCTTCTATCTGAGTCTCTTTGAAAGGAATGATTGATGATGAAGAGTATAGACATACTCACCTACATGAGCTGGAAATGCTACAAGAAAGATGGAAAAATTCCTTTAATCATCTGTAGGCATATCAAAATCATCTCTGTCGACATTATAACAAAAGAGTCATGGTGAGAAAGTTTGAAATTGATGACTTGGTTCTCATGCAGAACCCCAAAAATCAGGCGGACCATAAAAATCCTAGTAAGTTTGAGGCTAATTGGCTTGGTCCTTATATCATTACTGTTGCATTTGGTTTCGGAGCTTATCAATTGGCCACACCTAATGGAGAACAGCTGACAGAACCTATCAATAGTTTACATCTGAGAAAGTTCTACACATAGCATCAGAGAGCTGGGCTAAAAATCTACAAAATACAAAAAAATTGAAAAATACAACAAAAAAAAATCATCCCTTGATGAAAACCTGGCAAACAGGCATCTTGGTGACACCAAAAAAATTGAAAAATGGCAAAAATAGTAAAAATAAATGAATTCATCCAATAGTGAAAACCTGGCAAATAGGCACTTTGGATAAGTACCATGGTGAAAACCTGGCAAATAGGCGCTTTGGATAAGTACCATGGTGAAAACCTAGCAAACAGGTGCCATGTATAGTCGATCGTTGCTTCGCCATCTACTGTCACTCAAATCGACCTTTATCCACTTGTCATAATCACAAAAGCCTGACACATTCATGGCATCCATCCTAAGTCATGTCCATTTCGACCATGGTGAGCATTTGGTTGACATAATCCCTTGCATATCCTTGCCTTTTGTCTGCTTATCTCCATATCATGAGACTCAGATAATCCTCACTTTGTCTGGGGGCAAGACCTTTATCATGCAACTGCAGTGGGTACCACACATGATCCTGCATTCTTAAAAAGTCCTGAAAAAAATAATAAAAATTTGAAAAAATCCTAAAAAGGTGAAAAAGTCTTGAAAAAAGACATAAAAATTTGAAAACAGCCTAAGAAAATACAAAAACATCCAAATCAATGTCAAAATCCGAAAATAGATTCAATCTGATCATTTCAATCAATCTTCATCCTAGTCTGAACTACGTTGTCTCTGCGCATTTGCTACGTAGGCAAGATTCATCATTGAATCCCCGATACATTAGGTCAGTCCTTCTAGGTTTGTTGCAAAATAAATCATGATTCAAGCTTCTGTCCTTTGGACAATTTCATTGGTCATGTTGAACTATGAGGTCTCTGAGTGCATGACGTAGGCAAGGCCATCAATCAATGGACCCCTGAGGCCGTACTAGGTTAGTCCATTAGGGTTCATGGCACTACACATTCACACATGCCAAACTATCTTCAAATCAAGTGAATCTTATGTCAATCTTGAATTATCAATCTATCAGAAATCTGTTTCGTCAAACACTTTCAGTCAATTCAGCATGTCAGTAATGACATGTAGTCAAAATCATATTAGGACAATGTATCATGGCAAAAATTTGGGTTCTTCTTCAGATGTGTCCTTCTGAAAAGCAACTCTTGTCACTTCTTTATGCTTTTGGATGTGTCTTTCAAAAGCATCACTATCATCATAATCTGGCATTTTGATGGATTCTCCTAACTCCGAGAATCGATCTCCTAGATATCAACATCATTCAAGATGTGTCCTTCCTAAATTTGATATCGCTCGATATTTGACAACACCTGACATTAAAACACTTGGAAAACACTTGGTAAACTTTTTTCTATCTTTTGATAATTATCATGATATTATTTCCTTATGTCTTAGGAACCACAACATATCATGATGATTATCCTTGTCTGCTTATTACTCTACTACTAGTTTCTCCAGGATGTCATGATTGCAGGATTTAAAGAAGCAACGACGTAGTATGATGATTTTACTGTCTATTTTCTTTACTATCATGTGGCTAGTTTCTCAAGGATATCCTATCATCAGGATTTAGAGAAGCAGCGTTGTCTCATGATTAGTTTGGTTTTTCTGGCGATTGGTCATGACAAAATGACTAGGGGCAATTGTGTTCCTTGCATGAGTCATGATCATCCTTTGTCTACGACTGTTGATTTACGTGATGGTCCGACCTTGCACACTATTGATCTATGTCATATCATAGTGTTTGTCAACCATCATGACATTTTCACCCAATGATGATTAAAGAGCAACAACTAGAATAGCACTATAGCAAAGCTTTGAAGGATTTTTAATTTCTGCACTAACATGCATATCTTTCTTCGCACTAACATCTTCACCTTCCCCTCTCTCGTTCTTTGATGATATCCTATGACATACAAAAACAAAGTTGCATACATAGGGGCATGAGCATTTCATATTCACATCTGCATAAATCACATACCATAATGCACATTGCATAAATACTATCATTTGCATCCATTCATAAAACCATCATTTACATCAACATATAGGCATCATAAATAAACATTTGCATTAACATATAGGAATCACATCATCATCACATTACACAATGCATACATAACCACATTCATAATTGCATTCATAAATATAAGCATAAATACACCTCATAGCATCATAAAAGCATCACATAAGCATCTCATAAAATCATAGAATACCATAACACATAACATCATATAGGCCACATCAAAACTGCATCGCACATATATATAATCTCAAAAAATATGTAATGTCACAAGATAAAGTAATAGGATATCCCAAAAAATGGAGCTCGTAGGCTCGAATATCAAAATATACAAATATCTACAAACAAGTCCTAGGATGGCCCTCCTCTATCCCATGGAGGTGAGTTGCGAGGTGACTGTGCCTAAACAACCATGTGAAATGTGACCTGAATGGGAGTGGTGTCCTGAGTCTTACCCTAAGAGCTCGAGGCCTCGGTAATAGGAGGCTATCTCTGCTCTACCTGTTGTCCTGATGACACTAATCTATGCCCATGCTCTGATCTATTACTCTGGCTTGAAGAGTGCCTATGAGAGCTATGTGACCTATGACCTGATGACTACCCTGATGCAGTAGACCCCCCAACACTGGTGTAACTACTACTATGAGACCTGCTGCTATGTGTATGGCTACTACTATTTATCCTACTATAGGATCGGGACAACCTTGGGTCTCGTCTCTCTAGGGGAACTGTCTACTCGTATAATACCCTGTACCGCCCCCTGCTCTCTGCCATCCTGGCCAACTCTCTGGTCATGTCTCCTATCGGCCTTGAACATAGCTCTATGAACTCTGTCACCAAATGATCTGACTCCTACCATTAGAGAATAGCATGATCTCTCTCCACCCAGGTGACCTCTAACTCTATTGCTAAGGCCTTGTTCTAAGACAAGGCCACATCTAGTTTGCATTGTAAGTCTGTGATCCGCTGATCAATGGTGGCATCGGCGGAAAAAATGGGTGATATGTCACCCTCATCATCCTCAAAGATCATGCACTCCCATAGTCACTGATTTGCCTCATCCTCCTCCTCCTCCTCCTCATCTCTCTCCTCCTCGGCCCGAACCTCCTCCACATCTATGTCAAGAGGGTGTCCCCCAACAAGAGGATCCTCCTCTGCTCTCTCCTCCACCATCACCTCAGCCTCCTCCTCTCCACCACTCACCTCCTCCTCAACCCTCACCTCCACCTCCACCTCTCCCACTCCGACCTCCTCGACCCTCACCTCCGGATCTCTCTCCTCCCCCTCCTCCCAAATGGGTGAAAATGGTACACCACCCACTCTCTGCCTGACTCTCTTGGGCTGCCTCTACCATCCCTCCTCCTCCTCACACCCCTCCCATCTCCTCCACCCCCATCATCTCCTCCACCTCCTCCATATCCCCCACCTCCTCTGTCTCCCCCATCCCTGCCTCCTCCTCCCCGGCCTCCATCTCTACCCCTAGTACCTCTGCCATCTCTCCCTCCATCGCTGCCCCCAGCACCTCTGCCATCTCTCCCTCCATCTCTACCCCCAGCACCTCTACCATCTCTCCCTCCATCTCTACCACCCCAACCTCTCCTCGGTATCCATGGAATGACTGACCTTCGATCTATCGGCGGTGAACCATTTGGATCTGTCAATGGGATGGGCCTATGAACCTGCCACTAGGTGTCAAACTCAGTAGACATCCCTAGATCTGTTGGATCCCCTCTTCATACCCACTGAACTGCCACCAATCTATCAACCTACTGCTCTGCTACTGTAACTGATATGGGCAGCCCCCACATGGTCTCCCTGGAAGACCGAGTATACTTTGTCATGCCTATTGGGACAACCTGGTGCTCCCCAAACTATCATAGTACCCATTGGGGTAGGTACATCTCAATAATCTACTGATTCTATATCGTGTGGCCAATCATATACCGAAATTGTCTGCAAAATGACAAGTGGCCATCCTCATCTGACCACTGCGCACAATCTTTGTAGGGTCTCGAGACAAAGCTAATCATTGTATCAATCTGATGACTCCAGTACCCAGTATCTCCCATGCGAGTTTGACTAACTAATCCCACATATAAATAAACATAAGGCATCCCATCACCTAGCTACTAAATCTGCACCAGTGGTCAAAACACAGGAATGCGCTCCCATACCCAGATCATCAGGAGGGTAGTGCCGCAACTGATACTGTGCCCCTGGGGATAGACAACCTCATGTAACTGATGATATAACATGGCCAATAAGCATGGCCCCCAAGCAAATACGGTCCTTTGTCCTCGCATACGGACTAGAACATCCCCCCATTCAATGGGAAATCTATGACCACGATGATCTGGGATCAGCAATCTAGCGATCAAGGTCATAAGCCTGGCATCGAATATGGGAAACCGATCAGCTACAACATCCCAACCGATCTCATAACCGTCCATGCCCAACTGGGCACCATCAACACTCTCGTACATCTCGGACAGGGCCTATCACCCTTGGTGCGGATCATAGGTGACCCTCTCTCCGCTAATCAGAATGTGGAGAATGCGGTAGACATCCTCCAAGGTCATTGTCGCCTCTCCAGTAGGTAGGTGAAACGAGCAAGTCTCAGAATGCCACCTGTCACAAAGAGTTGTAAGCAAACCTCTGTTTGCCCAAATAATGAGCATATAAGTAACATGGTACAGACCTAGGGCCATTAGCTGCTGTCTTTGTCTATCATTGAGGCAATCTCTGAAGGCATACGTCGTCGGTCGAAACTCTCGAGTATAAATGGGCACAAGTCGACTCTGCACAAGAAAGGCCAAGGAATAGCACATATTGAGCAACATTATGGAAATTTTACTACTATTTGCAAGTCAAAGGGTACATAAAGGTTAATCTCGGTACAAGGGCAACAAAAGTCAACTTTGGTCAACTATAATTGCATCACGTTGACCACAAATGTGTCACAACCAGTCAATTGCGACTTTGTGCATGTAAAATGTGTTGCAATATGTCAAATGCATCGTTTTGACCAACAAATGTGCAATCTAACAACGAATGTGTCATTGTAGATAGCAAATGCACAATCTAACAACAAATGCATCGTTTGGATTGACAATTGTGTGCCAATTTCACAAATGCATCTCTGAACTTGACAATTGCGTTGCAAAATTGCAAATGCGTCGCAAAGTCATCAATTGCATCACAACCTTGCGAATGCATCATTTCCCCTTGCGGATGTGCAATCGCACAAACAAGCCTAACCTATCTGTCGCATTTGTGTCACGATGCAAGCAAATGGGTCGAACGCGAAGGCATTTGCGGCTGACGCGACATCATTTGCGTTACAACGCATTTGATTCCCACCCTTAAAACCCTAATAAATGCATAAAATTCAAAATTTGACAAGTTGGATAGGGTACTTACCAGTGCCTCTACGCCCTCGGGTCGTTGGAATGTACGCACGCGGTATCCACGGTGTGTAGTTGTTGAATCATCATCGCCTCTCAGAGCTTTGATTTTTGAATTCTCTATATGACAAATAAGCAAATAACATTTGGATTGACCTTTTCAACCTATTTATAGGTTGAAAATTAGGGTTTTGACCTAGTAGGTTCTACTGGAGGCTCATTTGACCACCTTTGACCGATATTTTGGCTAGCTTAACATCCTTCGTTTTTGAAACCATTCACGCTGTTACTTATCTAGTCATTAGTTTGACTAGTCGGGATATTTTCCAAATTTTTCTGACACTGGGTCAAAATTCAAAAATTTTCCCGAGGGGGCATAGGCACTTCGTACCTTCACTGGGGCATATTCTGGACTTGTTTTCTTTGCCACAATGTGACAAGCTGCATTATGACAAAGAGGGGAAAATGTAGACACCTAAAAATGACTTAGGCTTGCGACCACTATTTTACCACCTTTCGTCATAAACATGATTATAATATTTTAAATATGTTTCTAACCCACATTCAACTATTAATTAAATAATTCATAATCTCTCATTCTTCATAATTATTAAGTAAATAAATCTTATTTATTTATTTAATAATGCGAATAATTATCAAAGTCATCTCATAATTAAATAAAGCCTCATTTATTTAATTAATTAACTACTTCTTCTAAATTAAATAATTATTTGTAATTATTTAATTATTGTATGTGACACTTCTATATTTTTAAATAAAACAAAATCATTTAAAAATATCTCACATACTTAACTGATTCTTCATTTAGTAATTAATTTTAAAAATCAATTATTTCTTACCTCACAAAATCCATATTTTGAATTAATTTAATTCAAAATGGAATTATTCTTCTACAAATCAAGTAATGTCTAAAATTGCTGATTTTCTAAAATCTTATCCTCTTGTCTTCTGATTTTTACTAATTTCATCTCAGCTGTCACGTTTAGTCTTGATTTAATTCATTTAATTAAATCTTATTCACACATGTAGGCATTTTTCCCTAACCCTAATTGAGAGTTTCCTTATTGAATCTTAACCTTTGATTCTAGGGCATTCCTCAATCTCTCATCTCGTCCGTCTATTTAAGATTGCATTTTCTATAAAATGGCAATCTTGATCTCATTTTTGGGATCGATGAATCATTGCGTAATCTATTTTTTATTATTGACATTCTATCATCTTAGGCTATTATTACTATTTGCATAATATAAGTAAAATTCTACTTTGCACATAGAGTCATTTCATAAAACCTTCAAAATCTTTGCTAGGTCTAGGCACATTTAGAGTTTGCTCACAAATCTGAGGGCATCCATCATCAACAACAAGCTTGAGGAGGTGCAATGGAAGTCAGCCATGGAGCGTAGGAATGGGTGAGATCTTTCCAGTTCTTACATTTCTTTACATTTTCCCCTTTGCATTTCATTGTTCGATGTTTTTATTAACATGCAAGTATTACTAATCCTTTGTTGATCTTGTAGGAAAAAATAACGTCATTACAGAAACAATGTTCTTGAAATATATATGTATAAATTCAATGATGATACATTGTTTGCATAGTTGTTGAGATTGTAATTGTTATTATTTCAAAAAGAGATATTGAAAATTCTTTGTAATAAAAGTTTGAAAACATGATGCAGAGTATAATCATACAAACCTTATTTATTTAATATTTTAAGGATTCATGTTGAATCTTTAGGGTATTAGATAGATAGGTATGAGTGGGCTTAAAAGAAACAAAGAGATCCTTTGTGTTATTGTAATTCTATAAACTGAAAAGGGGTTGGTGCTCCTTGAAATTGGTGTTTCAAAATAAGGGGTAGGTTCTCTTTAAGATTGGTGTCTCTAAATAAGGGGTTAGTTCTCCTTGATTTGGTGCTCATAAATTAGCCTATAAGGCATTGTAAGCAGTGGTTTTTGAAATTAAGCTAGTAAGGCAGTTTAGGAGTGGTTTTTCTACCCCAGGAGGGTTTTCCACTCGGCAAATTCTTTGTCTTATGGTCACAATTGCTTTGATGTGATAATGCTTCATGTCTATGATTTTTTGTGAGTAGTTGTTCTTATCATTCTGAGCTTGATTGAATGTTAGTCCCTGTTGATATCTTTTCCTTGATGTACATTTTGGAATTATGGCATTTTGTTAGATTGGTCTATTCATATTATGGATAGCATTATTGCTTTGCTTTGGTACTGATCAGGTTGAGCTTCATGTGCAGATAAAGGATATCTTTCTTAGACATATACTTGGCATGGTTACTCAAGTATATCATTATCAGTTGGTTTTCAAATTCAATTGATGCTTTTTAGTTTAGTTCACTAGTTTTATTGGTTGAGCTTGGCACATATCACTCTATGATACATTAATTGTTACTTGGCATAATGGGTTGGAATTATTCTAATGTTCTCTTTGGCACTTGAGTCTGATAATTCATTTGGCATCATATATATATGAGGTTTCTATTCAATCTTCAGGTTGTTTTGTCATTTCATAGCTCTCTCACATGATCTTGCGTCACTTGTAAGGACACAGTGAGTGACATCTATGGAGTCTTCATCCAGTTTTCATGGTTCAGTTTGGCTTGAGTTCATAATCAGTTTCTAAAGGTGATCTTTGGTTATCAAAGTGTAAATTGTATGAGTCTTGGTAAAATTCACCTCTATGGCACAACGGTAATATCATGACAATATTATAATGTTGATTTAAGGCATTATTTTGTCTTACTTGCATTTGTAAATGACTTAAAATGAAGTCATATTTCATTCGGGTCTTATAATAGTTGTTTTATTAGGCCTTAAGGACGATAGGAGGTTTTTGGAAAACTCACTTTGAAACTGACAAGGCATCAACTCTTGGTAATAACATTTTTTTTTATTAAATTGGTCGGTATTTTTGTTAAGTCATGACAATTATCAAATTGATAATTATGTCGGCATAATGTGTCTTTGACTGTGAAGTTTTTGACTAAAGTCCTCTCAAACATCAAGCTTTATCAAATTATGGAAAAGGCATCGAATGCCTTTGATTCAAATGTCTTGAGGAAAAAGGTAAGGTAAAGAGGTGATTTGGGCATTCAGTTTAGCATTTCATAAACTTGAGGGTCTGAAACCCTAGCCTATGTCGCCGCCATGGATGTTGAGTCACAGCTGTTACTCTATCATTTTTCTCTTGTTGCATTTAATCTGACAAATGTCTCTACCTTCTATGAGAGCTATGAAAAATTTGGTAAGGAGATGGCACGAGCATGGAAGAAGGTTCAAAAGTTTTCTCCAGCTAAGTTCCTTTCAAACTCATCTGGCATTTTCAGTTGCAGCATTATAAGTGCGAACAGGTATTATCATTCCCTATTTGAAGAAAGCTTTCAGTTTAAAAATGTAAGGCAGTTACTATTTTATGTTTTGAAATTAAAAAATGCTTGAGTGTTTTCCTACAGGGCATGACAAGTTCTCAGTTACCTAAGTTGAAATTGATACCCTGATAGAATATCATATCTGTTAGGTTCTGCAATGAGGAGTTGTGTTTTTCGGTTGGTGGGTAATCGTGCATTTTATAAAATTTGTCCTTATAATCACGGATTCAAAGTATTAGTTGTTCTTGGTCACTGGATGCACAATAATGAGGGTTCGGTTACAATTTTTGGAAGTGGTATTCAAGGATATTTTTTATTCCATTAAAATCCTTCAGATCTGAAAATGTTTTTATTGGTGCATTCATTATATTGATTCTTTTTCAGATAGTATTGATGGTGCATATTCTTGTGTGGTCAGGGTTCAGATTCATTCTCTCAAAAGACATACGCTTTTAAATCTCTTCATTTTTTCAGAAGAATATTTTTATGATGCATACCTGGCTGAACTCTGATATACTTGGCTCAAAACCGACAGAAAGTTTTTTTGTCTTATTGATTCACCTCTGTTTAGAAAAAAGATAGAAAATAGTCTTAAAAAAACATGTGAGATTGAATACAGTATAATGTAATGATCTATTTGGATTTGCATGAAATACTCTAATTTTGTAAAATCTGAAATACCAAACAATAACAAGTTGTCTCAAGATTAGATAATTGCTAGAATTCTCGAGGTTCATTTTTTAACTTTGAGGATTGTAGCTATTGTTTGTTGAGAGGCACTTGTGAGAAAAGAGAGAAATAGAGAGACTCTATGTATCATTTTATATTCTATAAAAGGGGTTGGTGCTCCTTGAAATTGGTGTTTCAAAATGAGGGGTTGGTGCTCCTTGATTTGGTGCTTAGAAATCAGCCTATAAGGCATTGTCAAAAGTGGTTTTTCAAATATAAGCCTAAAAAGGCAGCAATTTAGGAGTGGTTTTTCTACCCCATGAGGGTTTTCCACTTGGCATATCTTGTGTCACTTTTCTTATTTGTGGTTCCTCTAATTTATTGTGTGAATGCTTTATTATGCAATGTTTCATTGTCATACTTCTCATTTCAGTTATATGTGATTGCATTCAATAAATGGATGAGTTAATCATTGATAAATGAGAGCATAAATCTGTTTTGTTTCAGTTTTAGTAAAATTTGTCAAATCAGTTCATGACACTGATTCACCCCCCCCCCCCCCTCTTAGTGTCTTTTTCACTCCAACAATTGGTAAAGTCAAAGCGTAGGGTCCTCTAATAGGTCTAAGCAACCTAGGATTGGTTTTGGTCTTGGAGTCTGTTTAAAATGTCTCAAGCTCATGAAGGCACATCTATGACTAGAGCTCCATTATTTGATGGAACGGATTATGTATTCTAGAAAATCATAATGGAGACTTTTCTAAATTCTATTGATCTCGGTGTGTGGAATATAGTGTTAACTGGGTACATTGTACCAACTACGTTGCCCACAACTTCTAATGAAAATAAAAGATATGAAACTAATGCAAGAGAAAAACATACTCTCTTGTGTGCATTGACTAAAGATGTATTTATCAAAGTCATGCATTGCAATTCTGCTAGGGAAATCTGGGTTAAACTTGAAACCATCTATCAAGGAAATGAAAAGTTTAAACAGTCAAAATTCCTTACCCTAAAACATCAGTTTGAGGAAATAAAAATCAGAGATGATGAAGAAGTAGTTGATTACTTCTTGAGAGTTGATGAAATTATCAATGCTATGAAAGGTCTGGGAGAAGAACTAAAAGAATTCAATTTTGTAACTAAGTTCATCAGAACCTTACTGACTAAATTTGAAGCTAAGGTCTCTACTCTAGAAGAAAAGAAACACTTTGACCAGCTTACCCTAGACAGCCTACAAGGCACTCTGACTGCCTATGAAATGAGAATCAGTAAAAATAATTCCTTTGCAAAAGAAACTACCTTTAATACTAAAAGGAAAGAAAAAGATGAGGCTACTGAATCAGAATTTTCTAATTCTAAAGAATCCCATTTTGTTACAAAGCTCAAAAAGGGGTCTAGAAAATATAAGGGAAAACTTCTCTTGAAGTGTTTTAACTGTGCAAAAATAGGTCACTTTGCTACAAAGTGTCCCTATGGTGATCTAAATAGTGACAATGAGAAATTTGTAAAACTTCCTAAGAAAAATGCCTATAGACCTAAACAAAAATTCAACTTCAAAAAGAAGAAGAGTTTGTTCAGCAAAAATGAAATAGACACTGAATCTGAAGATTCTTTAGATGAAGAAGATGAAAACTTATTCATGGCTGAAATCATTCAATAAGAAGATACTAACAAAAATGGCATTGAATATGGTGAAGTAGATCTAGAAGGTGAACTGAAATATGCTTTGAAAGAGATTAGAAAACTTAAAAAACAAATGGTTGCTCAAGAACAAAAAAATTCTCAAGCTCTTGCTCAAGACAAAATTTCAAATCAAGAAATAGTCTCCTTGAAGACTCAACTTGAAGAATCCAAGAGAGTTGAGGATTGTCTTCGTATTGGTATAAGTCATAAAGATCAAGAAATTCAAAAACTTGAACATGAAATATTTTATCTTAGGAAAACTATTGAGAAGTATGAGAGTACTCTAAAACTGAATGACATTCTAAATAAGCATAAATTGAACAAGTACAAAATTGGTATTGGGTTCGTGAAGGTTGAATGTTCAAATGATGGTGCAAAGAAAAATGATGTTGTTGCAAACAAATTTTTTGAATCTAATCATCCTGATTCTGATAAGAATCATGTTCATCCTCTTAGGAATAACAAAACATCATATAATCTCAACCCTTTCTTTTATTGGCACATATCACTCAATGATACATTACTTGTTACTTGGCATAGTGGGTTGGAATTATTCTAATGTTCTCTTTGGCACTCGAATATGATAATTCATTTGGCATCATTGATATATGAGGTTTCTATTCACTCTTTAGTTGGTTCTATCATTTCATAGCTCTCTCACATGATCTTGTGTCACTGGTAAGGACACAATGAGTGACATCTATGGAGTCTTCATCCAGTTTTCATGGTTCACTTTGGCTTGAGTTCATAATCAGTTTCTAAATATGATATTTGGTCATCAAAGTGTAAATTGTATGAGTCTTGGTAAAATTCACCTCTATGGCACAAAGGTAATATCATGACAATATTATAATGTTTATTTGAGGCATTATTTTGGCTTACTTGCATTTGTAAATGACTTAAAATGAAGTCATGTTTCGTTTGGGTCTTATAACATTTTTTTTATTAGGCCTTACGGCCGATAGGAGGTTTGTGGAAATGATTAAAAGTCACTTTGAAAGTGGCAAGGCATCGACTCTTGGTAATAACATTTTGTTTGATTAAAGTGGTTGGAATTTTTTTTAAAAGTCATGACAATTATCAAAGTGATAATTGTGTCGGCATAATGTGTCTTTGACTGTGAAGTTTTTGACTTAAGTCCTCTTAGACTTCAAGCTTTATCAAATTATGGAAAAGGCATCGAATGCCTTTGATTCGAATGTCTTGAGGAAAAAGGTAAGGTAAAGAGTTGATTAGGGCATTCAGTTTAGCATTTCATAAACTTGAGGGTCTGAAACCCTAGCCTTTGTTGTCACCATGGATGTTGAGTCATAGTCATTACTCTGTCATTTTTCTCTTGTTGTATTTAATCTGAAAAAATGTCTCTACCTTTTGTGAGAGTTACGACAAAGTTGGTAAGGAGATGGCACAATCATGGAAGAAGGTTCAAAATTTTTCTCCAACTAAGTTCCTTTCAAACTCATCTGGTATTTTCAATTGTAGCATTATAAGCTCAAACAGGTATTATCATTCCCTATTTGAAGAAAGATTTCAGTTTAAAAACATAAGGTAGTTACTATTTAATGTTTCAAAATTAAAAAATGCTTGAGTGGTTTCTTGCAAGGCATGACAAGTTCTTGGTTACCTAAGTTGAAATTGATACCTTGATTGAATATCATATCTATTTGATTCTGCAATGAGGAGTTGTGTTTTTTGGTTGGTGGGTAATCATGCATTTTGTGAAATCTATCCTTATAATCATGGATTCAAAGTAGTATTTTTTCTTGGTAACTGGATGCACAATAATGAGGGTTCAGTTACAATTTGTAGCAGTGGTATTCAAGGATATTTTTATTCCATTAAAATCCTTCAGATCTGAAAAAAAATTAAGTGGTGCATTCATTATATTGATTATTTTTCAAATAGTATTGATGGTGCAGATTCTTGTGTGGTTAGGGTTCAGATTCATTCTCTCAAAGGACATACACTTTCAAATCTCTTCATTTTGTCAAAAGAATATTTTTATGATGCATACCTGGCTAAACTCTGATATACTTGGCTTAAAACTGGCAAAAAAAATTTTTGTCTTATTGATTTACCTCTGTTATAGAAAAGTGAGAGAAAAATAGTCTAAAAAAACATGTGAGATTGAATATAGTATAATGTAATGATCTATTTAGATAGACGTTAAATACTCTAATTTTGTAAAATCTGAAATACGAGACAATAACAAGTTGTCTCAAGATTAGATAATTTCTATAATTTTGGAGGTTCATTTTTGAACTTTGAGGATTGTAGGTATTGTCTATTGAGAGGCACTTGTGAGAAAAGAGAGAAACAAAGAGACCCTTTATATCATTGTATCTTCTGTAAAAGGGGTTGGTGCTCCTTGAAATTGGTGTTTCAAAATGAGGGGTTGGTGCTCCTTGAGTTGGTGCTCAGAAATCAGCCTATAAGGCATTGTCAAAAGTGGTTTTTCAAATATAAGCCTAAAAAGGCAGTAGTTTAGGAGTGGTTTTTCTACCCCAAGAGGGTTTTCCACTTGAAATATCTTGCGTCACTTTTATCACCCATGGTTCCTCTAATTTATTGTTTGAATTCTTTAGTATGCAATGTTTCACTGTCATACTTCTCATTTCAGTTATATGTGATTGCATTCAATATATGGATGAGTTAATCATTGATAAATGAGAGCATAATTTTTTTTTGTTTCAGTTTTAGTAAAAATTTTCAAATCGGTTCATGACACTGATTCACCCCCCCTCTTAGTTTCTTTTTAACTCCAACAATCCCTTCATCACTGCAAATGTTCATTTCAAAATGTTTTGTGTAAGTGTTCTATCATTGTTAAAGATTCAGATTCAAAAGAAAGCTTAAATGTATCCATTTGTTTCAGAGCTCAAGAATTATTTTTTGAACTAAAACTATTTGTTGTTTCATGCTTATCATAAGTCATTCCATTGCACAGCTACTTATCTATCTCAAAATTCTTCATTGAAATCCGATAATCCTAAAGTGTTTAAACAATGTCAGCCATCTTTTTTTCAATTGAAAGATAACTCTCACAAGGATTATTGGGATAAGTTGTCAAAATTAACAATGCTAATGATGTCATAAATGCTCTCAATGAAATCAATCAGTCCTATGATCATTAGAAAGGATATCATAATTAAAAGTCTTGATTAAAGTTTAAAAATTTTAATCAATTGCAAGACTCCAACAAAGACATCACTAGGATTGATACTTTTTGATCAGTGACTTACCGGGTGGAGTTAAAATTAGTCGAAGATACAATTGCAAGACTTTGGAATTCTGATTTATGATAAAATATCAAAATTCATAAAAGGATTGAAAACCAAATCTCGAAAAGAATAAATAAGGAAAAAATAAAAGGAAAAATGAAGATCAAAAGAGAGAGATGGAACCAATGAAGTAGCAAAACAACACCAAAGCAACCGAAAGCAAGAAGGAAATAAAAAAAAGGGGGGCATATTTTTCCAAAGAGCAAAATGGGGCATGTTTTGAAAGCACACAACAACTAGCAACCAACAAAACTAAACAAAATAATAGAAATTGAATTCTAGATCTAACATCAATGCATCAACCTTCTTTAGTCTTCTAATTATAAATCACTAAATCCTTATTTCAACATTCAAATTTCACTTCAGCTAGCATACAAAATTAAGTATCCCTGAGCTCATGTGTGTGCGATTAGTTATTTTTGCTACATAAAACTTAAAGAAATAGCAACTGTTTACATTAACCTACATAATTTGACATTTCCTTTTAAGGCAACCAAGAATAGAGCCTTGCTACCAGTCAAGAATCCATAGCCCCAACAAGGTTATCTTTGTAATTCTCCCAAACATAGCTCTACTGCTAGCCAAGCATCTATAGCCCCGATAGAGATATTTGGATAGCCTAAAGAGTTGATATTTTCTCCCTCTTTTTTTAGATATAACAATGATAGCTCATTTTCACTTTTGATACTTGAATAGCAGCTCATTTTTCAATTTGCAAGAAATGAAGCCCACTATTAGGTTGGGAATTACAGTGGTAGCAAAGGCAGTCTTTTAATTTTTCAATTAATGCAAACAACTGATATCCCAAATTTTAATAGAATGATTTAAATGTGTGCATTTATAGCTCAACATCAACTGAATGATTCATGCTAACTAGAGTATAAATAATGAAACAGTTCTCTAATAATCTATAGATACAAAACTATTTCCGGTCAAAGCATAGATCAAATTTCTAGAATTGACGTTTTATTAACCTGTTCACCTTCAAAAGTTGCTAATCATTGAAAATTAAAACATCACAACACCCAAAATAGATCAAAGCAAAGCAACAAAATATTTAAAAAACAACAAAAAAAAACTATTTACCTATGACTGGAAATAATGCTTTAGAAACTGCCCATTGACAGGTAATGGGATATCCTCACTAGTCAAAGACTTCAATCTATAAGTGTTATCACCCAAAATTTTAGAAACTTGATATGGGCCTATCCAAATTTTATCAAATTTACTGTGATCACCTTTTCTTTCTTGAGCCTTATTCCAATACAAGACCAAATCAGATATTCTAAAAAAAATTAATCTAGCTCTTTTATCAAACCATCTTTTAATTACAGATTGATGCCTAACAAAATGATCTATATCTCGAGTATGCTTTTCATCTAAATTCATCAATTATAGTAACCAGGCTTCAGTCTTATCATATAGTCCTATATACTCTTGGAAAAACTGCCAAGTAGGGATTTTAAAATTTATTGGCAGTATAGGATCAACTCCATAAACTAAGTGATAAGGGGAATTTCCTAATGTAGATTTCAGCCTAGTGCGATCTACCCAAAGGGAAAATTTTAATAAAGCATTCCATTCCTTAGGGTTCTTTTCAATCAACTTCTTTATAATATCCAACTAATTTTTGTTCGAAGATTCAACTAATCTATTTCCATGTGGATAATAATTAGATGAGAATTTCAAGGTTATACCATATTCAAATCCCCAACTAGAAAATTTTAATGAAGAAAAGGAAGGGCCATTATCACATAGCAATGGGTAAGGTACCGCAAACCTGGTAATGAAATTCTCTTCCAAAAATTTGATTACCACATTTGTAGTGCATTGTTTTTTGGGACAAGTTTTTGTCCATCTGGTACAGTGATCAGTAGCAATCAATATAATTCTATGGCCTGTAGATGATGGAGGATTAATATTTCCAATAAAATCTAGTCCCATTGTGAAAAGGGACACAATTCCATCACAAGTTGTAATGGTTGAGCATTAAATTTTCCTTTTTCTGATGCAATCTGACATGTATGAAAATGTTTCACATGTTCGTATGTGTCTTTGAAAATGGTTGGCCAGTAGTAATCAGCTCTTAAAATGAGGTGTGCAGTAGCTAATGGTTCTCCATGAGTTGTTCCAAATTTGTCAAGTAATTCCTGCAACACTTTTTATTATTTTCTATTTAAGCATCTTAAATAGATTCCTTCATTATTTATTTTGAATAGAGTGCCTCCTTTGATCATATAGCTTTGTGATTTTATCTTGAGGGATCTTCTTTGATTTCTTTGCATGTGGTCGGGACAAGTGTGACTAACCAAATAATTCCATATATCTTAATACCAATCACTTTTTTCTTTTACATCCAATGTATATTGTTGATTTGAAATTTGTGGATCTATTTTTGTAAGACTTAACCAAAGCTTGTCCTCAAACAAATTTCATGGGTATAATTTCTAGATCAAATTCCTATAGGATGGTAACTCATTTGGGTGTCTTTTCTCCAAGCTCACTTTGTGTTAACAACATTTTAACTGAAGCATCTGAAACAATAGCCTTAACCATAATCCTGAGGACATAGTGTTTGAATTTACACACTGCCTTAACCAAAGCAAAAGCTTGTTTTTCAACATTTGTATATCTCAGCTCCGCTTCTTTGAATGGAACACTCATAAAAGAAATTGGATTTTCTTCTTTATTTTTTCCCTTTTGTGTTAGTATTATTGTACAAGTATGACCAGAGGCAAAAGAGTAAATATAAAAAGGTTTCATACAATCTGAACTTACCAATACCAGAGCCTATGTGATAGCAGTCTTTATATTTTTGAAGGTGATCTTAGTTTCATTTGTTCACTCTATCTTGGCATCTTTCTTCAACATATCATTGAGTGGTTTTACTACTTCTGCAAATCCGGTAATAAATTCTCGAATGAAATTAATTTTACCAAAACAAGATTTTAATTCTTTCTTTCTTCCCAGGGGATGTAGCTTGACCAATGCGTTTAATCTGTCTGGGTCTATCAAAATACCTCATTCAGAAATAATATGTCCTAGTATCTTACCTTTAGTTACCCCAAAAATGTTATTGTAATTAATTAATTATTACACTAGCATAAGTTAACTTAGGTTTTAATTAATCATATTAGTCCTAAGTTGCATTTAATCATTTAATAAAGTTGTTGAGATAAGATTCCCTTCTAGAAGATGAGTTGTCTTTTCTAGAGCTTATCTCCATCTTGTTATCATTCCCTAGGTAGTTGGTTAAGGTTTCTTGTTGTCACATGAAGTGTGATTTGAACACTTGGCAACATCCTTTTCATTTTAGGTTTAGCACTTGCCTATATAATCAGGCAGATGTACTCTTTGTAATACATTCATTTATCAATCAATCAATACTTTCTTTGTGGTTGAATATTTCTTCAAACCCTTGTTTGTTTTCTCCATCCATTCTCTTCCTTGTGACAGGTATCCATTTGCATGCAGGTGATCTTGGAGTCTGAAGTTGGTTTTGACAACTTCTACATGGTATCAGAGCTTTCCTGCTGCATGCATGTTCTTGTTTAAAAAGTTTGGAGCTATTTGGAGCTACAAGGGTTTGTTGCATGTCATTTTTTATTGGAGCCGTCATCATATTTGCTTCAAAAATCTAGTTTTCATTCATTTTTAGGAAAAACGATTTCTGGGTTTTGTAGCCAGCGTCGAAATCTGAACTGGGTATCTTTTAGATTTTGCATATCTTGCATAGATCTAGAGAAAATCGCTATTGAAAAAGCAGCACGCATCATTTTTCTCCTGGCTGAAGGTTTTAAAAAAATCAATTTTTCATCTTCTGCTTGTTGGATCAAAAAACGATTTCTAAGTTTTGTTTTTAGCAACAAAATATTTCTGGGTTTTTATTTTTGTCTACAAACAGTGAGTAGATATTTCAGAAATCAAATTAGAAATAAACGTTTTTTGCTAGAAAATTCGTTTCCTGCAAGCTAAATTCAATTTTTTAAAAATTCATAACTTTTGGCCACGATGTCCATTTTTGGCAAACGAGATATTGACGGAAAGCTTGTTTCGAGCACTTCATAATGGTGTATGCCATGTTTCCAGATTTGGTCATCTACATAAATCTAAAGTTATTTTCATCATGGAGGCAGATGTAAACATTGGTTTGTGCATGCACTCTTTTTTGTTTGCATGCAGTGGGTTTGCATTTTGTTTTTAATTTATACATGTTTTGCATATTCTCTCCTTTTGCAATCATCGGGTATTGTAATAAATGAACTAATATAAAGTTCCATCAGGGGGGTTTCTTGCATAATAATCTGATTAGAGTGTGCATGCACTTTGATCTTCATTGTGTTTTGATGACAACTCGCATGGGTTGTAATCTGGTTTCTTAGTTTCTTTTGGCCATATTTTGTCTTAGTTTGACACATATCAGATTCATATCGGTTCACACTTTAGATTGAGAGTCTATGGTTAATGATCCGCATCGGATCCATCTCAGTTTAAGGGCCACTAAATTTGTGGTTAATGTTTCCAAGTCTTTATGGTACTTGTTCTCATAGAAAAATTTTTAGTCTTAGTTTGACATCGGCATTGAGATTCATGGCTTCCAGATTCTGTCATCATCTTTTCATCTATTGTTGCTTTATGGATTCCAGGGTTGTTCTAGTTTGGTGTTTTTGAGTGTTCTGTGGCATCGGGTGTGCTATTGCATTATTATGATTCCGATATGGTTTCTTGTAGACAGAAGTATCTTTCCTTGCTTGCCAGATTATGGTTCCAGTGTTACTCCATAGTGTTCTTCCAGTGCTTCTTTGATGCAGTCATCTCATTGTAGGGGTGGTTGTCCCATGGGGTTTTCCTTCTCTACCTCATTATTGCATTTGTACATGGGTACCTAATCAGGCCTTATTGTCAGGACCCATTCATGCTTTCTTGCATTCATCTTAGTTTTAGGTGCATGCTTATCTAGTCTCCCTAAGTTGCACTTATGGGGGGGTGTTAGTGTAATTAATTAATTATTACACTAGCATAAGTTAACTTAGGTTTTAATTAATCATATTAGTCCTAAGTTGCATTTAATCATTTAATAAAGTTGTTGAGATAAGATTCCCTTCTAGAAGATGAGTTGTCTTTTCTAGAGCTTATCTTCATCTTGTTATCATTCCCTAGGTAGTTGGTTAAGGTTTCTTGTTGTCACATGAAGTGTGATTTGAACACTTGGCAACATCCTTTTCATTTTAGGTTTAGCACTTGCCTATATAATCAGGCATATGTACTCTTTGTAATACATCCATCTATCAATCAATCAATACTTTCTTTGTGGTTGAATATTTCTTCAAACCCTTATTTGTTTTCTCCATCCATTCTCTTCCTTGTGACAGGTATCCATTTGCATGCAGGTGATCTTGGAGTCTGAAGTTGGTTTTGACAACTTCTACAAAAAATGCACTTTTTAGGATTCAATGAAACTTTGTAAGTTTCACATTTTTGTAATATCGCTCTAAGATCTTGAACATGATCTCTCGTGTCTTTTGAAAATTTTGTAAGGTCATCCATGTAAATAATAATGCACTTACCTATCAATTCATGAAAATTATAATCCATTTCTCTTTGAAACGTAGCTCCGATGTTTATCAATCTGAATGGTATTCTCCTATAGGAAAAAGTTCCCCACTTTGTGGTAAATGTTGTCTTCATCTAATCTTAAATCACTACCATTACTTGATTATATCCAAAGAATCCATCCAAAAAGGACATCATTTGTGTACCATTGACTATTTTTAGCACTTCTTCTATGAAGGTAAAGGATAATTATCTTTCTCGGATGCCTTATTGAGATTTCAAAAATCTACGCACAGTCTTATATCTCCATTCTTCTTTCTCATGGGAACCAAATTTTCCACCCAAGTAGAATGTTTGATAGGAAATATTATCTTGTCTGATAAAATTTTCTAGACTTCCTTTTGAATTAGTGGTTCTAAGATATTTACTGGCCTTTGTTTCTACTGGAAAGTTTTTGCATCAGGATTTAATGGTATCGTGTGAGTAATAATGGAAGTATCATATGTCTTCAATTCTTCGTACATTCAAGTGATAACCTTCCAAAAATATTTAAGTGCCTGAGTGATATTCTTTGTCTCTTCTTCAGTATAAACCCTTCCAATCAACACATTCTTAGGATCATCATTAGTGTGTAAATTATATAATTCTAATTGCCCACCATCGCTTCGGGGCAAATCTTTTTGTCTGATTATTTGATCAATGTCAAATATCCTTTCCAACTCAATTATTCATTTTGAAATATTATTATATCTCACTTGATTTGATTCTTCATCTTGAATTTTTCCATTAGGGCGATCTATTTCTTCGATTATTTGTGCTTCAAAAATACTAGAATTAGTGATAAAATCCAATATATGTCAGTCATCTTTGAACACCTATAAATTGGTAACATTATCAGGAACTGAAGGTAACTACACCTGCTCAACTATGAATCTTTTCAAATTAGAGGCATCTAGAGGTTCTAGAGTACTGGCAGCAGTAGCCAAAGTATCGATTTTTTTATTAAATCTTCTAGGGATATGAGTAATATTGAATGCATCAAAACTTTCTATCAAATCCCATACTCTGTATCGGTAATTGGATAAATACTTTTAATGAAAAATATATTGCTTTTGAACTTGTCTCACTACCAATTTCGAATCACCAAATACCTTGAGGATTCTGACCTTTTTTATTGCAAAGATCAGGCCATGTATAAGGGCTTCATATTTTGAAACATTGTTAGTGCATTGAAATTGTAACTGATATGCAGCAAGAAATGATTTACCTTGCAGATCAATGATTTTTATTCCAACTGCAATCCCTTGTTTTGATTTAGATCCATCAAATTTAAGAATTCGGACTTGATCATTAATAACTTTTAAATTATTATTATTTGATTATGTTAGACTAATCCTTTCGGTCTACGAGACATGAGTTTTGTCTATGTGCATTTCTAATTCAGGTTCTTTAACCTTATTATATTCTAGAAAATATTGATTTTCAATTCTATGAATTATCTCCTGTCACATCATACAACTATTTTCTAAGTTTCAGCATCATGTAACATACACCGACCATGCAATAATAAAAAATTTAGTGAAACTTTAACTTTATCACTCTTTTGAGCTTTTGTAATAATATTCTTCTAAAATCTATCATAAGCACTATTTTCTTCTTCAGAAGAATTATAATCTTATTCAATTAAAATATTTATTCCAGGAGTCAAGAAATTAACTTTTTTATCTTCATATGTAAATATTTCTTCGATTTTGACTCCAAAATTTTGTACTTTATAAACTCTTGGTTCTACATCAATATATAGAACTTCATTCTTCTAGTTATATTCAGCGATCATATACTTCATGCACAATTCCCTTTCAATTTTGATTTGATTAGGAACTCCCTTCCATGGTAACCACATATATGAGAAGTCAGTAGCCATATATAGATTCAAGACCTTGGACGAATCCCTGCTCAATAACGTACCATAAGTGTTAGGTATCTCAACAACTTGAATATCTATATAATATTGAATTCTAGGATCTGACGCTAATTGCATATGAATATTAGTCAACTCCTCGACTATGTTTACTTTAGTTTTATCAAGTTGAGTAACCTTATTTAAAGAACTTTCCATATTTAATCCTAGTCTTTGATAGGTAGAAAAAAGGCATCACATTAGTAGAAGCTCCATAATCTACCAAAAAATTATGAATATTTTTACCAAATATTCTCAGAGTGAGCAAAAATGGTGGAGACTCTAATTTTCCTTTGTAAAAGGCTACTTGTGCATCCGCTATAGGAACAATTTTCTTATCTTTTTTTTTAGTCTAATTGAATTCCGGCTTAGTATATTTGAGCTTGTGTTCTTTCAAAGAATCTTCTATAGAACTCAAGAAGGCTTTCTTAATTACAGGCATTGAGTAATTCTGACAAAGAAAGACTAATCTTTACCTTTTTAATCTCTTATGCTAAATAAGTAGTCAATTTTTTTTGGTCAGCGGAATCTATCTTTTCATTTCTTAAAACACTTGACGAATTGTAATGAGAGGTTACTTTGGGTAACCCTGGGTTATTACTTGACTTTTCATCAAGTGGAGTACTAAAGTTATTTGGTGGAATCAATGTCGTTAATGGCCCATTGACTTTATTTCCATTGTTAGTGTTGCTTCTCAGATTATGAGTGTGTCCTTTCTGATACTGTTGAAAAGCATGGATTTTATCAATTTCTTCTGCAGGTTCATTTTCCTCTTGATAAGGAAACATATATGTTTCTAGGCTCATAGCTGAATTATCTTCTCCGTACTCATGAATGTAACTTGTAACAATAGTAGGTGATTTAGCATGTTCATAGATTTCGACTAAAGTGGAATCATATCCCACTGGAACTAATTTTTTTCCCTTAGGATGGTGGGAATCACACTGTTCATTATAATGTGTAGCAGCTAGAAAAATATCTGAAGCAATTTTGAACTATGGATAGTCTATTTCAGCATGAGCATTTGTGTTATGGATTCTACACCAATTATTCATCATGAGATCTGCTAAATTAAATTTTTATATGGTTCCTTCATACTTAGGATCATTATTGTCTAAAGGCATGGATAGTTTTTTATTTGGTCATGTATTCCAAGGTCTAGGTGGTCTAGGAGTATTATATGTCTGATTTTGCACATTTTGATTGTTATTTTGAGCATAAAAGTTTTGATTTCTTAATTGTGTAACTTATATGGTTGATTTCTTAATTGAGTTGAGCTATAATCTCTTTTTTATCTTCCTTCTCCTCTAAAATTTTAATATTTTAATTTTCCTGAGTCTATGAGAAAAAGGGATTTTCTTTAGGACGTAGCTCTATAATAGTTGGACTAGGGTGAGGGACTAAAGCTTGACTATTTCCTGGTTGAAAGAAAGTATTTTGAGGAAATGTCCCATTTTGGACCACTAAAGGATAAACATTAGGAGTTATAGGATGACTCAGAGGAACTCCATTTAAATTTGGGGTAGGGTAATTGTTTAATCCATTTTTTCATTTCCAGATGATCCATTTCCAAGATGTTTCATTTCTAGATTCACATTAATGGCTTCAGCATAGGCTTCGGTTAAAGTAGCAAGAGGATTTTCCTTTCGCTTTACAAACATAGCAATTAAAGGATCTATTATTGTATAATAAACTTTGATGGCTGAAAAATTACCCACTACATAAGGTGCTTGCAACCTAGAATAAGCCTTTTGAAACCTGTCATTAAAAGTAGTTATAGGTTCTCCTTCAAACCTCTTAGTTTGAGCAAATTGATGATATAACAAAGCAGGATCTATAGGTGTACTGAATCTGGCTAAAAATTGCCTTTCCATATTTGGCCAAGATCTAATAGAATTATGAGGCAAATTGATATACCATTGATAAACTTCATTGCTTAATGTGTATGGAAAAAACCTACATACGACATCTTCATGTTGGATTCTTTCTCTAAAAAATGTATCCTTAAAGATACTGATTTTTTCTTCTATGTCTTTATAGAGGTAATATTTGGGACACAACTTATTAGGTTTTTTGATAAATCATTGTATATGGAAAATTGGATTGGTGACTCTATGTTAAATAATTTCATCACTATGAAAGGTGGTGGTGTCACAACAATTGGATTTTGTAGAATTGCACTTACACTTCCAGATTTTTGAGGTCTAGACATTGTTCGACCACTAAGTTTGACTAGAGTCACACGAGGATCACCAGATCGAGATCTAGTGAATTTACAAAAATACAAATTAAATACCTAACAAAACCAAAAATGAAAACAAATAGGTTCCCTCCTTCTAGCGCTAATTCTTGTTGACAATTATTTCACTCGCATCAGTAGTGTGGAATAAGAAACTCCATAGGAAAACCTCGAAGAAGCCTATTCTTCTTGAAAGATATGGAACAAGACAATCTCAAAGGGGAAATCTTCCTAAACAAAACAATAAGATTGACTCAGTTCAATCCCAAGTCTCTGGTAAATCAGGTCATGATCATACTAGGTTCGCTTCAGGGTATGATGTGAATTTGTTGTTACTCTCAAAGGGACTACGTTTGTTTTTTTTTGGTAAAAATCACAAGATTTTTACAAAAATATTTCCAATTCATTCATAAAAATAACATCATGAAATCAAAAGATTTGAAATAATATTTAATGAATATCAACAATTTCATTTTCTATCACTTAAGTAGATTTAGCTTTAAGAATTTGGAAATTCTCTCTAATCAAAATATTTTCAATGAATTCCATCCATTTATCTATTTTTTGGAACATTTTCAAAGAATTTAAACATCTATTCTAAAATAAATCATAAAATATTAAAATTCAAATTTCTCTCGATTATTCTCCACGTATACCCCCAAGAATTAATTAAATCAAAGAAAACCGCTTTATACTTCACCAGATTGCTTTACAACTACATAAAAAATGGTGTGAGCTTTTAAAGAGAAGGATTTGGTTTGGACACCGAGTAGTTTCTGTATGCACCCTTAAATGGTGCAGCATACATGCTTGTTCATTTGAACTAACAAAACCAGCTACAAAAGATTCATGAGAAAGATAGCTATCAAATTGGATTTCATATTAATCAATGTATATGTGCATACACGTTTTTAGATCAGAATGATCCAGGAAACAGGAAAAAAGAAAAAAACTTAAAGAAGCTTTGGCTCTTCCTACATCCACAAATTTTGAACTTAAAATAAAAATAAAGCATTAAATGGCCTTTTATAGAGACAAGGCCCCAAGAGTTTTAACTTAAAGTCTTTCAGAGAATGAGAAATAACAAATCAAAAGGCAGCATGTGGCATTTTCCAGCTATCATTGGGAACATTCTGGATAAAGTCAAAATTTGACTTTGTCAGTGACAACACTTTTCACTCTGGTATGCACTACCCTTTATAAACCAAGCCTATCAGCATTTTTCTAAATACTGGACACAATACATCAATTGGAACCGGGAACAACCTGCAAATTTATGAAACAAAATGTTATCATAATAATTCTGGTATCCAGTGTCTTTCATCATTAAATACCTAGGCCTAGATCCTTTTCTATATTTCTCTTTTCTTGATACTCTCAGAAATTTCCCAATGCTTGATGCATATGATCCTTTGAAACTCCATGTATAGCTTTCCAAGTGATCTTAATCCTAGTTTATTCTTCTGATACTTTAAGTATTATGTCATTTCCTTGTGTTTTGTTTGTTGCCTATTTATCTATAGTGTTCCTGCACTATATGATCTCATCAATAACTTCTCAAGTTAATAACTGGATAGGGTCTTTATTTATTCTTTTGATCCATTCTATGAAAGTTTGAGCTTCATTACCCTCATGTCCTAATATTTGAGGATCATACCTTTGTCATGCTAACAATTCAATAAAGTCTTGATATTTATCAAGCAATCTTTTACTTTCCTCGGGGACTTTTTCAAATCCTTTAACACATTGTATTAACATGTCACCTTCCCACTCTAATTGTTTCTTCCATTTTTCTGGCAATAGAGCTTCTTTCTTTGACATCACATTTCCTTGTATTAAAGCTTGGGCATTTTTTTGTATGAGAATTTCAATATCTTGCTTCTCAATATTAATTTGTTCTTGACAAAACTTACATTCATTTTCAAAAAAATTGGACTTTTCAAACCAATGGTATGCTTCCTTATATTTCTCTATTGCCTCTATGATAAATTATTCTCCCTGCTTTACCTAGTACTCAATCCATTCTTCAAATACATTCATTTTATGGAAAACCACTACAATTGCATCCACGTACCCTTGTGACATTAATACTAGATGTTGAGGCAATTATGTTTGTGCTTGACCAAATAGGGTTGGAGATTTTATAAAATATTCTAAGTTAGAAACCCTTTCTTTCCATTCTTTTTTCCTGTTTTCATACTTGTGTACTCTAGCAACAGTGGCATCCAAATTCACTTTTATTTCATCCAAATCTTGCTTCTAGGATGAGTGTCCAAGATTAATACTTGTTACCTTATACTCCTTAAGCATTATTTCATGTCTGTCTTTATCAGCTATTGGACTAGCTATATGGAGGGTCTTGTTACCATCTGCATTCTTTTGTATGACATACCTTGCTCTACCTCTGCACCTAGGTTTTAGAGTATTTGTTTCCTATACAAAATTTTTAAGATCCAAAGGAAATACTTCTACTTACATTGGGGAAGCCAATTCCCTTATCAACCAATTCAGAGCATCATTTTCCATCTCTACCTCTGTAACATTCCTTTGTTCATGATGTTCATTGAATTCAGGAATTTCTTCTCTTATTTCATCTATTTTATCCATTATTTCCTCTTAAATAGAAACTTCTTTAGCAATTTATGGAATAAAGTCTAAATTACTCAGATTTGACATTACCTCCTCTATTTGGAGACTTATATTTTCCTATCTATCCAAATGTTCAATATTATATTCTTGGGATTTATCTTCTTCATTCTCTGTTACACTAGGGTTCTCTTCCTTTTCAACTTCTTCACCCTGAATCTATATAGTTTCTTTTTCAACTTCAACTTCAACCAATTATTCTTATGAGTTTCCGAAGACCTATTATTGTTCATTTTCATTTAGCACATTCCCAAGCGAAGTATGGGAATCAAAAGTATCTTCAAAAATTATTTCATCAATAGGATCTTGTTCTGCAATCTCCTGTGTTTCCATCTCAAGAATATTAGGATTTCTCACTTCTTAAGTGAGAGTTCCTTGTATTAATTCCTCATCTTTGATTTTTATAGGAGCAGACCCTGTATCAAGAATTTCTTCGAACAATAGCTGTACCATGTGGGTTTATCTTTGGACTTCTCTTCTTTCACTTTCTCCCACATGGCACCCCATTTATCCATTTTTTCATTAATTTTGGCCTCACCTATTTCAAAAATTTCATCCAAGGCCATAGGAGTTCCTCCCAATGTTTTTTCACACTAGCCATGTTAACAGATGGAGGAGAAGTAAAAATTGTTGCAGCTTTTTGAGATGCAAACCTCGTTTGCGTACCAACATTTTTTGTTACTCCTGCTTCTTCTTCAATAACCAAATTGTTTCTTGGTTTTGTTCTAGAGGAATATGCACCCTTAGTTCTCACTTTGAATTTATCTTTATTTGATTTTGTATCCCATTGTTTATCAGATATTTTCATGAAAATCTTAGGGGTTTTCTCTTCAATTCTTATATGAGGAGCCACTTTACTAGTTCTCCTTTTCTTCTTAGTAAATTCCCCACTCTCAAATGTAGTTTCATTTCTTTGTTTTCTCTTCTTATCTTCTGAGAATGTGGGTTCAATTCCTCTTTCTCTCAAATATTTACAAAAATCATTTATCTAGTGTTGAGTGTGTAACAAAATTGGTGTAGTGAACTCATCTATTGACATCATTTCTTCACCCTCATAGTTTGGGTCTGGAATAGGTTCATCATACACCCTATTTTCATTATAGGCTTTATTCAACACTTCTCCATCATATTTTTCCAACTAATCTGGAATATCATGAAGCATTAGAATTCGAGCAGATTCTAAAGACAATCTTTCATATTTTCTCATCCTTACTATGTGCTCATCTTCACAATTAAGCCAATAATATTCTAAATGTTGGACATGGGCACAATAACCAGCAATAGTCTTGGTAATGTTCCCTTCAAGATCATAGTATATTCTTTGAAGTGGAAAATTTTCAAAATTATATTTTCTTAATTCTTCCTCACACAAGTCAGACAACCTTATTGCATTGCATTTGCAATTTCCTATCACTATAGGAGATTTGAAAGAGTCCTTCTTGTGGGATTTTTTGTAAAGGGCCTGGCATGGCTTCAACTATCTCACCAATTCAAATAAAACAATCTTATATGTTGGGTACCTAGGTAGCATAAATGGATGTCCATCAAACCCTTCCATCCTGATATAGGAGAATGTAGGGAACTAAATATACCATCCACCCATTGGTCTGATAAAACTTTATGCTTCCAAGGACAATATTTTGGCTTTATCACCTTCCATTATTCTAACTAGCTTCATGGAAAACACATCATTAATTGTCTTGTAACTCTCTTTATACCCATGGATAGTGATCTGGGGTAAATGATCATATATCAAACTATTTCCAGCCTCTCTGCCCAGAGTACCAACCCTCTTCAACCCTTGTTTATTTTCTCTCAGGGCGCAGGAATAAATCACCTATGAAGACAAATAAAAATACCTGGTTTGGGAAATGGCACTATCTATTCACATAATCTATCACTAATAAATTTTCCCCAGTGCATATGCACGGGATTTCGATCAGTTTGGATATTATCACAAACATCCTAGATTCAAATTTATTGGCATCTCTTAAACCAGCCATCCTGCTGAGCAGAGTAATAGTGTCTTGAATTTCTTGCTTGAATATAGACCTTTGGTGTATTTTAGCTTGTGAGGTAATCGGATCTTGGCACCATTGGGTACTCATAATTTCTCTATTATGAGCTTCAAAAATTGTATATGTCCTAGCTTTACCTTTTATATCAATGTTGTACACCTAAGTAAAAGTAGGAAGCCCAAATGTGTACATAATTCCTTTCAGTGTGAGGTCAGCATAAAGTTTTCCTTCCTTCTCAATAACTCTTTTATCAGGGTTATATTCATACACTGTGTAACCAATTCAGGATCCTCCATTGCTAGCGAAAACCCTATTGTGGAGAATAACCCACTTTCTATAACATTTTGAGTACATTGAGAAGCATTTTCTATCCATACCCGAGTGCGGATTTCAACATCAAAAGACCAACCCATGTGAGTGTTTTTCAATACTATATTGATTGATATGGCCTGTGAATTACAAAACTTGAATTCATCTTCCACTCTTACATCAGAAGTACTCATTTTCATTGGTATTTTTTGAATTTTCAAATGTGTGCCTTGCATGTGAGTTAGGGTTAAATTTAACCTTAAATTTATTACAATTTCATAACATTTTCATTCATCTTTCGATTAAATTCAAAATTTAGAGAATAATCATCATTTCAATTTTGAACAATTTAAGGGAAAAAGATAAATCTCTTGAGATCTTTGAGCATGAAAACAGCTAGCATAAAATAAATTATTTAAAACATACTTGCTTCTAGCTGATAATGTTAATCTTTTAAAATGGAACTCCAAAACCCTTGGTAGTTGTGTTTTCTTTTTTGTGAAGTTTACCTTTCCTTGCGTGCCAAAATTGTTTTGTTCTTTCAATGTCCTTTGCAAAGTTGCAGCATGATGCAAAGTAAAGTGTTACAAAAGAAACTATATTCTTAAGTTGGTGTCAAGTACATGAGTATCTCACCACCCTCATTAATAACCTATTACATTGCAATAATTTCTTGAATAAAGGTGCAATCATTATGGATTAGGGCTCAAATTACGAACACCTAGGCTTCTATGCAGGCTCATTACTTAGGGAAAAGATGGCGCGATGATTGCACATGGCATTTTGATGTTGCTTTGATCACCGGCCAGGCATGGATCCTCAAGGATACGTGATCAATTTGTGATCACCGGAATTTAAAATTTTTGATATTTTCTTTTGTAAGAAATACCAGGATCTGAGAACTTACTTCCAATCTTTAGAGAGAACACAAACCAGAATGAGAGAAAAGACCAAAAACCGGACTCAAGAAAAGTCAAAATATTAAAAAAAAAAAAAGCATACCCTCTGGTTTTTGAGTTACAAATAAAATTATCAGACTCTAATACAAGAATAAAATACATCATCGGGATTGATACTTTTCAATCAGTGACTTATCGGGTGGAGTTAAAATCAGTTGAAGATACAATTACCTTGATACAATCATAGGACTCTGGGATTCCAGTTTACGGTAAAATATAAAAATTCATAAAAGGATCAAAAACCAAATCTGGGAAAGAAGACATAAGGAAAATATAAAAGGCCAAACACATATCAAAAGAGAGAGCCAGAACCAACCAAGCCATAGAACAACGCCAAAGCAATCGAAAGAAAGAAGGAAACCAAAAAAAGGGGCCACATTTTTCCAAAGAGAAAAATGGGGTGTGTTGTGAAACCACACAACACTACACACATCACACACACATCGTCAATTCACCAAAAAAATTGAAAAACTGATCAAAATTTAAGACTTTGCATCCAAAAAATCAATAACATCATTTAAATCAATAGTGTCATTGATTTTTGGGTGTGTCGCTATATTAATTTCAAGGGTGTGTCACTAATTTGGTGACGCGCATCGTTACGCTCAATAGTGAGTTGGCATTGGGGTGCATCACTCTACAAAAAAATTGTGGTGCATCACTATTTTCTACATGCATCGCCCACTGCTTTCTAGTGTCGCTAAACTAAAAAATACCATGTGTCATTATATCACCCCTATGACCCCTCAATCAATTGCATCACTACATTAAAAAATTGGGGTGCACTGCTAAATAGATCATGCATCACTACAAAGTCAATAGTGACACTTATGATGCTTCAAAAGTGTCACTATATAGCAATGTGCCTATTGACCTAACTTTGATGCCCTATTAAATGTACCTAAAAGAAAAAATTGAGAGGGGTTTCGAATCACATACTCAGGGTCTTGCATCTACACGTCGTTGGTACTCTCATACCCGCTTCGAAAGGTGAACAGGGAGTGCACGGTGGGTCATTTCACCAAGGTATCAGAGCTCGAAGTGCGAGAACTATCTAAGGTGTGAATGAAAAAATGAATTGAAAGTGACCCTTCATCACCTATTTAAGCCTAAAAAATAGGGTTTTTTTCCCTAATTTGATCGTACAACTAGGGTTTTTCACCAATTTCACTAATCTTGCTAAACTGGAGCTTATTTTACACTATTTTTTTCTTTGTTGGCATGTTTTTTGTATCTCAAAGCCTTTTTAGACCCCTCAGGTAGCATTTTACCTTTGTCGATAAATCAACCCAAAATTCACACTTTTTGCCTAATTTCTCGAGGGGGCACGAAACCATTTTATTCCTTCCATTGGGGAAACAGTGGGGCATCTAAAAATCATAAAGTTATTATTTTTTTATCTAAGTAGTAGTTTTTAATCTGAAAAGCGTCAACCTTTGAACCAACGTAGTAGGTACCTCACTTCAAAGAGTGGAAAAATGTAGACACTTAAAAATGTCTTGAATGATATCATGCACTTGAATCTGATATGCTAACACAATTTCATCCTAAAACATATCCTCTTTTTGCTTAATTGATTAAATTATCCTAGCTATTTAATTAATTGTATCATTTTCATCTATTAATCTAATTAATTTAATTAGGTTAATTCATCCCCTTTCATGCTAACATTTCATCCTGTTAAATTAAATACAACAATTTATTAATTTAAATCCCTAAATCTTCTTATTTAATTAAATAACCCTAAATTGTTTAATTAAATATCATCTCACTTTCCCCCTTTTCATTAAATCATTTATTTAATGAATATCATATAATTTCCCTTTTCATTAAATAAATTAATTATTTAATGATTATCCTATTTCTCCTAATTTTCATAATTGAAACTTTATTTAATTATCAAATTACTAAATAAATCTAATCTTCCCACTTACAAAGGAATATTCCTCCTTTGTACTTTCCTCCAAAAATGGAATATTCCCATAGAATATTCCTTCCCTTTTTGCACATTAAAACTTTGTTTTAATTTGATAAATATATATTTTACTCACCCATAAGAATATTCTCTCTCTTCACTCATTTGAAAAAAGGAATATTCTCCCTCATAACAAACTTACAAGACTTCTTGTGCAAATTAACTTACAATAATTCTTGTGCAAGTTAAAAGTGTGTTTGTTTGGAAGAATATGAGCCCTTGATTCTTTCCTTGATCCATGTGATCATTGATTCTCATCCATTCCTCCATCCTTGACCATTGATTAAGTTGTTTTATCTCAACCCTCCATTTCTCAGTTTTCCTCGTATAAATAGGTCACTATTTGGAGACAAATGGATCCATATTTTTCAAAGAAAACTCATTCTATTGAAATCACTCACACTCACCATGTTCCATTTTTCATCATTTCCTCCATCCTTGACCATTGATTAACCTATTTTATCTCAACCCTCCATTTCTCATTTTTCCTCCTATAAATAGGTCACTATTTGGAGACAAATGGATCCATCTTTTTCAAATAAAAATCATGTTGTTGAAATCACTCACAATCACACTCATAAATTTATCACTTATTTAGTATCTTCTTAGCTTAAATTTACTTGCATATTAGCTTAGCTTCCATTAATGTATTCCATGATAACATAGATGCATACATTTAGCTTATTTGTCTAAGTCTTCTTTTTGAATTTTCATTGCCACTTAAGGGCCTAGTTTGGACCTCCATGATCTTGCACTGACCCTTGTGTCAAAAAAATAAATTTGAGTTTTGTTCCTGTGTTTTTTGTTGGTAGCATTCAATCTATTTTATCTGAATATTGGATTTTTTTGCTACTATGATAGCCTTATGAACTTTATTTTATTGTAAGGGATTAGGAATATTTTTCTCCTTATGTAATCTATCAAAACCTAATTATAATGTTTTGATTTTAAGAAGAAAATTATAAATCCCTCATTTTTCTTATAGTCAATTTTTTTGGTAAAAGATTAAATAATTATCTTGTTGATTAAGTGCATTGGGGAACATTTTCCATATTCATTTTTTTAAAAACTTGGGTTTACCTAGTAAAATATAGCAAGAAGATTCTTGAATTGGACAAGACAAAGGTAAACATGGTTGGGGAATCAAAAAATATTCCAAAAAAATTTAGTGCTCATCCAAGAATCCAATACTCAATATATATTCAAGTGATCAGCATTCTTGAAACAAATTGGGTGTTATTAAGTAGAACTAGTCTAAAAACTCTAACAAGTATATGGACACCAATTTTTCCCATATGTGGTTTCCATGGAAATTATTTTTTAATAAAATAAGAATAGAAAATATTAAGTCTTAAGCATCCCATCATAGAGTATAAAAATCCCCAATGAAATAGCTTATGTTGAACAAGAGTCGAGGGTTTATTTTTTGGAGGTCAAAGAAAAGGCTATTGGTATAAATCAAAATATCAAGGTTCCAAAGAAGTTAACAAATGAGCACCTATGGACTTAAATTATCAATGGATATAAATTAAAACAAGGATGTGATGCTAGAGTAGAGTTGGTGAATCGCAATGGAAGGTCACACTTGGCTTCCCACAAACTACAATTTAGCTATTCCTACAATGTGAATGAGTATGAAGTGTTAAGTCCTAGTCTTTAACAATGTACAAGTATTTGGTGATATAGAACTTATTGTAAATTAGATTTAGATATCATATAAGGGTGATAACAAGGATGTGTCATATTAATACAACAGCATTTGTAATTCAATAGAATATTTGGATTTTTTCAATATCAAACTTATTCTAAGAAGGAATTGTATAGAAAACATCCTAATTGTTGTAAAAAGTACATTAGTTCTAATCACATACTATAAACTAAAGAATTTATTAATGAAAGTCATCTTCACTCTCTTAATGGCCAGCAATCTAAATATATTTCAAGTTTTCAATAATGAAAATCGCATATAGGTTTTATCAACGAATCTGACATACTTGAAGATCAAATAATTGATGAAGATGATTAAGACAATATTGAATTGGATGAAGAGGGAGTACTTAACTTAAATAAAAACTCTATCCTAAACAGAATGGTGAAATAACGAAAATTATTTGATATTGCAAATCAATAATTTAAATTAGATTTGAAATAATTAAAAGATTATTTGGAACTTACCTAAATAACTTCGAAAAAATTGAAGAAATAAAAGGAAAGTTAGTGAGAAAATATCACACAGGGGTGGAAAGGAAAGACATGCTTCAATCTCTTATTGATTTTTTTATCATAACTTTGGGATATGATGATCTTAAATTCTATGAAACTTCCATCATAACTCATATTATTCCTCTAAATTTAGGAAAAAACCATTTAAGCAAAGCAAAGACTTGTGAACTTGTTATTGGAACTATTGATATTTAAATAAATTAAAATTTAGTTATCAACCCACATCATTTTTTGAGTTAGACATTCTACATAGGTTACCAACTTGATTTTTTTCAAATAGAATAATGGAAGGATAAGATTATGTGTCAAATTTCTAAACATGAACAAGGAATCAAATAAATATAATCATCCACTACCTTCATTATATGGATTCTTAAAAATTATTAATGGGTCAAAGGATGTCATTTTTAAATGGCTAATCAAGATATAACCAAGTCATAGTGGATCCCCAAGATAGACTCGAGACTAATTTTATGATCAAATGGGAACATTTTCCAATGAAAGGATGTAGTTTGACCTAATTAATGTTGGAGCTACTTTTTAAAGGGTCGTAGAAATCACTTTTAACACTAGTAGAATTTGGAAAATAAATGACTATGTGACTAAAAATTTTAGTCATGATAACTAAAAATGACTAAATTCTACTCATTTTTTGCAACACGACTATAAATGACTAATTTGATCATCAGATAAAATGACAACTATAAATGACTAGTTTTTGCATCAAAAAAAAAATTGAGAGAAAATATTTCTAGACATCAATTTAGGATTTAGTCGACACCTATGCATACAAATTTATATATATACATATATATTATAAATTCCTAACAAAAATCAAAAGATATAAGACCACCATTTTCCTACGGTTTTAACTACTTAGTTAGAAGAAATAGTTTGGGAAAAAAAGCAGAGGTTGAAGGGTTTTGAATATGGAGATATTGAGCAGTAATCGAAGGGCTTTCCCAATGGAGGAATCTCCTACCAATAGTGCTTCAAGGTATGGGTCTAGAATGTGGCCAAATTTATCCTTCTATGAGACAGCTCCCCACCTAGAAGTATGTCTTGAGGATTTTGAGCTTTTTGTTGTGGATCGTCTCAAAGTTAAGCAAACCATTCTTAACTTTTTTAGGGTATTTGAAAATTTTGATGTTGGATTTTTTTGTGAAGTACTATTTGGCTATTTGAATTTTATTATGTTGGTTGTTTTTTCACTGGATATTTGGGTATGTTTAAAACCTCCAGTGCTCAATATTTTTTTTATTCGATGTAGGGTTTTCACTTGAAATGGGTATTTAAAAAAAATGGTACTAGATATTTTTTGCTATCGAGATAATGTTTTTTTCTGAGAAACAAATGAGATCTCAATATTTTCTAGTATTACACACAATTTTCTAAATTTTGATTTTGTTATCATTTTTCTCGAGCATTAAAACGAATTAATGTTTGGTGAACCCTTTTTTATTGACTATCTTGGTATTTAAAACAAGGATGTTGTGCATTTTCTTTAAATGGGTATTTAAAAAACCGGTATTGGGTATTTTTTTGTTGTCGAGTTATGTTTTACGTTTCTACGGAGGCCTAGGGTTTGTACCCTATTCATGATCTTACCAATGCTTCTATTGGTATTAAAAAACAACCTTAAATATTAGGTCAGAAAATTAGTTGTCTTGACAGGGTGTGGAAGGATCTTGGATTGTATCCTAGAGTGTGTGGGAAGCTTGTGTTTAATCATTAAGGTATGTAAACTTAATCAAGGAAATGTATCCTATATAGCATGGATCTTTCTTTAATACTTCCCATAATGGTTATTAGAAAATCACATTATTATAGTTTGTGGTAACCCAAGATTGCATTCAATTATGTAACAAACTTGGTATGTAGTTTAAGTTGTACACTTTTAAGTAACATTCATAAGGTTCATAAAATCTTGATCACTCTCTAGAATAGCCCATTAAACATGGGTTGTGCTTAAATGCACTACATAGTTTATATAACAGAACCACTTTGCATATCAACCAGAGTTATAGGCTCTTTATTCTAGCAAGAGGTAAATGCTCTTGGATCATGTTATTATTACATTGTAACCTATTAAACTTGAGTCAACCTGAATGCACCCAATGATGATTGACACCTAATTGTGATGATGGTGATAAATTTGTACATGAATTGTGCTCATATAAGTGCCTCCATTTCTATCACAACATAGTCACATTAAACTTGGGTCACACGTGAATGCATCCTGTATTTTTTATAGCACAATTGTGCCACATGATCAATAGAGTTATGGATCACATAATTAGTTTGTTCCTCAGTTGTGCTCTTATGGTGATTCTATTACTATTACAGCATAACCCTTTGGACTTATATTGCTCAAATCCTTACATTGCTTATTTTCTCTTTGGATGGATGGAAATTCAATGGTAGGGATTTATATATAGGTCATGCTCATATAAGTGTCTCTGTCACCATTACACAATAGTACATTGGAATTTCCTTTCTTGAACCTTTCATTTTTATTATTAGGGTTTCTTGGTGATTATTCCATTTCCACATGGCATATTGATAAAATAAACCAAGAAAAAAATCATTATGTTTTTAGTTAACTCCTGCTAACATAATTTTGGAATAAATGTTTGACTGCATTACTTTGATTGTGAACAATTTTGTTTTTTGCTTATAACACATTCATTGAGAGATGTAGTAGAAAGCTTCTTATGTTTAAAACCATCATGTAAACTTTCTTTAAGCTACATTTAGGAGGCTTCATGGATTTTTTGTGATTTATACAACTTTTTTTTATAGTAAATGACATTAGATTCTTTCTAAAACTTATTAATTATGGTTTTATGATGATTAAATGTTTTATTTAGAAGGGGTTAATATGTGGCATTTTTATGTGCAAGAAGAATAGATTGTGATGTAACATTCGGGTATGGACGATTTAAGAAAACTTGGATTTCTATCAGTGGCATAACTGCATTGGAGAGTACCTTGAGCCGGTCTAAAACACTTATGAGTGTTTTCACTTAGAAGAAAAACCTAAGTATAGGAATAAAAATGTCAGTGGATAGATAAAATCATAAAAAAATTGGTCCAATTTGAGATCATGAAGCTCCGACAAAGAAAGTTCCTACATTCTAAAGCTAAAATCATAAATCTGCTTGGTTCAATTTGAGGTCCAATTGTAAGGATTTGTCTTTTTAATTATACTTTATGGCGTTTGGCTTGATATAAATTGTTACTTGATGGTATTGCTTTTCTTCTAATGTTTTCAACCCTCATTTTAGAGAAGAGCTCTAAATATGGTTCCTTCAGATGGAGACTACACTTTTTCGATATAGGTTCTATTTAGAAACACCAAAAGCTCAGGTAATTTCATACTCGATGGAGAAAAATTAGGAGTCATGCAATGACGAGATACTCATTTTTGGAGCTTTGGTTAAGAACTTTTTAAATTTTTGCCTATGTGCACAGAGAATGTTAATGGAGTGCAAACTTCCTTGCAAAGAAATTACCATAGAAAATTTTGAGGTGAATTGCACCTACTATTTTATGCTGATATAGATATGTTCTAACCTATAGTTAATTGTTGTAGCATAATAGATAGGCTAAATAGTTGTTCATATACCATTGTTTCAAATTCAAAATTGTTATACCAGCTTATTCTAGGAGAAAATCACAGAGGGAGACTATACATAAGACACCATTGTTTCAAATTTAAAATTGTTGGCTCTTTCATAATTATTTGCTTCATTTATTTGATCTAAGACAATCTGTTGTATAGAAGATTCTCTCAAAATCACAGTAAAATCATTTATTCTGGGAAGACTATTCAGAATCTTCCCATCATAACAATGAAAAAAAGCATCAATCATTAAACTAAAATTTGTAAGAGTTTCATCAAATTCTACTTTTCCACTCTCTTTTCCATTTTGAATTTTATTCCCAATTTCATCGATGTAGAACTTCCTCAGCCTATAGATCCTACTATTAGCCATAACTTTACTAGGTGTCGAGGATAGCTTTGAGTTTTTACCCAAGCAGCAATTGACAAAATTTGGCCTTACCAGATATAATGTGTTGAAAAGCTCTTTGAAGTTATTCTAGAAAAGAGTTCCTAAGAGTATAATGTGCAGTTTTGAATTCACCTTTATGCAAAGATATGGAATTCATGCAAAAAATTTAATTCAAAACTGTGCATTATACTCTCAGGAACTCTTTTCCAGAATAACTTCAAAGAGATTTTCAAGACATTATATCTAGTAAGGCCAAAAAAAATCAATTGTTTCTTGTGTAAAAACTCGAAGCTATCCTCGACTTCTGGTAAAGTTATGGATAACAATAGGATCTACAGGCTGAGGAAGTTCTACATGGGTGAAATTGGGAATAAAATTTAGAATGGAAAAGAGAGTGGAAAAGTAGAATTTGATGAAACTCTTGCAAAGTTCAAGTTAATGGTTGATGCTTTTGTTCATTGTTATGATGGGAATATTTTGAACAGTCTCCCTAGAATAAAGGATTTTATTATGATTTTGAGAGAATCTTCTATACAACAGGTTGTCTTAGATCAAATAAATGAAGCAAACAATTAAAAAGAGCCAAAAAAAATGAATTTGAAATAATGGTGTATTATGTATAGACTCCCCCTATGATTTTCTCCTAGAAGAAGGTATACCAATTTTGAATTTGAAAAAATGGTATATGAACAACTATTTATCCTATCTATTGTGCTACAACAATTAACTACATGTTAGAACATATCCATATCAGCATAAAATAGTAGGTGCAATTCACCTCAAACTCTATTGTGGCAATTACTTTGTAAGGAAGTTTGCACTCCTCCATGAACATTCTCTATGCACATCACTATGTTGGTTATTATCTTGATCTCCTTTGTGATCAAAATAATAGTGAAGTTCATTGCATAACTCATGACCATTTTGCAGTGCTATGATCCAATGCTCTTTTACTTCTTACTCAGTGTGTTCTCAATCACCATGTGCAAATGACTTAGAGGATAGATCTTTGATTTCAATGGCCTTACATAACACTTGAAGAAATTTCCATTCATTCCTTAGCATTTAACAACCATATAGGGCATATGAAACATAGCTTATTGAAATCATTGTTGACATAAAACTCCTGAATATCACCACCCTCGACTGCTACACAACTTCCTCATTTCATGTCACAATATAAGATCCCTGTAGGTTGAAAGTATTTCCCTTGAAAACATACCACTGTATTGATAATATCTTGAGGACTAAGGGTCCCACTTGGAGGTAAAGAATAATATCATATGCATTCATTCTCAGGTTCATATTTATTTATTTTTATATTTATGTGCAGCTTCTAATGATCTTGGAAAACTGCATTGTGTAAAATGAGAAGCTCCTTTAGCCGATTGTGTTGTTTCATTAAGTTGATGGAATGGAAGAATTTGTAGCACTGTCTTCCAACATTGAAATCATTGACCTTCTAAACAAAGATACTAGGATTTTCCCTTTAACATTTGTGAATTCATTGCCTTAATCAAATTTGTCACTATCCTTTCATCATCTTTGTTTGGAATTTTACTGTACTATGAAAGTACTCTCACAATGACCACCATATCATGATTGTGAAAATTTTGAACCCATCACTTGGACAGTCAAAACTTTCACTTCATAGCCACAAGAACAAGATACACTGAGAATGCATAGTCCCAAGTAAGTATATCAAACTTGGTGAAAAAAAATTTGTCATATGTTGTAGTTACAAGTTCCTAGCTATACATACATGAAAATGTGGAAGCATAGACAAGGCAAGCTAATTGTTTCAAAAAATTCCTCAAAGTAATGAATATTATGGATACCTACTCTCCCACAAGCACTTCAAGTCATGCTTGTGGTGATGTGAGCTTCTCGCATCACTATAGGCATGACTTGAAGTGCTTGCGGGAGAGCAGGTATCCATGATACCACATTTCTTTGAGGCATTTTTTGAAATAATTTGCTTGCCTTGTCTATGCTTCCACATTTTCATGTATGTCTAGCAAGGCACTTGTAACTACAATATATGACAAAAAATTCATTTTGTTATGCTTTGATGGATGTCCCATGATCAATATCTATATAAAAAGGCTCCTTTGTATACTAGGTGGTTAGGTGTTCTTTAGTGTTATACAAGTTTAAGCTTTTCCTTTTGTTGATTTTTAAATAATAGTCTTATCTTTGGGCCAAGATTTTTGTTTTAATCTCTCTTTTTGTTGTCTTTTCAGTAGTGCTTGATTTATATATTGAAATTGGTTGCAGGTATGCCATAGCTTGCTTATATATTTATGATTTACACCTTAATTGTATTGCTAAAAGAGCCATATATTTAAACCTTATTAATTTTGAATTGGTTTAGTGGGAAGTCTCACATGCCCTATTTTCCTAAGTTACTTGATTCTAATACATGTCTATTTGTTTTGGACAATTTATGGCATTTACTTGTTGGAATTATGTGCCTCAAATTCATTGGTGGACCCCCAACTTGGTCATCATCAAGTCAGATTACACTAAGTGATGATTTCAGTCATTTACCTCCATCCCACAACATCTCATGGAGTGACGGGCAATGGAGTGGTACTTAGCATTACCCTATAGAGGTATTAGATTGAGCTTCTGGTAGTGCGGTGTTACTGCCACCCTGTGGTGCTTCCATGTTGACTAGTTTTGTATAGCGGTGGGTACTGCTACCCCATAGTGATGGTCAAAGCTATCATGTGGTGGTGTGGTATAGTCACTACCACACCATAATGGTGTATGAGGCTTGGTGCGGTAGAGCGAAAGATACTATCATACAACAATGGGCTAGTTTATGTATAGTGGTGTAGCGATAGATGATGGATGATCGGATGTATTTAGTGGGATAGTGATTTATTGGCAGTTAAATGGTTAATGATGTAATGGAATCCATAGATATGGTTGTTGTACAATAATATTTTACTTATTGCTTTTATTATTTTGATTGTATTCTTTTGTTTTAATCATTTATTTCATATTGGTCTCCTTTTTTGTTGGCTTCGATGACTTGTAATGATTATTTTGTTGGCTTTGAAAGAACTTCCTCATCCAAAGTTCCAATTCACACATAGGTAAGAAGGACACTTTCAAAGGTTGAGGAGTTGGGATTTACACCCACTGGTTGAATTTTCTAAGGAATTTTCAGAAAAGAACCCATTTTGAACATATCCTTCAATCATGGCATTCCATGATATCACATTTCTTTGAGGCATTTTTTCAAACAGATCACATGCCTTGTCTATGCTTCCACATTTTTATGTATGTCTAGCAGGGCACTTGTAGCTAGAACATATGAAAAAATACCTATTTTGATGGATGTCCCTTTTTTATTACTGGATATCTAATGTAGTGTACATTATTATAGTGCAAGCCTATTTTTTAGATTGTTTCATTTAGCATCACCAATATTCTCCAAAAGAACATTGTCCTTGTTTAAAATTATGGAAATGGTTCACATCTCTCACAATAATTTCTCTTGCAACAATCTTGGAGATGAATTTATATGTAGTGTGAAAATCATAACATACTCAAAGGTTCTTAACAACTCTAATAGTTTTACTAGGGGCCATGTTTAACAAACCAAATACAATTGCTAACTTTTCACTGTGGTGGCAGATAAATGATTATTTTTTTTCTATTCCACAGCATTAAGTAAAAGTCTTGAATATGGAAATACCCTATTGCCTTCATTTTCCAAGCCAATTTCTCCAATTTTGCATAGCTCTCATATGTTTGTGGATGTGATTTGTCTCCTACAATTTTTTAATTGATTTATCTTTATGCCTTGTTTGGACTTACTTTTGTAAACTTGCAATATACAATGCACTTTTATTCTATCTGAATTGAGACTAATAGTAATTTTGTTGGTTGTATTGAGGCACAGCTTCATTCATGGCAGAAAATATAGCACCTTGTTGCTCATATCAAATGGCATGTTTCATATAAAGGAGGAAAGATTCTAGTTGGTTTATTGTTGACTGTATTGAAGGAGAAAGTTTCATATATGGGACACAATCAACACTCTCCTTCTTGGATTCTACATGTTACAGCTTGCTCCAGGAAGATTACCCATGTTGTAGAAATTTTAAGAGATGAAAAGGGAATGTGCTCACATTGAAAAGCTCCAAGAATGTGTTTCCATCATTGTAGAATTTTTTTGGAGAAGTTTCTTTCTTTTCATTTCTTTGCATTGTAACTCAGATTTTTAGTGTTGTGATTGAAAATAAAAATTGTAATACTCTATTTCTAAGCTGTAACTAGAACGTCTTTCTTTTATTAATAAATTTTAGTGATTTTTCCTTCTTAATGGTTGTCTTATTGTGTGCAATTGATGATTGATGTGTATTTATTTGTTTTATGTCTAAATCCTCAAATATCAATCAATTAAAATGACTAAATATACTACTAATTGACATCAATTAATAATTAAATTTACTAAATATACTACCAATTGACAGAAATCAATGAATAGTGAATAAATATGACTAAATATATAACCTGTGAAATAAAAATCACTAAATATACTACCAAATTGATCAAAATGATGATTAAAATTAATGACTAAATACACTACCAATGGACAGAAATCGGTGAATAAAAATGACTAAATAAGTGACTACATTACAGCAATCAACGACTAAATGTATCAATGAATAAAAAATAACTAAATAAGTGACCAAATTACAACAATCAATGACTAAATCTTGGCGACTAAATATACTACCAAATCGATCAATCAAAATAGCCAATAAATGAGAAAATGGTTTAGTCATCAATCTAGTCATGTTATAAATAATCAATAATAAACTATAATAGTCACGTGACCATGTTCAATCATTTATAAGTAGTTTTTAATAGTTTTTTCAGTCATATATTATTGTTTTTGTACTAGTGTAAGGACTTGGTTAGAAAAATATGTTGTTATCTACAGGGATGATACCATGATATTTTTTTAAATAAAGGTGGCGATATTGTTCACTTAAGGAGAGTTTACAAAGGTGTAGAGATAATGAAATTTCATTAAATCCTAAGAAATGCATATTTAGAGTCATAGGAGGAAAATTACTTGCTTATATAAATTCTAAAAAGAGAATATCCATTGACCCTAAACAATAGAATCTATTTTTAAAATCCCTCTCCCTAGTAGAAAAAAGGAATTAAAATTATTATTTAGGAAGATAAATTTTGTTAGGAATTTTATATTGAGTTTTGCTAAAATTGTTAGGCCTCTTAATTTTATGCTGAAAAAGGATGCCAAGATAGAATGTAATCCAAAAGAAAGGAAGTATTTTGAGGAAATGAAGTGTTTTATTATGGACCCTAATTACAAGAATATTATAGATATATCTACTCATTTACCTCTGAACACTTGATATAAGGTATTAACATTGAAGAAATATGTAGGTGATGAAAGAACCATTACTTTTATGAGTTTCATGCTTTAGAATTTTAAGATTAAGTTTCTATGATAGATAAACTAGCATTCACCTTGATTAAAGTAATAAAAAAAATCATCACTATATGATGTAGAGCAAAGTGTTCACTATTATGCTCAATATTACAATAAATATATGTTGATTCAAATTGAATTGAAACAAAGAATAGGAAAGTGGCCTACATTAATACAATATTTCAACATCAAAATTCAACCAATGAAGATAGTCAAGGGAAAGGATTGAGTAAAATCATATTTGTAATTGATCCCCACATAGTATGTCAGCAACAAATAGTCCACAATATCACTTCAAATAAATTGTATTAGGATTTCATGTCTTAGATGCTACATCAAAAATATCTAAACCACATGAATTCAATAGATCCTTGAGAATGAAATCCCAATTTCATAATAAAATAGGCACTTTGCATAGAAGAAACCATGAGGGGATCTATTTGAGATGTTTGAATAAATAAGAGGTTGTAGAAGTTTTAAGGAAATTTCATGATAAGTTTGAAACAATCCATGGATCTAGCAATGTAACCACACATTAAATTTTATGAGTAGGATACTACTACCCTTACCTTTTTAAACATGTGCATACACATATTTAGAATTGTTGCACCTATCAAATTATAGCACATAAAGAGCATAATATGGTCACGCCATTAAAGTAAGTGATTGAAGCATGTCCAAATGATAAGTGGATATTATAATTTATCAAGGTCATCAACCCAAAATCATCAATTGAACCAAATTGTTACACCCCATTGTGTTACTACTTGTGTACGTTAGAATATGTAAATAAAATTGAATCTAAACTAATACACCAATGAAACATTAGATTGAAGAAATCAAATTAAATAAATGCAAACTCTAAACCACAGTTTCTTCAAATTCGTCCCATTGTCCTCTATCTCCAAAGATTTGCTTCAAGATGCTTGCTCTCAATTGTTTAAAATAGCAGCTTGTAGAATGGCAGCTTGAGAGAATGAGATTAATAAGAATGCCTATGCATCTAAAATATTAAAATAATGAATTGAAATGCTATGAATGCTAAGATGCGACTATAGTAACTACGCATGAAAATATGAGATTCGAGGTCCTTTTCAACTCATGAAAGGGCTGTATTTATAGATTTTTGAAGGTAGGAATTCAATTGGCCAAGATCGACGGTTGAGTTAAAACCTGTTGAAATGAACGGTGAGAGATCAAGAATTCGAAAAGGAGATGGAATTCTGAGAGACAGATGGAAAATGAAGAGACAATTGAAAGGTGTCTCTCATAATTAAATAAGTAAATATTTAATTATGTGTGAGAGAAATGAAAAGGCTTTAATTAAATATTAAAAATATTTAATTATGTGAGAAGAGAAAAAGCCTTTTAATTAAATATTAAGAATATTTAATTTTGTGAGAAGAGTGGGAAATTTGGAAAATGATTTAATTAAATATTGAAAGTATTTAATTAAATGTGGAATGAAGAATATCATTTAAATTTGGAATTTAAACTTGTGATAATTAATGTAAATAAATTATAAAATCTATTTAATTAATTAAGAGGAAGGATAGTATTAATTAAATAAATTTTATTTATTTAATTAAATTAGAAGAATTGGAAAATGAACAATATAAATAATTAAATTTATTTATATATAGATGACTTAAGAACATTAATTAAATAATTCATATTTAATTAATTAACAGGTTCGATCAACTGTGACCATTTTTAGATGTGTACATTTTGCCCCTCTTTGAAGTGATGTGTTTCATGCATTGCTTCAAAGAATTTGCCCCTGAACTTGAAAAATTATTGATGATGCTATATGCCCCCTCGAGAGATAAATCACGTGATGAGAATGATTATGAGACTAATTTGGAAGATTTTCAGATGATTTCGGAAAAAAAATTGGTGATTTCACTCTCGAAATAGCACTTTGCACAGTAATTAATGCTATTTTTACCCCTTTAAAAGGTAAAAAAGGTGAGAAGTCACTTTCATTTGAACAGTAACCTTTGAGGAAATTTGGAGCTCTGATAGAGATAAAAGCAATGTCGATCCCATATGAGCGCCACAGATTCGAGCGAGGTCACCGTCATCAGAGACCACCTGCGTATGGACCTCCGGTAAGTCGATCCAAACCTCTCTGTAAAAATTTTAATGATTTTTGGATGCTTTTTTGAATTTTTTAAATTTTGTTTTAGCGCATACGATAGGTATTTTAGCACATACAGTAGATAATTTAGCGCATCCAAAGTGGCGCATAGGTGCAAAACAGTCGCACATAGATGCCAAATAGTCATGCATAGATGATTTAGCGCATAGGATAGATCAAATGGCGCATCCATGAAACCTGCCTGTGGAAGATGATAGATTAGCGCATAGGTTAGACTAACACATAGATGAATTGTTATAGCGCATACATGTGATGAAATAGCACATCCATGGATTGTTTTAGCGCATCCAGGGAATAAAGTCGTGCATCCATGGTTTTAGCGCATTGATTGACTATTTTGGCGCATTCGTGTGATAAAACAACGCATTCATGAAATTGCGCATCCATAGACTGTTTTAGCGCATCCATGGATTTTTGCTGAATTTCAATTTTTGAAGAAAAATTGATGCATGCTTGACGATTGTTGCTAGATTAGAGAACAGATTTTATTCTTTTGAATATCATCAATGATTTAGATTTGATAAATTTGTCTTCGTTCTTGAAGAACAAATAGATTTGATAAATTTGCTTCCATGCGATATGAAAACAAAATAGAAATGATAAATTTGCTTTCCTAATTGAAAGTCAAATAGATTGAGTCACGATGACTGTTAAATTTGTTTCCATGTGATATGAAAAACAAATAAAAATTGATTTGAAATTTGCTTGATGTACTGATTGATTAATGATATCCATTGCTAATTGATTTGCATGCTTTCTTGATGATATTGTAAAGGAGGAATTTAACCTCCTCCAGATCAGAGAGAGATTTTCGTAGACATGGGAGATGATTCCCCGACTGTCCCATGAGGATTTGGGAGTGATAGACCAGTGTGGCCTGAGAGCTCTATTGAGTATCCCGCAGTATCGGATCAACAGGGCTCTGTTGACTGCCTTAGTGGAGTGGTGGCACAGCGAGCATAACACCTTCCACTTGCTGATAGGAGAGATCACGATGACTCCAGAGGATGTTTACAGGATTTTAGGTATTCCTGTGGTTGGAGAGCTTGTGATTTATGATCACAAGGAGATTGGGGGGACAGATGCACTGAGACAGGTCTTCCAGGATCCTCATGTCTATGGATATGAGATTCCCTGGAAGAAGATGATGGAGAGATATGCCCCACTACCTTCAGTTTTAGCAGGGATGATCGGTGGTTTCCTTTGTTCTGATCGCAGGTCAAAGGGACTATCAGTTGGATGGGGTAGGATCTTGGAGGACATGCTTCTCCATCACACCAGATATGCATGGGGGTCATGCATGCTTGCCTATCTGTACCATGACCTTCATTAGGTCGTGTATACAGATGGGAAGAGTCTTTCCTGCGGGGTGACTCTTTTACAGTTATTCACGTGGGAGCACTTCACGATTACACACCCCATTGTCAGGAGAGATCGCCCTATCAGATTCCCCTATGCTTATGCGTATGTAGGGCCCCTTGTTCAACCGAGGCTGGGCAAATTGGAGTACTGGTGACGGGTACTTGATGATTTGGACATAGTCATCTAGTGACCATATGTGGACTGTGATCCATGGTAGGCAGATGACATAGAGCTACCATATGTGACGAGGTCCAGATACTTGATTGGACGTACTCCATTCATCATTGAGTAATTTTTGGGCCGGAGGGTTCTAAGGTAGTTTGGATGGGTACAGATGATGCCACAAGGGGCGGCACACTATGCCAGGTGTCGGGGGGATGTACCAGAGTGGGGACCAGTTTTGACCATTGAGGCAGCCAGAGAGGAGTACTTTGAGCTATAGCCGGAGGATTGGACGATACGGCCAGAGGTCATAGATGCGGGGATGACAGATGACTATGTTGCATACTTCTATACACATCCCTTTCCTCGGTTTACTAGTCCAGATGAGCTTGCCCCATTGATGGGAGGTCCAACTATTTAGGCAGAGCTACAGCAGCCATAGGGACATCCAGCAGTAGGGCAGCTACAAGGTCAGGGATAGGTACAGGTAGAGCAGGCTGCAAATATCGGTGGAGTGGCCATGGATGTGGATGATGAGAGCTCCGAGCATGAGGAGATGGATGAGGAGTTAGACAACTCTGATGATGGGGATGATGGGGATGATGGGGGTGGAGGGAGGCAGAGACTATTCTTTGATATTCCCTTTCACACGAGGCCACAGACATCCAGAGCGGTAAGTCAAGCTAGCACTTTAGTGCCATGGATTACCATCAGAGCTCCATCACAGGGACAGGTGGATGCTTTGCAAGATGAGGTTCAGACTCTTAGGAGTCAGCTAGCACAGGCACAGGTGACCATCAGTCAACTACAAGGATAGATAGCACAGCCGCCACCTCCTGACCCACAGATAGTGTAGCTTATGGCCGAGAGGGACAGCTTCCGGGAGAGATGCATACAAGCCAAGGGGGTAGCTGAGAGACTGCTGAGATCAGTGGAGAGCACCTCTATTGGAGAGGTCATGGCAAAGGGATTAGAGATTACTCGGGAGGCTGAGTATTACAGGATGTGATACTTTGAGGCAGTGCCACCTGAGCGGCAGATAGCCTTTACCCAGTCAGGCACTCGGACTTGGACTCACTCACGTAGCCACTCTAGGAGTGCGACCAGGAGTGTGGATCAACCTGTCAGATGAGAGATCAGAGCCTCTAGGAGCAGAGATCCATCGAGGCCCACTACCTCTGGAGGAAGCAGTAGTCATGATCCACAATCAGATGCCCCTCAGTGATGAGCATTTTGTACACATCCATGTCATTGTATGCGATATATCTTTTTGAAACATTTGATATCCTTGTATTCCTGGACATTTGTTTTGATGAGATCTATGATATGCAGTGGTGATTTATTTATGGATGATTTATGTACATGTTATGGATGTATGCTTTTACCTTTATATGTTATGTCATGTATGATGATGCAATAATGATCTAAATAATTTTTTTCTTTTCTTTTTGATGTATGTAATGAATGTATGATGCAGGATGTAAATGCTTTATGATGAAATGATAGAATATGATGTTTGATGATCATAATGATGTAATGGAAATGCATTTATGTAATGAGCTTATGATATATGATGCAATGGAAATGATCATGATAACCTAAGTGATGATGTGAAATGAATGCAATTTTATTTATGAATATGTGTGAAATATGTAGCTGTATATGTTAATGAATGATTAAAATAACGATCATGCATGTGATTTGTAATGATGGATAATAATCATGATGAATAAATGATATGATAATGCATATGATAATAAAAATAAGTGCAATGATAATGATAATGGGAAAATGATGTAAAATGAATGTGAATGATAATGAGATGTACCAAATGTCCAGTCATACTCCACCATTGTCTGAAAAAGATATTTAAGAATGTGATCCACTCTCAAAAATCTATTAAAAAAGAACCTCGAAATGCAAATGAATTATGCAATCCTAAATGAATCATGCAACCCTAAATGAAATAATGATCCATTCTCTTTATTGCCATTTCCTGTTGTGTTTAGTTGTCATCATTAAGCCTTTTGATATGTTGAAAGTAAGTACAAACATCAGAGGGTATGTTAGCACCAATGATGACCTGAGTACTACTTTCATAATGTTTGATATAGCAAGTTAATTCAAGCATCGAGGTATAATTGAACCAAGATGACCTGATTATTGCTTGCATAAACAGACAAAAGTTAACCATTTTCCTATGCAAATTCTGAAATGTCATCAATGATACATTGTAGAGCATGTCCCGCGACCAATTTGCATCATACTAATGATTAACTTGCAGACAGCAAGCAAAGAAAAATCATACTTCTTCCTTGTGATTCTAGTTCAGTACATCATTGAATTACTCCAAAGATATGATGTCATCAAATATCAAAACAACAATTTGCAGCTTATTGCTTTAAGTTTGTCATTCATTTTATTCAGATTAAGATCATCCAATTTGTTTTTAAATCATCTATCAAGATAATCATGTAAGCTCAGTTTAATTGGACAAGACTGTTGTTTTCGATACTCTGATGCTAAACACACTGCTGACTACCTGCTAGAAAAGCGAATTTCCCCCTAGTGACCTTGTACTCTGACTCTCGCTAGACACAATTGTTGTGATGGATAGACCTCAAATCATCAAGCCATGATGAGATCCTTTTTGTTCCAAGCAGATGATGCAATGTGAATGCAATGGTGAGGTGTATGCACGATGTTGATGAAAAGGGATGCATATGCAGAATGAATCCTAATAGATGAGAGAGCCAAATAAAATCACAAACGATGCCTGTTTGCCAGGTTTTCACCGTTTGTTTTTATTGCACTTTTTTCTAATTTTATGATTTTTTTGCTATTACCAAAATGCCTGTTTGCCAAGTTTTCATCAAGGCAATGTTTTCATTTTTTTATTTTTATTTTTATTTTTATTTTTTTCAAGACATTTTATATTGTTTTTGATTTTTTTCTCAAGTGTAAAACCTCTTCAAATGAATATTGTTGATCAGATCTTCGAATAGGTCCCCTTCTGTTGTTGACAATAGATATGCCCCTGATCCATATGCTGCAATGATAAAAAATGAGCCTAGCCAATTTGGTTCAAACTTGCCTTTCTTTTCCCGATCTTGTTGATTTCGAGGGTTTTCTCTAAGAACCAATTCACCTACTTGAAAATTTTGTGGTTTGACTCTGTGATTATAGCTGCGGGACATAATTTGTTGATATCCCTTCAAATGGTTTACCGTAGTTTGACGTCGTTCATCAAGTAGTTCCAGCTCTTGCAATCTTGATACTCTGTAGTCTTCGTCATTAATTAGCCCTTTGAGTGATACTCGAAGTGAAGGAATCTCAACTTCCAGTGGTAGAATAGCCTCTGCTCCATAGACCAACACATAAGGAGTAGCTCCTGTTGGTGTGCGAATGCTTGTTCGGTAGGCCCATAATGTTGGATTCAATTAGATATGCCAATCACGGCCTGCTTCATTCACTATTTTCTTCAAAATATTTAAAATTGTTTTGTTTGAAGCTTCAGCTTGACCATTCCCTTGGGGATAATAAGGTGTAGAGAACCTATGTTGGATGCGAAATTTTTCACATAGTTCATCAACATCCTGATTTTTAAAAGGTCTACCATTATCTGTGATAATGGAGCTAGGAATGCCATATCTACAAATGATATAATTCAAGATGAATGAAGAGATTTGTTTGCCGATAATAGTTGTTAGAGGAACAGCTTCAATCCATTTAGTGAAATACTCAGTGGTTGTAATGATAAATTTATGTCCATTTGAAGATGATGGATGTATCTTGCCAACCAAGTCCAATCCCCACTGAGCAAAAGGCCATGTTGTGGTGAAGGGTTGTAGTTCCTGAGTAGGAGCATGAATGAGATTCCCATGAATCTGACATTTTGCACATTTTTTTACAAAGGCGAAAGATTCCTTCTCCATGGTTAGCCAGTAGTACTCTAATCTTACAAGTTTCTTTGCTAAGGTTAGTCCACTTGAATGTGTCCCACAAATTCCACCATGGACCTCTTGTAAGGCTTTTTCTGATTCATCGCATTTAAGAAATCTAAGGAGGGTGCCATCCAGACCACGCCGATATAAGACATCAGCAATTAAGGTGTAACGGGATGATTGACGAATGAAATTCCATTTTTGATTCCTAGACAAGCCTAAGGGTAAAGTGGTATCTTTCAGGTAAGTGTAAATTTGGCCATATAAGGAAGAGTCAGAACTTGTCAGATGGAAAATGATTTGCGTTTTAGGATTGTCATGGGCAGGAGAAAACAATTGTTCCACCAGGAAATCGTATCATTTTTTATTCTCTGACATTTGGAGTAGAGAGGCGATTGTAGCCATGGCATCTGCTGCTTTGTTATCAATGCGTGGAATCTGTATGAACTAGATATTAACAAAGTATTTCTTGAGATCTTCCACCATTCTTTTGTAAGGTATCAACTTTTCATCTTTAGTGTGATATTCGTCGTTGATTTGATTTATAACAAGTTATGAATCACCAAAAACTTGAAGTTCTGAGATTTTCCAGCCTACTGCAATTCTCATGCCGATTATCAATGCCTCATATTCAGCTATGTTGTTTGTGCAAGGAAACATTAGCCGATAAGATTTGGGGATTGTATGTCCTTGAGGTGTAATAAAAAGAATTGTTGCTCCTGAACCATGTTGAGTGTAAGAACCATCAAAGTAGAGTGACCATGATTGTTGGATATCTACTGTGAAAATATCGACATCAGGAAAATCAACATGTATTGGGTGTTCTACTGGCATTGGTGCTTCTATTAATTGATCTGCAATTACTTGTCCCTTTATAGCTTTTTGATCCACATACTAAATATCGAACTCGCTTAAGATCATAACCCATTTAGCCAACCTGCCAGTTAAGGTTGCCTTACTTAGAAGATATTTGAGTGGGTCAATCTTAGCCACAAGCTTCACTGTATGAGTTAGCATGTAGTGTCGTAACTTTTGAGAAGTGAACACCACTGCTAAACAAGCTTTTTCAATGAAGGTGTAATTTAGCTCGTGACTTGTTAAGGTTCGGCTAATGTAATAAATGGCTCGTTCTTTTCCTGAGTAATCTTCCTGTGCCAATAATGCTCCTAAAGATACTTCCGTGGCAGCAATATATAATATGAGAGATGCACCTTATATTGGTGGAGTCAATACTAGTGGATTCATGAGGTACTGCTTTATTTGATTAAAGGTTGCTTCACATTTGTGCTCCCATTTGAATGGAACATTCTTATGCAAGAAATGTGTAAATGGTAAACTCTTATCTGCCAGTTGAGCAATGAATCTTTGAATGGATTGTAACCGTCCCTATAAAGAGCGTAGCTAACTGATGTTCCTTGGTGGTGGCATATCAAGAATTTCTTGTACCTTAGTCGGATCCACTTCAATTCCCTTTTCTGACACAATGTATCCTAGTAGTTTTCCATATTTCACTCCAAAGACACATTTCTTGGGATTAAGTCTTACTTTGAATTGCTCCATTCTTTTGAAAATTTTAGATAAGATATCAATGTGTCCTCTAGTGTTAGACTTGGCAAGAAGATCATCAACATAATCTTCCATGAATGTATGCATCATATCATGAAAAATTGTTGTCATTGCTCATTGGTATGTAGCTCCTGCATTTTTCAATCCAAATGGCATTACGTTCCAGCAATAGGTACCCCAAGGACATGTAAATGTTGTTTTATCCTGATCTTCTAGTGCAATCTTTATCTGGTTGTATCCTAAAAATCCATCCATCAATAAGTACATTGCATGTCTAGCAGTTAAATCCACAATCATATCAATGTTTGGTAAGGGAAAGTCATCTTTAGGACATGCTTTGTTCAAATCCCTGAAATCTATGCAAATTCTGATCATTCCGTCTAGCTTTCAAATAGGCACAATATTGGAAATCCATTCCGCATAATCTATGGACCGGATGAATCCAACGTCTAAAATTTTCTTTAATTCCTCTTTAAACAATAATGCAGCATGTGGATGCATTTTTATGAGTTTTTGTTTTACAGGCTTTACCCCCGGTGTAATAAATAGATGATGCATGATGAGATCTGGATCCAATCCAGGCATATCTGCGTAGGACCATACAAAACTGATTTGATTATCTTTGAGAAATTTTGTGAATCTAGGTACTTCTTTGTTTGTCAGAGATGCAACCAATTGTAAAACCTTGGGCTTTTCTATAGTACCTATATTGAGTGCCTCTATTGGTTCGATTAGAATGGAAGATCTTTCCTGATAATACTCTAGAAGAGTGTCAAGTTTCCCATCCTCTAGTGCCTTTGAAAGATTTTCACCATTGGATATGCTTTTTATTTTTCTCTTTTCTTGATCTAACACTGCCTTTGTTAGGTTTTCACCATTAGATCTTTCTTTCATTTTTCTTTTTTCTTGACCTAATACTGCCTTTGTTAGGTTTTCACCATTAGGTATTTCTTTTATATTATTTATTTCATAGCTGAGAAACTTGGCACTTTCCTGTCGAAAACTCTGATCTTGTGATTTCCCAATGGAACCTGTTTCGGGATGGGATGAACAAAGAAAGTTTATTATCATTTCATCATTTGGAAAAGTTGGAACATCCATGGGTACAATTTGTTCCCAATCAATGAGTTCAGGATGAACCAAAGGTAGTGGATCATTAGGGTGAGTAAGGTCATTGGCTGTGAGGGTCATGATGTTATTGTTACTGTTATTATGGGAGAAGTCTAAGATGGTATCCTCCTCAAAATGATCTATCTCGCTTTGAATCGAATTGGTCTCACTAAAGTCCTGATTGCTTTGTATGACATATTCAAGTGGAGGTCTTGATCTTTCTCCTTGTAATAATGTAGGTGAAAATTTGTGTATGACATCCACCTTTTTATCCCTCCAGAATTGATCATCAAAGATGGTGTCCCATTCATATTCATTGGAGTCGGTGTCAGAATTATTTTCTTGCATTCGTAGAATAGTTTTAGCTAACTCCTCACTTGATGATATTTTTGCTACTTTTTCCTTAGTATCCTCACCATATCCTAACCCTGTCTTATCTTTTGGGTTCATTGTTTTTAATTGGACAAGTTCAACAATAACTTCCTTTCTTTTACCTAGAGGACCATTTCCTTCATAACCCATCTGTTGCATGATAGCATAACCCTTTCCATATTGTTGTGTGGGTAACTTGATATGTTGTATGGATTCTTCATCTTTATAGAGCCAATCAAGAATAGCTCTATCTTCTCCTTTTGTCTCTTTGACAAACATCCCATTAAACTTGGTGATGGGGGTTGAAGTTGAGGCTAAAACTGTTGTAGCTTGCGGTGTAGATGTTGACGGCTGACCATGAGATCTTGGTGATAGGGGTAGATTAGAGATAGATAAAGAATATTCTCCCACCCCATTGTCTTTTAATCATAACTTGCTGCCAAAATTGCTTATCATTTCTTGCACTTGTTCTTTTTTTTTGGAGGTAGAGATGGTCAAAGCCTCTCTATTATGCAGGACGAATGTTTCCTGAGTTGCTCTTAGGTTAGAACAAGTTTGACTGCTATTGTGATCAGCGGGTATCGTCACTTCCTGTCCATCATATGGAAACTTCAGACATTGATGATAAGTAGAGGGAATAGCTTGCATTTCATGGATCCATGGGCGACCCAATAGTATGTTATAGGTTAGATCTCGATTGATAACCTGACAAAAGGTATTCTTCACCATAGGTCCCACTCTGATTGGTAACATGATGAGACCTTTGGAAGTCCTTTCCTCATCATCATAGGCTTTGATTGTAATTTTCCTCCGTGGATCTATAGAGTCTGCTGAATATCCCAAAGCTAGGACCAATTTTAAAGTACAAATATTTAATCTAGCTCCCCCATCTATAAGAACACGTCTAATGTGGGCTTTGTGAACCATGACTTCTAAATAAAGTGATGAATTATGCAGATGGGTTATGGATGAATCATCTCTTTCAGAAAAAGATAAACATGTGTTGGAGGACAAGTGTCCCACCATGGCTTGAAATTTATCGGTATCTAGATCAGGAGATACAGTTGTATCGACAAGAGCCTTTTCCAGAATGTCCTTATGTGCAGGTGATATCTTTAAAAGTTCCAAGATAGAAATTTGGGCTAATGTTTTTCGTAATTGCTCAACCAAATTGTATTAACTTGGAGGGGGAATTGCTGCTTTAGATGAGCCACCTTTGACAATAATCTTGGCTTGCCCCCTTGTCGTAACATTGACCTCTCGATATTCTGGCTTACCTTTGATTCGAATAGCATTGATTTGAGGGTCATCAGTATAGATATGATTGATAATAATATCCTGGATGTTATTAACATTCTTGCCCTTGTCACTCGAGGATTCCCCTTTGTGATAATTAGGGAGCGGGTTTTTGAATGCTTGATGATCATTATTGACATTATGTCCCTCAACTATGATGGTACGGTTATCAATCAAATCTTGAACAATATTCTTTAATCCTTGGAAACTATTTGTCTTATGACCTTTGCACCTATGATAATCATAGAAGTGTGAATCATTCCACGATGGTGGTTTAACTCTAGGTTCATAGTCTATTTGTGGTGGCAATGTAATAGCGTTTTGATTCAATAATTCTTTGAGAATGGATTCCAAAGATTGGCCCAAAGGAGTGAAACTCCATCTACTTGAAAAATATGATGGTCTAGGCGCATTTGAATTTTGATTATTGCCAAAATTATTTCCACAATTGTTAGTTGTGTTTCCCTAATTAGAAACATTGCCTTGGGTGCTAGAATTTCTAGTATTATTGTTATGTTGAACACCTGACACATTAAGGATGGCGGGCTTCGTATTCATATTGTTAGCACCTACTACCCCATCATTCCCAACATTTTTATTTCGAGTCCAAAATCGTGACTTATCATTGTTGTTATTATGATTTTTGTTGTTGTTGTTGTATGAATTTGAACCCTCTTTATCAACTTTTATGACTCCACGTTTGATCAATGCACCTTCAATAGTAATTGCATTTTCAATCAATTTTTCAAATGATGGAGGACAATGAAGGTTTAGTCTATAACTCATTTCTTGATTAAGACTATCAATGAAGATCTCCATCTTTTCCTTTTCAGGAACAAGACAAGAGTATCTAGCAAACATTCTTCTCCATCTTTGCAAAAATGTAGTGAAAGATTCCCCTACTTTTTGTTTTATCTTACAAAGATCAAGCATGGTTACCTAATGTTGAATGTTGTAAGAGTATTGCGATATGAACTTATTTATCAACTCTTCAAAGGTTTTGATGGGGGGAGTGATCTTTGAAAGCCACTCCATGGATTTTCCACCCAGACTTCGTGGAAACAATCGCATTAGATAGGTATCTTCATGTGCAAATTCTAAGCTCATATTTCAAAAATCCCTTACATGATCAATGGGGTCATTTTTCCCATTATATCTATCAAACTTAGGGATTTCGCAATGTTCTGGAAAAGGAATCATTCAAAGATTTCTATTGAATGGATAAGGACATATTTCTTCCAAAACATACTTCTTTGGTGCTCCCCCTTGCATTTCTTTTATTTTCCCTTGTAATTCCTTAATTTGTTGAGTAAGGGCACTAAAATCGTCAAGAAGAGTTTCAGGATTTTCTTTAATCCCTTCCGTGTCAAAATCAGCAAGTAACTTGGCTCCTTGAATAGCTAAAGAAAGAAAGTATCTTTCCTTGTGTCTTTCTAAAATCTTTTCCATAAGAGTATGGAATTGAGGATCCTATTCTGCTTCTTGAAGCTTTTCTTCCATTAATTCCTTAATATTTGACATGTTAAAGGGGTTTTCCTCCCTCTCATTATTATCACCCATTTTGGTCACTATACTTTCCTCTTTTTCTATGTGCTTTCGAGATCTCATGGTAACAGGCATAAGCTTTACTCAAATCCTACTAACTTTGATCAAAGGAATGAAATAGTGCAATGGTGATTCAAGTCAGGATAAAATGAAGATTCTATGAATTAAAAGATTTTTAATCTTTAGCTCGTGATTCCCTAAGTGAAAGGATGAAAATCTTGTTTGCGGGAATTAAACCAAAGATCAAAAATAAAGATGATTTTGCACTTTATGAAGTTTGGTCTTAGCTTTGTAGAAAGATGAATTTTATAGATGCCTAATGTGTTTGAGTTCTCTATTGCAGAATTTGATTTGGACGAGTAGCGTACGTGATAGTAGGTTGGGGAATATAAGAAGGATGAATACGCTGACTATGGTTATGCCTTTGAGAAAGGGCTCTTCTTTGAAAGAAAGCTCTTGAACATAAGGGTTCTACAGCATAATCGTTAGTGAAACCTCTAATATAGTCGTGATATCGATGAATAAAGGTTATGTGTTCAAGCAGGACCTTTTGACTTTGATATAGAAATTTCCTCTTTTTCAACACTTTCTTGTAACTAAGAAACTTCTTGGGCTTTCTGATCTTTCTTTCTAAGGACCTCTTGGCAAATGTTGTAGACTTCCAAACTCTGAGCATGGGAAAGACTAGACTTATAAAACTTTATTTATGAAAGTCAAAAAATTCACCTCATATTTTGGAAAAATAGATGCGCCAAAATAGAGACTGAATGCGCCAAAACAGAGCATAGATGCGCCAAAAGAAAGAACAGATGCGCTAAAACAAAGCACAGATGCGTTAAAACAGAGCATAGATGCGCTGAAATAGAGCACAGATGCGCTAAGACAGAGCACAAATGCGTCGAAACAGAGACCGAACGCGCTAAAACAGAGACCGAATGCGCTAAAACAGAGATCGAACGCGCTAAAACAGCTCTGAGACCGACATGTTTTGACAGTTTGATAAAAATTTCTTGTTTTGGATGATCTTAATCTAATTTAAATGTGAAAAACACAGCATAGAAGCAGATAGTTGTTTTGTTAATCCTAAAATCTAAACAAAGAGTGTATGTTCTTGAGATTTCCATTGGTTTTTGAACAAGATAAGCACTTCAGTTAGACTCACTCTTAATTTGTCAAATAGGTCATCCTAGTAATCACAGCCCACAGCTTAAAATCACGTCGACTCGCACAGCCTTGTCACCCCCTAGAGGGCGCCCATGTTTTTGGTTTTTCTAGGTGCATACTCAAAGTGAGGGAAGTGGATACCAAATCCCCTGAGCAAACAATCTATGGCCACTATATGGTGAGTGTCTTGGGGGCAGATTCTTCCCTCCCCTTGCACCATGATTAAAATGATGTTTGGATACTGACACGGCTGGCTTTCTACACTATGGTTCATAGTAAGGATATCCATTCAATGTGGCAAATAGATATACTCCCTCGAGAGACCTCCCAACCTTTACAACAAAGGTTTTGGGGATGGTTATCCTACGCACTACTGTCGAGTTGGATTTTCATCAACAACTTGCTTTTGATTAAAGTGGGTTGGAAACCTTGGCTTTAGGTGTTCCCACTTAGGTCGTTCCTCTTGGGTGAGTACTTTTTCCCACAAGAGCAGGCCTTCTAAAGGATGTAATAAAGCATTAAATTGCAGAAAATAAAAGGTAAGTCTGGTATTTTGATCACCCAATTAAGGGGAGAGCATAGACCTATTACCCACAATCACAGTAAACAATAATGGTTCAATTTTAAATCCCAAATTGACAAATTTTCTATTCTAAGTGAAGATGTTGCTTCACTAAAAACATAGAATTCATTTTAACCCAAAATAAAATTATGTTTGGTGACTATCCTAGGATTGGTTAATTCAGATTTAAATGTCTACCCTAGGATTGGTTCATTCTGTTAAAAATAGCATCAAAAAAATCCTGTCCGCGGATTGCGTCGGAATCAGAATTTTAAATTTTTACAACTGTATGCGCTGAAACAAAAGATGTATGCACCAAAACAAGTTATGTATGCGCCAAAACAGAGTGTCTATGCACTGAAAGAATTCATGTATGCGCCAAAACAGGTTAGGTATGCGCCAAAAGATCTCATAGGGATGCGTCGAAACAGGGTGTCTATGCGCTGAAAGAGTTCATGTATGCACTGAAATAGGTCATGTATGCGCCGAAACAGTCATTGTATGCGCCGAAACAGTCTTCGTATGCGCCGAACCGCGACTTGTATGCGCTAAAACATGATTTTTGTCCATCACCTGCCAGAAAAATCTGCAAAAATAGAAATTAAATGCGGGGCTTGGCCCCATGGTGGGTGCCAGAAATGTGTACGTTAGAATATGTAAATCAAATTGAATCTAAACTAATACACCAATGAAACATTAGATTGAAGAAATCAAATTAAATAAATGCAAACTCTAAACCACAGTTTCTTCAAATTCGTCCCATTGTCCTCTATCTCCAAGGATTTGCTTCAAGATGCTTGCTCTTAGTTGTTTAAAATAGCAGCTTGTAGAATGGCAGCTTGAGAGAATGAGATTAATAAGAATGCCTATGCATCTAAAATATTAAAATATTGAATTGAAATTCTATGAATGCTAAGATGCGACTATAGTAACTACACATGAAAATATGAGATTCGAGGTCCTTTTCAACTCATGAAAGGGCTGTATTTATAGATTTTTGAAGGTAGGAATTCAATTGGCCAAGATTGACGGTTGAGTTCAAACCTGTTGAAATGAACGGTGAGAGATCGAGAATTTGAAAAGGAGATGGAATTCTGAGAGACAGATGGAAAATGAAGAGACAATTGAAAGGTGTCTCTCATAATTAAATAAGTAAATATTTAATTATGTGTGAGAGAAATGAAAAGGCTTTAATTAAATATTAAAAATATTTAATTATGTGAGAAGAGAAAAAGCCTTTTAATTAAATATTAAGAATATTTAATTTTGTGAGGAGAGTGGGAAATTTGGAAAATGATTTAATATTTTGAAAGTATTTAATTAAATGTGGAATGAAGAATATCATTTAAATTTGGAATTTAAACTTGTGATAATTAATGTAAATAAATTATAAAATCTATTTAATTAATTAAGAGGAAGGATAGCATTAATTAAATAAACTTTATTTATTTAATTAAATTGGAAGAATTGGAAAATGAACAATATAAATAATTAAATTTATTTATATGTAGATGACTTAAGAACATTAATTAAATAATTCATATTTAATTAATTAACAGGGTCGATCAACTGTGACCATTTTTAGATGTGTACACTACTTATTTACTTTTACCTAGTTGGGTGAAAATGCTTGGAATGAGTGTATTTATGATTAATGTGTTTTAGAAATATGAAGAATAAATGTTGATTCAATTTTATGTTATGAATGTCCTGATTATGAAAATATATGATGCAAGTGAATATATTGATTTCAGATGACTACTATTACAAAGTGTAAATTTGGTTGTAGGAAAAGTATCAAGCCTCCTGAAGAGAGGGAAAGTATCAGTCAGGGAGAAGAACTTGGTCTGGTAACCTTTGATAAAAGACATAAATTGAGTTTTCACACACACACACACTTCTAGTTTGGTCAAGTTGAGAAAATAGTTGGGAATAGTAAGTTATCCTTAGCATTGTTTGCATTCTTGCTTAGGAGTTGAATTATTGAGTCTCTTTGATTATGTGAGTTCTTCTTTGTGTGTTTCGGATCAATGGAACATATATGCATAATATGTATATATATGTGTATGCATGTGTCAACGGAAAGCTCATGCACATAAGTAAGTACATGCATAAGAATACATAGATAGACATATCTATGCATGATCATGTACAAGTTACCCATATGTGCGGGAACATCATACTAACAATGTGACATATACATACATATATATACATACCATGTATATATGTTGATCGATATAACTATGTATATATATGTTCTTAAATATAAGGTGTGATATATATGTATATATATAGTATAAATGGATATGCATATATATATACATATTAACCTATGAGTATCTATTGACAAAATGGATATGTCCATACTAGTACATTAATAGATATATATATACATATGTATATATATGCATATATACACACACTTATAATATTATGTGAATGTGTATTCAATTATCAAATATCATGTTATATAAACTTGAGAATGAATATATATATATTATATATATGCATATAAAATTATATACATATATATATTATATATAATCATTATGTATGTTTAATAAAGTTAACACTAGATTATTTAACTAGCGCATAGCATTTAAATTATAGTCTATGTTATACAATGTGCACAACATTATAGTAAAAGATATAGCGCTATAAACAATGCGTATATATATTATCAATGATTCTTTAAAGTGTTGTGATATAAATGGATAGCACTATATAGATTAAGCACTTAAGTTATCATCACTTCTTAGTGCCCTATTTATAGCATTTTATTGCTTATCTTAGTGTATAAATAGAGGTACCCTCAACCTCAAAAGGGACACATATTTTTTGCAATCAAGTTGTGTTTGTCTGAGTATTTGTAATCTACATTTTTGAGTGGGGTGAGGTTGAGAGTTGTGAGAGGTATTTAAGAAATGGGAAAGGGATTATTTGGGGAATTTGCATACCGAATTCAGGAAAGGTTGAGATAGGAATCTAGTTTAATCTTTTGGAGCATTGCATAAAACAAACATGTTGATTTCTTCTCTTTTATTCTTTTATGAATGAAATAATTGTGTGTTATTTATTTATTTACTTAGAGGATTATGTCATCCTATATAGGAAAAGATTGCTATGAAATGGAAATATTTCTTGTTGTACTTAGTGAAAATATATACATTGTTTGAAGTGTTTGTACATATTCCATATTAAGTAATAGGTCAATTTAGAGGGATTATATTCTATATTGGGGTTTTAACTTCCATAGCTAGATGTTAAAACTAGTTGAGTCTTAGAGTGCTATGGATTACATAGTAGATGACTTAGTTAAGCATAGAGGAAATCGGTTATTCCTAGGGTGTGGATAATCCAATGAAGGGGATAGCCTATGCATAGATTATGAATAGTCATTATAAATTGAGCTAGGAAGGTGGGTGATTTATATGACCTCCACTTGAAGTACTGGGTGATGAATACTTTGGCCAAAGAAGTGTAAGTTACCACTATTTACATTATCAAAAACTATGATCTAGGTTTATATTATAGGTTGATTTATGCAATATATGTAGGTTGTAGCCACTGTGTAACAGAATCAAGATATGTAGGACACAACACCAAGCTCAAAAAAGGTCAATATTTATTATGAGGTTACCAAACCAATCTCTTCGTCAAAGGGTAGGGTCATCTATCATTTTGATAGTTGTTTGGGGGACCGTAGTTAGTCCAAGGTTGGCATAAAATTGCTTGAGTGATGCTTCTTCTCATCAATAGGTGACCAAGATTTGAATGGAGGATTTTTGAGACTATTCATGCTTCTCTTCCTAGTAACCTCGGTGGATCCTTGTTCTTGTAATTTTTATCCATTATGATGGAAATTTGTAAATAGAGAAATGGTATTAAGATATCATTTTTTAAGAAATCATTACTTTGGAAAGTTATAATACTTTAATTTTATACAATGAAAAAGTTTGGAAAGTTATTATTTTCAAATGTGCATTCTATCTTCATAGTTTAGAAAGGAAATTTTTATTTCTCATAATGGTTAGATGATTAAACTATTTACTTGAGGTTTAAACTTAGGAAAGTTATTGTGTAGAACAATGGGCATGTTACACAAATTTTATTCTTTTATTTATAGATTAGTGCATCAAGTGGTTAAAGATCAAGCATTAAAATATTTCACAACTAAAATAAAAATTACATTATTGGAGGAGAATTTTATCTAAAGGTTTATAATTATGCATGTTGGAGTGTTTGATAAAGGAATTTCCATCTTTAAAAATCATTGAATGGGTTTTTGATAATAAGATAATTTTAAATTTTTCTTCTAATCATTATCCTTAGGTCACTGGTGTGTTTAATTTCACTAACCAAAAAAAATTGTATATTATTAAGAATATTTTAGATAAAAACCAAGGAGATTGGTGTAATAAGCTTACATTCACCTTGGGGATAGATAGGACAAGAGTAAAGGTTTCCTTAGGAATTTATTTGCACCATATTGTCTATGGCCAAGAACCAACCTTCACAGTCAATATGAAAATCTATATCTTGTAGTTTATAAGTTAGTTTCTTGAAAATTAATGACTTAGTGGGAAACTCAATTGTCGAATCTTCTACAATTGGAGGAAAAATGAGATGTTTCTTTACAACATTTCAGTAAGAGCTAAGAAGTTCTTAAGTATTGGTTCAATAAAAATTCCAATATAAAACCCTTTAGGATCTCAAACCTGTCCTTTTGTCAAAAAAATCACACAAAAATAAGGGGACCATATGAAATATAATATGACTTGGTTAGGTCCTTATCTAATCTATAATATTATTGGAGAGAATGCCTTTAGTTTGTAAACCCTTCATGGTGCGATTGTTCCACTCCTAGTGAAAAAGAAATTCCTCAAACATATTTTCTGAGCATAGAGGGATGGTTTATCAATTTGTACATAATTTTGCCTTTGGTTTTGGTTTTTGGTTTATCTTTTTTGTTAGTTGGGTTTTTTAATTTTCCTTTGGAGCTCTAAGTTGGATTACAAATTTTTGTTGTGTTTTCCATCCTTTTTTATTAACCAGTTCTCAAAAGATTATAATATTTTATCTAAGAGACAAAATCATATGCAATGTGTAAACTTACCTAAGTGCAACCTCCTAGATTCCTCTATAAACAGTTCAACCCTTTTTGCATTCATATAGGTCAACCACCCAAAATAAAATTTTCATAAATTAGTTTATTAATGTGTATAGAGATACATTCATGCTTAAGAAGGCTTTAGTGGTTCCAAGATGTATTATGCATTATATTTCATTGCCAAATCAACACACATTTAAAGTTCTTGAGTTTGTCTAATGAGGTGATTGTAGGTAAAATATTAAGTGAAAATTAAAAGAAAATAATAATTGACTAGCACAATGATCCCTAACCCAAGAATAGGCTTTAGTGCTTGTGGATTGAAAAAAGAGAAAAAAATGAAAATACCTTATTCAATTTGAGTGATTTGGGTAAATCTCTTCCAATGTTATGGATATTTAGTTGAAAAAGAGCTATACCTAGATTGAGGTCAAATATAACTATTTCAAGTCTATATATTCCTTGTTGGTTGTGGGTCAATGCTCATGTAATTGAAAGGGTGTGACAAAACAATACTCATGTTGTATCTAAAAAAGATATTTTCCTAATATAGTGATATTGTAATTATAATAACTTGATATGTGGGTTGAATTATCCAAGTATTTCAAGTAAAAGAAGGAAAATAATATAAGTTCACACACCTAGGTGAAATGGATGATTATATCATTGTAAAGTCAACTTATTCTAACTTGAGTATAAATGTAATTTTGTGGGTTTGAATGTATTGATTGTTGAATACTATTCTCTAGGAAATCGTCACATTTTTATTACATTTGGGGATAGAATTTATTAGAATAATTTTTTGGGGATAAGACTTACAGCTATTCATCCAAATTGAGATATGAGTTTACTATTGATGAGGAGTTGTTTGCTTTGGGTTTGGGTCAATTTTTACTTTATATCATTTTGACTCAATCATTGAAGATTTCTATTTTTTTAAGTGGGGGCAGAATTTTTTGTGGCCTCCACAACACACCCCTATTCTTTAAAAATTGGGGACCCTTGCTTTATTTTTTGTTTCAACCTTCATTTTAACTTTTTTCATTCTTGGTATATGTTACCTTATATTTTTTCCGCACACCTTGAAAGCCATCCAACAACTTATAAGTGGAAAATTCCTACTTAGGCGGTATTTTGTGCAATCTTTCGAACCCAGGCGGTGTTTTGTGTAGTTCATTGAACCCCCCATCAGGCTGCTTGAGATCATTTTATATCACTTCTTTGTGTTCTCTACCTAGGCAATGTTGTGTTGTTTTTTGAACTTTCCCTTACTATTTGTATGATACTTAGGCAGCATATTGACATGTTATTCAAACTCAGGTGCACTTTTGTGTAGTTCGTCGAACCCCCCACTTGGCCGCGTATAGACATTAATTTTCGAATTTGAAAGACATTTATATTAAGAAAGGTGAAGTGACAACTACCAAGTGTCATGGGGAAATTTAAGACATTAAATGCTCATCTACTCCCATTTTTTTTCGTGAAGTTTTAAGAAGGTTTCAAGTGTTGGAAAAACATTTTCAATGTGAAAAATTCTTTGAGGATGAGCTGGACGAGGTGAAAATTGAAGTTGTAGGATTCGCCATTGAAGTAGTTACAGTATTCACCTGTTTCAGCTCACTCTCCTGGATTATTTCTATCTACATTTTCAGAAGGGTATCTATTGTTTGAGCTATAAAATCTCAGCCATGGCAAGGGTTAAATATGTGGTTTATGAATATGTGTCCAAGATAACCTATGAGGAACCAAAAATTGGTGATACACATCTAGGGCCTATGATTTTGGATGAATTACAAAGTAAATTCAATAAACCCAATTCATCCCCCATCATTGAACAAGTGATAGATAGTGGATTAGTTGAAGCTACCACATTTCCTTTAGTTGTACAATGCCCTGAACTCATTCTAGACTGTATTATGCATTATAATTCATAGACATAAGAGGTTAGGATAGAAGATGATCGACTAGTTCTAAAAGTACAGAGGTCCACCTTCATGTCTTTCCTGAGGATCCCAGAAAAGAATAAGTATTCACTAATGAACATGACAAATTCTCAAATTGAATTATCTACAAAGAAAGGGGTTTACAAGAATGAAATATAAAATAATTGGTTGGCCAAGCCTAAGAGAGGTAAGTCCCAATTTCCTCAAAAACTGCACAGAACTCATTTTGTGGAAGAAGTGGCTACCATTGTGGTGCTACTACACAAGGTAAGGGGAAATGAAGACATTCATGGGTTTGAAGAATGGGTGTATTTATTCATCCAAATTATGTTGAGAAGAACAATTCCTAGATTGGAAAAAAGTTATTAGTGATCACCAGCATGAGTTAATAATATTCTTTACCCTCAACAGGTTCTTCTACATGTCCTCATATTTGATATACGCCATCTCCAGAACTAGACCTTGGCCTGGATTGAGACCAAGTGATTTGCCTCCAGAAAAAAGTGCTTATTTATGATTATTTTGATAAATTATAGCTTCAAAATATCTTTCCTCATTTTAGGAGAGATTGACACCTTCACTATGAGAATGGTCAGAGAATTACAAGGGAATCTTACAATTTGGTTATCGCCTGAATCAATGCAATTTGTGAACTTCTATGGTAGCCATTTTATCTAGTTTCAAAGATTCTCTTATATCAAGGTTGGTGAATATGCGATATTTCTAATTAAATTTCCTAGGTACCCTAAGGATAAGTGGGTGATCATCAAAGTAAGAAGGCAATTGGCTAATGTGAATAGGTTATGCCAAGGCAGGAAAAGATTAAAAATTCATTTTCCTTTTGGTTTCGGTTCTTATAGTTGTCAATCGATGTCTGATGCCCTAAATATCGAACAAGAACTATCTAAGTATAATCTACTTTCATATGATGAGTGAGTTCCTTTCAATTAAAAATATTATATTAAGAATAATCTAAAATTAAGCCCTAATTTCTACCACCAACCTAGCCTTGAAGATTATTGGGTTGATTTTTTTGATGAGTATGAAGTCAAGAAAAGAAGTTGGATGAGATTGTTCGTAGAATAGATAATAATTTATGATTTGAAGTGGGATTTGTAGGACATTGTGGAAGATGGGTTTGACATAGTAGAATCAATGTATACTGAATTAATATAAAACTGGCCTATCCCTACCATGGATTGGAATCGTAGAGAGAAAGAGACTATTGAGGCAAAGACTACAGATGTTTCAACCAGAAAACGTGAGTGGGTGACAAAGAAAAGAATAGATCAATCTCGTCATCACACCAGGTCTAAAGATTCATGACCTGCTAAGGGTACTTCTCAAGCTTTTGCAAGTGGGAAATCAACTAATGCTTCTCAATCATTATCATCAAGGGCTCAAGTGGATGGTCGTGAGGATCCACCAGAAAAGAATATGTTTTCATAAACTTGTGGTGAAGATATTTTAAACCTGCCTATTCTGGAAAAGGAGAATGAATAAGATAAAGGAGAAGAGGTTTTGGAAACCCTAAATATCAAATCCTCTCCCTCTCAAGATGAATCACTTTTCAGATAGGTAAGTACATCCCGAAAACCACAAGCAGTTGCATTAGCAAAGGGTACTCCTCCAGTTACTAGGAAATTCTTTGAATCTCTAGGTCATAAGGCAATCAGGGTCTTGGTGACTACAACCTGGTTAGAGGAATCTTTGTCAAAGAAAAGGAAGACTATACAGCCTAGTTTACCCAAGCAAGATATGGTATGCCAATTGTTGTAGAGGGCTTCAACTCCAAAAGCAAAAAAGTTAAATACTACTGCTACGTTGATAGATAATACAGAATCAGGGCACCTTCAAATAGAGATTGCACACCCTTCGGTACAAAAGGATGTTACTTAGGTAACGACGGGTGATTTTGAAGTGAACAGAGTGGACCTTCATCCTCCTACCAGAGATGGAGACATTCAGATCTTTCTGGTATCTACGGCTAGAATGGTTGAGAGATCAAAAAGAGATAAATAAAGTAAAAATGAAATAAAATCCTAGGTTAAAGACTTGACCAAATTTCTAAGGTATATCTTCGAGATTTTTCCTCAACCCCTATCTTAGGTTGATTCCTCTGTAGAATCTCCAACTATGGTTGGAAAAGAGGCTATGATTAAGATTAAAATTCACCAAACCCTAAGTAAGGTTGTTGATGATTGGAGTGAGTCTCTGATTAAAAAGGGAAGCTTTGTCATTTTTTATTGCATAAAATGCTTCCAAGAAGCCAGTGTCTTGAAGACCACTTTGGGAGACGAGATCGCTTTGATTGAAAAATAAGAGAGGTTATGGAACAATTATCAAATTGAATTGAAGCTAATGCTAAGTTCATATATGGAGAATTTGGTTGTAGAGTAGGTTATATATAATGCTTCTAACATTCGTTACTTGTCATGGAATAAAGGGGTGGAATGGAAATTGTAGATTGTTAAGAAAATTTTGCAGAAGCTTAAGTAAATAATTGATGAGTGTGTTATTGTTTCAGAAGCACTAGAACCCTTGGTGGCTCTTGAGTTACTCTGGGATAAAGGTGAGATGAAGAATGACATTGACACCAATATTTTGATTGATAGCTTCCATAAAATGGTTAAAGAAACGCTTGATTCACCTTCACTCAATGTTGAGCACCTGTAGAAGCTTAGTGAATTACACCTAGTCACATCTCAAGCAATTGATCTCATGATGGTTTGTGAACTTCGTGTGGCAACAGCTAAAGATAACCATCTGATGTGGAAGGTGAGGATGACAAATGTGACTATTCCTCAGCATAAATACTTGTTGCACATCCTCAGAGATTTCTAGTCTTGTGAAAGAAACCCTTGGTGACCCCGAAAGCTAGAAAAAAATCGGCGCCATCATGATGGGTCAGTATTATTTTATTTATTTTATTTGTCTTTTCATATTTGATTGGTTGTGGACTAGAAAAAGAGGTAGTTACTCATCTGCCTATTTATTTCGTATCTATTTTCATATGCTCTCTCTCTAGACACTTTTGAAACTGATCAATACTACATTTTGTTGTGATTGAAATTATTGGTTGTCTTTGTGCATTCAATTTATGAACTTAATTTGATTTCTTGAATCTTCGTGTTTGAGAATATCAATGCAATATCTTATCTTTGAGTAAGTGACACATTTTTCTTCATAGTTAATTTCAGTTCTCAAATGGTATTGGGTATATACATTTTTCTCGAATAGTTTAACTGAAATTGGTCTTTGTGTCAATACTTCTTGCTTGTTGGATCTCACGCCTAATATTTAGAAAAAAAATTGATAGTGGGTATACCTTTTCTGCTTTTTGGTTAAAATCATAATAAGATATTTAATTTCAGGCATTTTAATTCATTGAAAATCTTGTGAGGGATTTGTACCTTGACAAAATTTAGAGGATATTCATATTTTTTTAAAAGGTTGATATTCAGAGCTGTTTGGTTAATTCGAGCACCTTTCAGGCATAAAATTTCCATATCTCAAGGTGCCTAATCGATTAGACAACAGATTTTTGGTGACTCTGTTGGGGAAGAAATTGTAAAGTTTTGGTTTTTCTTGTCTCGGCATACTTCATGGGTAATTTAATTAACCCTGTATTTTCATAGATTTACTAGAGGGGAAAGAAGTAGGGGAGTTTTTTATCCTATTTTTGAAATGCTACAAAGAATTTATTTCTCATAATCATTCACTCTAGGTGAAGGGTTGGGGCTAGGAGAAAACCTGCATCACCTACTAAAACACCTTCAAATCACTCCATATCCCAAGCACTCATTTTACACAGAATTGTTTTGTCAGTTGTAGATAATTTTCCCCTTAATATGGCTAATCAACAACCAGTTCCTTGGGGCACCATTGTTGGGCCCTTGCAGATGGGAAATAACTTGCATGATTTACCCAAGGGTTCCCATAATAACTTGCCTAAATTTTGAGGAGATAGAAAAATTTCACCAGAAGAAAACATTGATGCTTTCTTCACCACATGCAGTGTTCTTGTAGTATAGGAAGAAGATGTAGCAGTCAAATTGTTTGTAGAGTCTTTAGCCAATGCAACAGCACAATGGTTTTACCAGTTTACTCATGGATGTATTACTAATTGGGCCACTATGTATAGTAAATTTGAAGTGAGGTTTAAAAGTGAAGATGATGACTTACTCTAATAGCACAAGTTACTCTAATGAAGAAGGAATCAAATGAGCCTATGAGGGAATTTGTGGCTAAGTTTAACAGGATTGTGAATCAAATTACACTTGCAAAGAGACCCTCTATGAAAATGAAAAAATATTTCTTCATCAATGTGTAGCATCCTGATATTGGTCTTCTCTTAAAGAGGCAACCATTGAATACTCTAGAAGCTACACAGGCATTGGTTGTTGAATTAGAAGATGATTTTATTTCAGTTGGGAAATGGAAGAAATAATTGCATATGAATAAAGAAATTCCTACTACATCCTCTAACCCTATGATCCATAGATTGGCTAATGACATAATTTCTCTCAAAAGGAAGATTTCAAAAGGTAACCAACTATATCAAGATATTCCTAGCAAGAAAAAATTTCAGCCAGGAAATAAGACACTACCTTTGCCTCCAACTCAACAGAGGTTGGCAATTGAATCTCCTCCTCCAAAAAATAAAAATAACATGTGTGTCTTTCACCTCACATTTGATCATAATGATTTTGATTGCGCTGAAATGAATAGGTTTATACAATTAACTACTACCAAAGAAATTATTGAAGAAGTCACAAATGAAGGCACTTCATCTAATCAATATGGCAACTCTGCAAATGGATACTTAGAATTTGAACCCGATGATGGTAGAGGGGGAGATGTGTACATCACCTTGGATGATGCTATTTGTGTTACCATTACCCAAAGCCAACAACATCCCAATCAAAAAGGTACTCCTAATTCTCCTAAGGTTTTACTTACAAAAGCTAGTGCAGCTTCCAAGGGTGAAAATGTTTCACAAAATGTGGTTAATAACTCTCCTAAAAATCCTATTGTGAGGCCCTTAGAAGGTCAAGCAAGGGCTTTTGATATTGTGGAATTTTGTAAAACTGCTAAAATTCAGATTTCTCAAGCTGAGTATTTAAAAATAAATCCCAAGGAATTAGACAGATTGATTGAATATGTTAGGCTAGGACATTCTGAGTCACATGCAGGCCTAGATGAGGCAATGATTAAATCTTAGGATTCAACTGCTAATGCTACATCTAGTAGTAAAATGATCTCTCAATCAACCTCTGGTGCAAAACCTTACCCATTCTATGTGTCATTATTTGTAAATGGGTTTAAGGTTAATAATTGTATCATCGACTCAGGTGCCTTTTATAATGTCAAGCCCACAAAAATTACTAAAGCTTTAGGGATAGAAATGACTAATACATTTGGAAAGTGTTATTCAATGGATTCTAAGTAGGTTCCATTACTTGGAAAAATTAAAGATGCTCAAGTTTCACTTGCGGCTTATCCAAACAAGCGACTCAAACTTACCATATTGGTTGCAAATATACCTGCTAGTTATGGTATGCTTCTAAGAAAGATTTTTTGTAAAGACTTGGGAGGAGACATATAGTTGGACTGGTCATATTCCACTATAACTATTGGCAAGGAGAAGGTGCACCTCGAACTTGAGTCAAAATCCAAGATAACTATGCTCAAATCTGAAGATCCCAAAGCACAGATTATGTATGAAGGAAATGAATTTGGGAACTACATGCTTTTCTTAGGAGAAGAAAAAGTGGATGATATACATATTCTAGATTCAGAACCTAAGCTCTGGACAATGGATTTTGATTGAATTTGTTCCCATGTTGGATCAAGAGCAGGGGTCGTTCTTACTTCCCATTCTGGTGATCAATTTCATTTTTCTTATAAGTTAGAATTTGAAAATACAAATAATATTGTTGAATATGAAGCCATTTTGTTAAGGTTAATTGAAGCTAAGGGTATGGGAATAAGGATTCTTAGGTTTTGGGAGACGCAGAACTAATTGTGAAATAGGTACAAAAATTTTTCACTATTATAAATGAAAGGTTTAAGTATTATTGGAATTGAGTCTGGACTGCCATTGAAGGTTTCGATGCCTTCTCAATAGAAGTTGTTCGCAGGGAATTTAACACAAAGGCTGACTCACTAGCAGTCTTGGCCTCTTTGCTCCCTACACATCCAAAATTTAAGGATAAATCTTATAGGATTGAGTTGATTTATCAGCCTAGTTTTCCTAACAATATTCATCACTAGCGGGTCTTTGAAGATGATAAACAAATTTAGGCCTTTTTAGAAAAAGCCAAGGCATTTGCTCAAGTCTTTTTCAAAGGAAGTGAAAATCAATGTAAATATTTTTTTCCTAGAAGAATGGGTGGCCCTCAAGATGAAATAATTCAGCTAAAAGGAAATAAAATACCTAAAGGATTGGTTTCTCTTGAGGACTTATTTGATTGCCATGATTTCTCTATAAAATGAAAAATGAGAAATTTCGTTGGACACTCCGATGAATTTGAAGCAGTCAGCATTGGAGACCCTGATTCCCCTAAGATAGTTTACATCAGAAAGTGTTACTCTCCAGAGGAGAAGGAAAAATTGATAGCCCTGCTAATTAAATATAAAGAGGTTTTTTCCTGGTACTACAACGACTTGAAAAATTTCATGGATGGGAAGTTTCAGCATCACATACCACTTAAAGAAGGAAAATTTGCCTTCAAACAGAATTAGAGGAACTATAATTCCAAGGTAACTAATGCAATCTTTAAAGAGATTGACAAGATGTTGAAAGCATGGATTATATATCCCATACACCATTCTACTTAGGTAGTGAACATTGTACCAGTTCGCAAGAAAAATGGAGAAATTTGAATATGTGCTGATTTCATAAATCTTAATCAAGCGTCATTAAAGGAAAACTATCCACTTCCTAACATGGAATATATCTTACAAGCAGTTGCTAACTCAAAAATGATGTCCATGTTAGATGGCTTCTCTGGTTACAATTAGATCAGTGTGGTGAGAGAAGATCAACATAAAAGGGTGTTCACCATGCCTTGGGGAAATTTCTCCTATAATCAAATGTCATTTGGACTCATTAACGTAGGAGAAACCTTTCAGTGGGCTATGGATCTATCTTTTGGTGATCTCTGAAACATTATTATAGTTATGTATCTTGATGATTTAATAGTGTTCTCTAAGAAAATAACATATCACGTGCAGAATCTAGAACGAGTTTTACAAAGATGTAAATAACATGGTATCTCTCTTATTCCTAAGAAGTCTATCTTTTTTGTCACTGAGGGTAAAATTTTGGGTCATATTGTTTCCAGAGAAGGTATTAGAATAGATCATGATAGAATAAAGGCTATCTTACAATTAAGCCTTCCTTCAAATTGGACTGGTGTGAAGTCTTTTTTTGGCCAGGTAAATTTCTTGAGGAAATTTGTTCCAAAATTTTTTGAAACTACTAAGCACATTGTGGACATGATGAAGGAAAAACAAGGTTTTAAATGGAATAAGGCCAGGAAACGAGCCTTCAAAAATATCAAGGAAGTAATTTCTTGATCCCCTATCCTAGTCAATCCAAATTCAAAAAAGGATTTCATTATCTATTGTTATGCTTCTGAACATACTACATCTATCATGTTGTTGCAAGAGAATGAGGATAAAACTCAGGTGCCCATCGCCTTTATGAGCAAGCTGCTAAAGAAACATGAGCTTTATTCTCCAATTGAGAAATTCATTTGTAGTAGTTAGGGAAGTTAAGAAGTTTTGTTTCTATATCTTGCATTCGCACTCACTGGTATATGTGCCTAACCCTATTGTTAAGAGAATATTGACTCAATAGGATATTGATTGTAATAGGAGGGGTAGTTGGATAGTAAAGGTGTAGGAGTATGACTTGGACCTGAATCCTATGAAGTTATTCAGAGGAAGAGGGCTCTGTAAATTGATGACGAAAAATCTGAAAGAAGCAGAAGATGAGGACTTACCATTGGTTTTGACTATCAGTTTACAAGATAAATAGTTTTATGATATAGCCTATTTCTTTATGGACAGTGCCACAAGCATCTCTCAAGTAAGAATAAAATAAATCTAAAATTGAAAGTAGCTAAGTACATTATTTGGGATGACACCTTATAAAAATGTAGCTTAGATGGGACTTTCTTGAAGTGTGTGGATAAGGCTCAACAAGAACGGTTGCTTACTATTTTCCACAATGAGGCTTGTGGAGGTCACTTCTCTTCCACCGTCACTACTTTCAAAATTATAAGGCATGGTTACTACTGGCTTGTTATGTTCAAAGACACTTATCACTAGGTGGCCAAATACAAAAGTGTAGGTTGTTTGCAAGAAGACCTCAGTTAGCAGCCTTACCACCTAATCCCATAGTTATCGATGGACCATTTCAGCAATGGGGTCTTGATTTTAGAGGCCCAATCATTTTTTAGTCTAGTGGAGGCCATAGTCACATCATCATAGCAACTTATTACTTCACCAAGTAGGTGGAATTGATCCCAGTTAAAAGAATCACTGATGAAGTAGTTTGTAAGTTTATTAAAGAAAATATTTTGGTTAGGTATGGAGTCCCAAACAATATCATTATTGAAAATGTGACTAGTTTTTGCTCTAGTGATATTTTAGTTTTCTATTATGATTATGGAATCTCCTTATCTCATTCGACTAACTATTACCCTCAAGGGAATGGTCAAGCAAAGTCCAATAAAAAAAACTTGATAAATATTATCAAGAAAATAGTTTATGAAGACCAGAAAGATTGGTTTAAAAGACTATATGAAGTTGTATGGGAAGATTGGATGACTCCTAAGAATTCCATTGGGATGACCCCTTTCAAGCTAGTATATGGGGTGGAAAGTGCACTTCCTCTTTCATTGGAATTGTCAGTTCACAAATTACAGACTGTTATTAAGGAGGTTGAATTTGGTGGTGCCTTGGAAAGAAGGATTCTATATTTAACTAAGCTTCAAGAATAATGGGAATATATGGTTGATAATATAACCATACATCAGGCAAAGGTCAAGAAAATTTTTGATAGAAAATCTAGACCAAGAAAGCTTATTTTTGGAGATTCAATTTTGCTATGGGACAAGTGTGGGGAGCCTAAAGGAGCACATAAGAAGTTCAACTCACTCTGGATTGGTCCTTTCAAAATCACTCAGGAGTATGGGCCTAATGTTTTTCACCTCGCATATCTTGATGGGAACCCCTTGCCTATTCCTTATAATGGGAAAGATCTAAAGCTCTATCATCTTTGATTTACCTCATGCCCCCCCATTGTACATATTTAGTTTAGGATTTTGGTTTCTGTTTTGGTTTGTTTTTTGGGTGCTAGAGAGTGTGTTTTCCTTTAGCCAACTCTATTAACCAATGGACAAGGCACTGATCATATTAATTTGGGTTTGCGTTCATTTCTTCATCTTAATCGATCTTCATCCCCAATCAAAGTCACGATTACATTATATTTTTTCCCCGCACCCCGAAATTCATCAAACAACTTATAAGCGGAAAATTCCTACTTAAGTGATATTTTGTGTAATCTTTTGAACCCGAGTGGTGTTTTTTGTAGTTCATTGAACCCCCCATTGAGCCACTTAAGCTTGTTTTATACCACTTCTTCATGTTCTCTACCCGAGCAATGTGTTGTTTTTTGAACTTTCCCTTACTATATGTATGATACTTAGGTGGCATATTGACATGTTAGTAAAACTTAGGTGCACTTTTGTGTAGTTCGTCAAACCCCCCACTTGGTTGCTTATAGAAGTTTATTTTCAAATTTGAAAGATAGTTATATTGATAATGGTGAAGTGAAAGCTACCAGGTGTCGTGGGGAAATTTAAGACATTAAATTCTCATGTACTCCCATGTTTTTCCATAGTTTTAAGAAGGTTTAAAGTGTTGGACAAACATTCTCATTGTGATAAATTTTTTGAGGACAAGCCAGACGAAGTGCAAATTGCAGCTGTAGGATTTTCCATTGAGGTATTTATAGTATTCACCTATTTCAGCTTGCTCTCTTAGATTATTTATATCTACATTTTTAGAAGTGTATCTATTGTTTGAGCTATAAACTCTCAGCCATGGCAAGGGTTAAATATGCAGGTTATGAATATTTGTCTGGGCTAACCTATGAGGGACCAAAAAATGGTGATACTCATTTAGGACCTATAATTTTGGATGAATTATGAAGTAAATTTAATAAACCCAATCCACCACCCATCATTGAACGAGTGATAGATAGAGGGTTAGTTGAAGTTGTCGCATTTCCTTTAGTTGTACAATGCCCCAAACTCATTCTAGAATGTATTAGGCATTATAATTCAGAGACACGAGAGGTTAGGACAGAAGATGGTCGACTAGTTTTGAAATTCTAGAGGTCCACCTTCGTGTCTTGCCTAAGGGTCCCAGAAAAGGATGTGCATTCACCAATGAACATGAAAAATTCTCAAATTGAATTCTATACAAAGAAAGGGGTTTAAAAGAAATAAATAGAAAATAATTGGTTGGCCAAGCCTAAGAGAGGTAAGTCCCAATTGCCTCGGAAACTACACAGAACTCATTTTGTGGAAGAAGTGGTCGATGTTGTGGTAAGGAAAAATGAAGACATTCATGGTTTTGAAGAATGGGTGTATTTCTTCATCCAAATTATGTTGAGCAGAGAACAATTCTTGGATTGGGAAGTCGAAATGAAGATGTTCATGTGTTTGAAGAATGGATGTATTTCTTCATCCAAATTATGTTGAGCAGAGAACAATTATTAGATTGGGCAGAAATTATAAGTGATCACCTGCATGATCTAATGACATTATTTACCCTCAATAGGTTCTTCTACATGTCCTCATATTTTATATAAGCCATCGCCAGCACTAGACCTTGGCTTGGATTGAGAACAAGTGATTTTCCTCTAGAAAAAGTGCCTATTTATGATTATTTTGATAAATTACACATTCAAAAGAGATTTCATCATTTTAGGAGAGTGACTAACACCTTTACTATGAGAATGGTTAGAGAATTACAGGGTCATCTTGCAATGTGGTTATCGCCTGAAGAAATGCAGTTTGTGAACTTCTATGGCAGCCATTTTATCTAGTTTTAAAGATTCTCTTATATCAGGGTTGGTGGATATGTAGGATTTCTGATTAAATTTCCTAAGTACCCTAAGGATAATTGGGTGTTCATCTAAGTAATTAGGTAGTTGTCTAATGTGAACAGGTCATGCTAGGGCAGGAAAATATTAACAATTCATTTTCCTTTTGGTTTCGGTTCTTACAATTGTCAATCAATGTTTGATGCCCTAAATATCGAAAAGGGACTGTCTAAGTATGATCTACTTTCATATGAGGATATATTTCCTTTCGATTCAAAATATTATATTAAGAATAATCTGAAATTAAGCCCTAATTTCTACCACCAACCTAGCCTTGAAAAGTATTGGGCTGATTATTTTGATGAGTATGAAGTCAAGAAAACAAGTTGGATGAGATTATCCATAGAACAGATAATCATTAATGATTTGAAGTGGGATTTGCAGGACATTATGGAAGATGGGTCTAACATGGTAGACCTAGTGTATACTGAATTAATATAAAACTTTCCTATCCCTACCATGGACTGGAATAGTAGATAGAAAGAGACTATTGAGGCAAAGACTGTAGATGTCTTGACCAGAACACGTGAGTGGGTGATGAAGAAAATAATAGAGCAGTCTTGTCCTCACACCAGGTCTAAAGATTCATGATCTGCTGAGGGTACTTCTCAAGCTTTTGTAAGTGTGAAATAAATTTGTAATGTTTCTCAATCATTACCATCAGGGGCTCAAGGGGATGGTGGTGAGGATCCACTAAACAAGAATATGAATTCACAAACTTGTGGTGAAGATATATTAAACCTTCCTATTCTCGAAAAGGAGAATGAAGAAGATGAAGGAGAAGAGGGTTTGGAAACCCTAAATATCAACTCCTCTCCCTCTCAAGTTGAATCACCTATCAGAGAGGTAAGTGCATCCTAGAAGCCACAAGTAGTTGCATCAGAAAAGGACACTCCTCTAGTTACTAGTATATTGTGCGAATCTCTAGGTCTTAAGGAAACTAGGGTCTTAGTGACTTCAGCTTGGTTAGAGGATGCTTTTTCAAATAAATTGAAGGCTATACAACCTAGTTTACCCAAGAAGGATATGGTAGGCCAATTTTTACGGAGGGCTTTAAACCCAAAATAGAAAAAGTTAAAGACTACTACTAGGTTGATAGATGATACAGAATCAAGGTGCCTTCAAATAGAGATTGCACACCCTTCGGTGCAAATGGATGTTACTCAGGTAATGGCAAGTGATTTTGAAGTGAATAGAGTGGACCTTGGTACTCCTACCAGAGATGAAAATGTTTAGATCTTTTAGGTATCTACGGCCAGAATGGTTGAGAGATCAAAAAGAGATAAAGAAAGTAAAAATGAATTTAAAGCCCAAGTCAAAGACTTGACCGAATGTCTAAGGTCTATCTTTGAGCTTGTTCCTCAACCCCTATCTCAAGTTTATTCCTATATAGAATATCAAACTTTGGTTGGAAAAGAGGCTATGATTAAGATTAAAAGTTGTCAAACCCTAAGTAAGGTTGTTGATTATTGGAACGAGTCTGATTAAAAAGGGAAGCTTTGTCATTTCCGGATTAAACCAATTCCTTGAAGACCACTTTGGGAGAGGAGATCGATGTGATTGAAAAAGAAGAGAGGTTATGGAACAATTATCAAATTGAATTCAAACTAATGCTAAGTTCAGATATGGAGAGGTTGGTTGTAGATCGGGTTATACCTAATGCTTTTGACTCCTATTACTTGTCATGGAATAAAGGGGTGGAATGGAAATTGCAGATTCCTACGCAAAGTTTGCATAAGCTTAAGTAAATCATTGATGAGTGTGTTATTGTTTTAGAAGAAGCATTGGGCCCCTTAGTGGCTCTTGAGTTACTCTAGGATAAATGTGATATGAAGAGTGACATTGACACCAAGATTTTGATTGGCATCTTCCAAAAAATGGTTAAATAAATTTTTGATTCACCTTCACTCAACGTTGAGCACCTACAGAAGCTTAGTGAATTACACTTGGTCACATCTCAAGAAATTGATCTCATGACAGATTGTGAACATTGTGTGGAAACAGCTAAATATAACCATCTGATGTGGAAGGTGAGGATGACAAATGTAACTATTCCTCAGCATAAAGATTTGTTGCAACTCCTCAAAGCTTTCTAGGCCTAGAGAAAGAAACCCTTGATGACCCCAGAAGCTGGAAACAAAGCGATGACATCCTGATGGCTTGGTTTTCTTTTATTTTTGTTATTTTTCTTTTCATATTTGATTGGTTGTGGACTAGAAATAGAGGAAGTTACTCATCTACCTATTTATTTTGTATCTATTTTCATATGCTCTCTCTCTAGACACTTTTGAAATTGCTTAATACTATATTTTGCTATGATTGAAATTACTAGTTGTCTTTGTGCATTCAGTTTATGAAGTTAATCTGAGTTCTTGAATCTTCGTGTTTAATAATATCTTAATACAATATCTTATCTTTGAGTAAGTGATGTAGTTTTCTTCATAGTTAATTTCATTTCTAATATGGTATTGGGTATATACTTTGTTCTCGAATAGTTTAACTGAAATTGGTCTCTGTGCCAATACTTCTTGCTTGCTAGATCTCGCACCTGATATTTAGGAATTTTTCTGATATTGGGTATACCTTTTCTGCTTTCTGGTTAAAATCATACAAGATATTTAATTTCAAGCATTTTAATCCATTGAAAATCTTGTGAGGGAGTTGTACCTCAACAAAATTAAGAGGATATTCATATGTGTTTTAGGGTTTATATTCAAAGTTGTTTGGCTAATTCTACAACCTTTCGGGCATAAAATTTTTATATCTCAAGGTGCTTAATCTGTTAGCCAACAATATATGAGGGTCATTGGGTTGCATCCTTGTTTGGTCATTTGGCTCAATGGAAATCTTACTTGTTTAGGTTCAAAGATTTATCAAATGAGTGTCAAAATGATCTAGTTGAAATTGTTTTATATTCATGAAGTCATTAGGAAATGTAATATTTTGATTCAATCATATTTTTTTGTCTATAATTCAAATGTTATCATTAAACTCTAAACTTTGTTTACTTTTTACAAATTGTAAAATTGTAATCCAAGATTCAAACCCAAAATTCATGCATAACTTCATTGACTACACTACATGCCCATGTAATTCTACAATTAGACTTTGAACCCCAAAATCCCACTACATAATGCTTCTCAAATGTTTTCATAAGTTTTGCTAAGTACGAACCAAAACTTTAACCCTGAATTTCATGCATTCTAGACAATGAACCCCGGTTTGCATACATGCAATCACACATCAAACCCCCAAACTCTAAGGGTTGGTGTGAATTAAATGCTCACTTATGAAATAAAGGCTTTAAAACCCTGTGGCTCTTCATTTTTACTATATCTTATCACCCTTTCATTTTTCTCACATTTTGGATCTAAGTGGATGTTTGATTGTCCTCAATATTTGGCAACATTTCATCACATTTTTTTTTAGGTTCTCTTTTTTTGCTCTTGTATTTTCTTTTCTTTTCATGATTAGGGATTGGATGGTGCGTAGGATTTCATTTCATTTTACATTCGTATTTCTTGTCTTTTTATCATAGATGCATTTTAAAATGGGGATTAGGGTTTTAAGTGGGAAGCATTATTTCAAGGAATAAAAATCCTAGTTAGGTATCCCACATTGAACTTCAATTTGTCTTAGTTTTAAATTTACAATTTGTGTGAGGGGGAAGAAGGACGTTAGATTAATGATCCAAGAAGGACATGGCAGCAATCTGACAAAGAAATCTAATCTACAGCCAAAAATCTTAAATTATAAAATCTAAAAACTCCTACACATACGAGATTGAACTATATTATTGCAAACATGATGAGGAACCTATTGATTACCAAATGAAATGAAAAAAAATGATAGCTTTTACCATCCCATAATGGAGTGTATTCGCTTGATGTTGGATTGCTCTTATCACAGCGAAGCCTCCAAAGTTCATGTGCAAAGTGTGGATGAATTCTTATTGTGTTTGGTTGATCGAAGATAATGGATGAAGCTCTCTCAAGGATGATCTTAACATCACTTTGTCACTCGATGTATGTTAATTCTTCTATATTTTTTTGTGAGGAGAGAGGTTTTTCATATAGAAAATGGGATTTGAAATGGACGATCAAGATCGTTTTGAAGAATATCCAAATCAATGTTTGGAGTGTGTTGAGAGGATTTAAACATGAGATAATTGGGAAAAGTGGATTGCACAATTTGTGTAATTGGGAAATAGATTGGCCAATCAGGGATGTGATTGATTAGTTAACAAAATAGATTGATCAGTCAAGTTTGCAATGGCTTAGTTAGGAATGTGATGTTTTAGTCAACAAAATAAATTGATTAGTTAACAAATCAGATTGCTTAGTCAGCAATCATAATTTGCTTAATTAGAAAGTGGGTGAGGAATATGAATTAATTTATTTAATTAATTAATTCCTTTTTCATAATTGGTTTGAATAGTTTGATTTAATTATTCAAATTTTGGAGGGAAAGTGTTGTAATTAAATTATAATTTAATAATTTAATCCACTTAGGGGAATATGGTGATTTAGCGACATAATTAAATAATTGGCGCTATTTAATCAATCAAGATAAAATAAAGTGGGATTAGGACTTTATTATATAAATGAGATTTATTTAATTGGTTGAAATGATGAAATGTGAATTAATCAAATAATGTTGTTTAATTTAATTAATAGAGGAATTAGGGTTTTGGGGACTTTATTAAATAATTTTAAATTTATTTAATTTGTCTGAAATTATGACAAAGTGAATTAATTAAATAATGTTGTATTATTCAATTCATAGAGGAATTAGGGTTTTTGATGTTATTTTGATGTGATGTGATGTGGTATGATGTGGTATGATTTCGAGATGATCCAAGAGATTACAGTATAATTTTAAGATGTTCTAAGGTGATTTCGAGATGTTTCGAGACATTATGTGATGATTCTAAGTCATTATGAGGTGTTACGAGATTATTATGAGTCATTATGAGGTGTTACGAGATGATTCCAAGTCATTCTAAGGTATTATGGGATGATTTCGAGTCATTCTGAGATGTTTATGGATGATTCTGAGTTGTTCTAAAGTGTTACAAGATGATTGTGAGTCATTCTGAGATGTTTCAGGATGATTCTAAGTCATTTTGAGATGTTTCAGGATGATTATGAGTCATTTTGAAGTGTTACAAGGTGATCAGAGATGATGTTCCATATCGTTTGATGTTGTTTGAGGTTGTTCGATGTTGTTCAGTGTTGTTTGATGTTGTTCAATGTTGTTTGATGTCATTCGAGGTTGTGTGATAGGTGTCAAGTCATTTTTACATGTCTACATTTTGCCCCTCTTTGATACAAAATATTGGTTGCTTTGCTTCAAAGATTTTATTTTTAAGATTAAGTGTTTGAAAGAAAAAAATATGCCCCACTATGCCCTAGTGTTATGTGGAATGATGGTAAGACTGTGTGCTGCCCCCTCGAGAGGTTGACTAAAAATTTCAATCTTTGAGGTCAGGTTCTTAACACTATTGTATTGTCATTTCAATATTTCCAGATGAAATATTATATGTTAATGTGCATTTTTTCTCTTTCAGAGCTTCTAATTTGAAAGTAGGAATATTACCCAAGTGTAATTAGGGTTTCCTAGATGAAATTAGGGCTTCGTTGAGGTGTTAAATAGGCAATTTTTCATCAAATTGGATCATTTGTGCTTGGTTCCTTTTGTTAATTCTTGTCTTTGGATTCCACATTTTATCATTTTTTTAGGGAGAATGTTGAGATTCGAGGTTGCCCCACATTGTTTCAAGCTTGTTCAAGAGTATAGATGGCCTTCAGGCATTGGTGGCCCAGTATGTACCTTTTTTCCCTTCACTTTCATCATGTTTTCATTATTATTTTGCATGAAGTCCTGTGAGACAAATGCACTGATTTTGAGATTCCTGGACATTTGTCTTGGTTTTGGTGCATTTGTCAGGTGATTTTTGTAATTTTTTCCAAAATTGTGTAGCTGTTCAAAATGGGCACATTTGTCTTGAGCAGTTGTTCAGAAACTGTGCAGTTGTCTAAAAACTACAGAGTTTTCCTAAAACTGCACACTTGTTAGGAAACAGCTCCCAATTTTTTGTGCAATTGTCCTAAAACTATGCTTTTGTCCTAAAATGGCACTTTTTTTACCTTTTGTTGAGCATTTGTCTCAGAACCTATTAATTGACTCTTTGTCTGTCATTTTCCTCTTAGCTTTGTTCTAAACCCTAGCAAGTGTTTGTTTACCATCATGAATGTCGTTTATCGTCATGTTTGTATTCTAAAACCCTTGCTTGTATTCATTTATTATCTTAACTATTATTTGTCACCTAGCATGTGTCATTTTGTGTTTCTTTACCTATTTATAGTTAAACCCTAGCTTTTGTCCATTTATCATTAAACATGTCATTTGTCACCCTGCTTATGTTCAAAACCCTAGATTGTGTTCATTTATCATCATAAATGTTATTTTGTCACCATGCTTGTGTCATTTTGTGTTTCTTTACTTGTTTTGAGTGAAACACTAACATCTTGGTTTATATCGCTTACAAGCGAATCTTCGACCGCTTATGATGACAGAAAGGTGTCCTTGTCACTTGTTTGATATTATTTCCCAGTTTGGTGTCTTGGAGCGAGAGTTTCTTGATGTAGTGGGTTTGCATCATATTTTTTACATGCCTCCTATCAGGACCTATACGGCGATGTTGACCGCTCTCGTGGAGATGTGGCACTCTAAGACATCCTCTTTTTATTTTCCTACCAAGGAGGCAACTGTTAGTCTCGAGGATGTGTGGAGGATTCTTTATCTTCCTATTCATGGCGAGCTTGTTACGTACCAGATTTAATGAGATTTTTGTGCTATGTAGTGTTTGTTAGGTGTGGCACATGTGGATGTTCATGATGTAGAGATTTATTTATCTAATTTTGCAGATAGCGCAAACCCTATCGTTCTTGTCCTTTGTGGCTTGGTATTAGGATTAGTTTTTTCTGATAGACAAGGTTGAAAATTTATAGTGGGTTGGGGTGTATGTATTGAGAGTATGCTAGATCATGGTACAAGATATGCTTGGGGTGCCTATTTGTTTGCCCATTTTTACCAAGATATGCATGAGGTGGTGTTTCGAGGTGGGAGGTCATTGTCTGCAAGTGTATCCTTTTTGCATGTTTGGGCATGGGAGCATATTGCAATGACTCATCCCTATGAGATTCAGGATCGTTCTTCGGGTGATCCATACTATTATCATTATGGGGATTTTATGCATTACACTTTGACTAGGGACCTACATTATTGGTGTCATGTGTTTGATGAGATTCCTACTTTTGTATGGGGACATTACATGAGCTGCAAGGTTTGGCTAGAGGATGTGGATTAGCTTGTGTATTGTTGACAAGCCCATTGGTTGGTTGGTCGTGCATCATTTGTGATAGAGTGTTATCTACCCAATCGAGTATATCATCAGTTTGGTGAGAGACAGGGGTGGATTCTTGATGCATATGAGGCTCAGTTTGGTTGGACTTGTCAGGAGGTCTGTGCATGGGGTATTCAAGTTGATGTAGATATTGTTATTGTCAAGTTTTTAGTACTTGCCCCAGTTGGTTAGGTTTGGTCAATTGGAGTGGTAGATCCAGGTACTACTCGCGATTATGAGTGGTGGACATGGCATAGGCCTTTGAGGCTTACTAATCCTTGAGGTGATCCTATTGTGGGAAGAGCTGGTATCATAGGTCATCGCGAGGAGCGACAACGTGTTGAGGTTCTTGCAGAGTAGTTGGGTTGAGTTCAATGTGATGAGTTAGAGGATATTCAAGATGAGTGGGTGCCTTGTGCATAGGGTCAGAGACAGGTTCCAGAGCCTCCTCCACCAACTAGGGATGTTGATTTGTTACTAGCTCAGATGAATTTGGATAGAGATTTAGAGATTGCATGGCAACAGGCTGCAAAGGCTTTGGTAGATACTCTGAGGGTCAAGCGAGATACTATAAGGGTTGAGCGAGATAGTGCAATCGATAGACTTCATGTGGTAGAGGCTCGGGTAGTATTACTTACAGTAGAGAGAGATTCTCTTTGAGCAGATCAAGAGAGTGATATTGGTAGATGACATGTTGTAGAGGCTCAAGTATTGTTACTGAAAGCAGAGAGAGATACTCTCCAATAAGATCGTGATGGTATGCTAGGTGAGTGAGATAGGTATCTATAGGCATCTACCTATTATCAGACTTTATATGATGCTATCGTTCCTAGGGCCTCTTGGCATTCACGGTTTGGGGAGCCTAATGTTACGAGCAATGGTGGTGGCGGTGTTGGTGTCGGTGTAGGTGATCATTCTATGAGATAGCCAGATCATTTTAGTTTTTATTAGTTTTTTTTCCATCCTGTTGAGGTTTTACCATTTTTGATACCTGATCTTCATTATGTTTCATGGTGCAGAGGCATTTTGTAGACATGTGTGTTATACATATTCATTGGTCTAGTTGAGACCTTGTATATATGTTATGATTTTGTACTTTCCTATCACACTTGTGTCACTATAGATTTACTAATGACATATTCCTTTTTGATATTAATATGAGATATACCTTCTTTGATTTAGCCTCATTTTATGTTTATGTGATGGTGATATATGATGATGTATGTTTATATGTATTTTTGTGCTTTTCTCATGTATGGAAGTTGATGAATGAATCATACTTTGTCTCATTTTTATGATGTGATGGATGTTGGTAGATGAATGCCCCATACATGCTACATGTTGTTTTTAATTTGTTTATTATCATCATGATATGTATTCATAACATTTGTGGATATAGAATAGATATGGTACTGATGATGTGCTATGCAGGATGAATGTTAATTAGAAGAATTATGATGATAGATAGAAAAATGATGTTAATTAGAAGAAATATGATGATGTTTGTTAGTTAGTAGAAATATGATGATGTGACTTTTCTTCACTTTAGATACTTCGTTGTTTGAACAATCCTTTTTTATGTAGCAAATAGATACGATGGACCAGGGTATGAATTACCAAGGTGACTTTGTATATATTGTGAGGAATTTGACTCTACAAACAAAGAGTATCTTTTTCATACCATACATATGGAAACTTTGTTTAAATTATAGGGGGATTGTGTGAAAAAAAAATTGGACCAATCACATAGAGAGGTATAGAACACCTAACATGTAACTACTTCATGAACTATTTTAATACAACTTCCATACTCAATAAATCAAGTATTCGCCATGGTAATATTACAAACATATCTTACAAACAGCAAATCGAAATGATGCTCAATTTCCCCCATTCCTTCTTTAAATCCTTATGGACATCCTTGAGAGATCCTAGGAATGAGTTAATAGAATAAACCACATAAGACCACAAAAATATAAAAACAAAGTTGTAATATCGCTTTCCATATCTATTTAGGGTGGGGCTATTATCTATTGTTGATCATGTCATCCATAGGAATGGATCCGTTAAGGCATATCTCAGGATGTTGTTGGAACTTGTTTAAAAAGATAGGTAGTTGATACTTTTAGCATTGTTTTCATCTTTTTTCTAGTTAACTCTTGTGTGATTTTTATTGCTTGAAATTTGTAGTTGTTGATGTTTTCTTTGTTTTTTTGTTTGTTTTGTCAAAAGGTGATTGAGTCGGTTTGTTTATTATGGTTGAAACATGTATTGTGGATGTTTGATGACGGGATGAGTTTTTTTTTATTTTCTAAGTTTTATGATGTTGTTTTTGTTTTGTTTTCAGGGAACTAACCTAGGCCCTCGAGGGCTCATCAAAGATAAGACTTGCCTATGTTGTCCATGGAGAGGCTCATAGTTCACTTGGTTTGACCTTTTCTATTTTGTGAATGTTTTTTGGATTTTGCAAATTTGAATTTGTTTGGATTTTGTATTTTTTGACTAAGAGAAATAAACAATGTTGGAAACCTAAGGAGACTAACCTAGGGTCTTGGGGGCTAAAAATATTTGCCTACGTTGTACACACAGATACCACGTAGTTCAACCATTTGACTCAAATCATGAACTATTTTTGGGTGAAATAACATCGATAGCATGGATTGATATCTTGTTTTTGTCTCTAGAGGATATGTTGTAGGAAATTTACTTGAACTAGTTGTGAGGTTCAATAAAATTTTGATATCTTAGATTTTTTGAGTGAAGGAATAACCCAACTATGTTGTTTTGTTTTGATGTTTTCCACATGTTTTTGATATTTATTGTTTTATAGTATTTTTTACTTTTGTTATTTTACGACCTTGATTCATTTTTACCAGATCTAAATTATGACTAGCTTAGAGAAGTTTCCCCCAATAAAATGACTTACCCTAATTAGTGACAAGCCATGGTTGGACACATGATCTATGAAATGGATAGGTGGATGTTGTAAAAAAGTGTTGATAGATAATAATGTATGTTCTATCATACATAGCACAATTTTACCAGGTTTTCACTATGGTACCTATTCTAGGAGTGACACAAAGTGGTTTTCACTCAAAGAACGATTTATTTCTCTTTACTATTTTTCTTTCTTTTTTATTTTTTTTTTTATTTTTGGATTTTAACCCTTTTGCTTGGGGTGTAAGATGTTGAAAAACTTGGATTGATATCTTAGAAGTGTTAAGTGAAGGAATAATCCATGTTGTCATCATCTCTGAAGGTTACCTTGGTAGTGCATTGGTGGTACACCTTGTTGTTGGGATGAATTATTTTGAAGGTGACCCTAATTGTGCATTGGCGGGATACCTTGTTTTGTTTTGATGTTTTCCACATGTTTTTTATCTTTATTGTTTTGTAGTATTTTTTACTGTTGTTGTTTTATGACCTTGATTGATTTTTACCAGATCTAAATTATGACTAGCTTCGAGAAGTTTCCCCCAATAAAATGACTTACCCTAGATAGTGACAAGCCATGGTTGGACACATGATTTATGAAATGGATGGGTGGATGTTGTGAAAAAGTGTTGATAGATAATAATGTATGTTCTATCATACATAGCGTAAGTTTACCAGTTTTCACTATGGTACCTATTCTATGAGTGCCACAAAGTGGTTTTCACTCAAAGAACGATTTATTTCTCTTTACTATTTTCTTTCTTTTTTATTTTTTTTGTATTTTTTCTCTTTTTTCATTTTTTCTAGATTTTACCCCTTTTGCTTGGGGTGTAAGATGTTGAAAAACTTGGATTGATACCTCACTTTGTTTTTCTAGAGGATATGCTACACAAAAGCTTACTTGAACTAGTTGTGGGGTTCAAACAACTATTGATGTCTTAGAAGTGTTAAGTGAAGGAATAATCCATGTTATCATCATCTTTGAAGGTTATCTTGTAGTGCGTTGGTGGTACACCTTGTTGTTGGGATGAATTTTTTTGAAGGTGACCCTGATTGTGCATTGGCGGGATACCTTGTTGTTGGTACGAATTGTTTTGAAGGTTACCCTAATAGTGTGTTGGTGGGATACCTTGTTGTTGGTAGATTTTTACCCTCTTTCTTGGGGTGTAATATGTTGAAAACTTGGATTGATACCTCACTTTGTTTTTCTAGAGGATATGTTGTGGAAAAGCTTACTTGAACTAGTTGTGGGGTTCAAACAATTTTTGATATCTTAGAATTTTTGAGTGAAGGAATAATCCATATTGTCATCATCTTTGAAGTTTACCTTGGTAGTGTGTTGGTGGTACACCTTGTTGTTGGGATGAACTGTTTTGAAGGCTACCCTAGTGGTGCATTGGCAGGATAACTTGTTGTTGGTATGAATTATTTCAAAGGTTACCTTGATAGTGTGTTGGTGGGATACCTTTTTGTTAGGATAAATACCTAGATCACAATGTGAGCTAGAAGACATAGATCAATATTTATTCTAAAGCAACATGCAATCCTTTTCCCCCAGTGTCTAGCAATGTAGGTGATGGATTATCTTGTGATAGGATAACATGTTTGGATAGAGTATGCCTTTTGGAAAATGCCTCATGGATTAGATAATGTTGGATAGGATAGGATGAATGATAGTGACCCATGTCAAGATTTTTTCCATAAGCAAGTGTAAAATGTATATCAAACATTAGTCAAGATCAAGATATGTTAGATTTGGATAAAAATGGATTGGATTTATTATGGATAGGCTGAGATGCTTCCACTTAAAATAGCACATGTAGATGCTCGATTCTTACACATGATGCATTTTTACCAGGTTTTCACCATGGTACTTGTCCAAAGCGCCACCATAGTGGTTTTCATTGGAGGATGATTTTTTTCTTGACTTTTTCTCTTAATTTTTTGATGTCACAGAAGATGCCTATTATCTAGGTTTTCATCATGGTGACCATTTTTTGCTCATGTTGGACCACCTAGTGGTGTTTATGTAGATTTTTTTGGTGTTGACATGGATAGTTGTAGCGTTGGTATCAATTTCATCATAAGGACTCTTTGTGCTCTCTATGTTGATGCTTGCATTAGATATATTAACCCCCAATATTACAGAGGTATCCTTGATCTGTTTAGCTCCCTTAGTTGTTGAATAATCAATACCTCAATGCTTAGTATTTCCCATAATCTGCATTGGTTCTAAGATACCTTGTTCATGTAGAGCTAGTCCTCTACCTTGATATTGAATCCTTTGAAATTTTTCATTTGCAATAGGATATGTCTTACCTTGGAAATAAGGTGTTAGTCTTTCTTTGCTTTGTTGTGGATCTTCAAATGTGTTAGCTTCCTCACTGATAGGCTCCTTCAAATGTGGGATACCTTGATTGATATCTTCAGCTTGATCTTGTAAAATATCAAATTTTAATGCTTCTTCAAGAGGTATTTTTGATTTACTATCAACAAAAAATTCTTCCTCGTGATTCATTTTTGATATACCTTCATAGGATTTTTCTAATTCACAAATTATATATAAGTCTTCTTTATGATCCAATTATGTTATGTCTCCATAGGATTCTTTTTATTCACAACTTATGTATAAGTCTTCTTCATGATCCCTTTCTGATATGTCTCTAGATTTTGTTATGTCTTGATTTTGTGTACAGATGTTAAGAGTAGGAGACTCTTGTTCTTTGGTATTGATTTCAAGAGTATGAGACTCTTGTCTTGGATGAAGATCATCAACATGTTCATTAGGAGTAATCATCTCATGGGAAGATGTATGTGTGCTTGGTATATTGATGTGTTCTTCTTTTGGAAGACATTGGATGTCTTGGAAGATATATGTCAAGTCATTGAAAAAATTTGATGATGGGGATTCTTAATCTTGGCATTGTGTGGAATTATCTTTGACATGATTTGGATAACATTATTGACTTGGATCAATTTCAAAGAATATATTGCTTGTGAAGGATCCTTGTCTTTCCTCAAAATGTGGACATATGGGTGATGACTCTTAGTTTAGACCTTTTGTATTGGGTATAAGTGTTGGTTAAAGAGTCTCTTGATACTCAACATGTATCACCATGAGTTTGGATGATGTCAATATATCTTGAACTAGGTCATTTCTAGACTTTGGTGCTTAATTTTGATCATGCCCAGGACTAAATTCTTGATGTATGTCCTCCTTCTTACTAGATTATGTAGAAACATTGTCAATATGATCGGTGATAGACGGCTCTTGATCGTTGCTTTCAACTTTTGAGGTTGAGATATTATCATTGGTTTCATTGGTAGATGTCCCTTGAACATCATTTTTAATAGCTATTTCGCCTTGATCAATGAGGTCTTGGATGAGGTTTTTGAGTGTAGCACATCTATTTTTTGGGTGACCCTTGATTTTGTGGAACTCACATCATTCGTACAGGTTATACCGAGGGATTTTAAAGCTTGGTTCACCATAATTTGGACTATCATTGATTTTGATAAGTTCTTGTTGTACTAGTTAGTGCATGATTACCTCTAAATTTTCTCCCAAAGGGGTGAATTTCCTTCCTGGTTGGTAATATTTCCTTTGTGGATTTTCCTGATTGTTTTTCTCTTGGTTTTGTGGAACTCCTTCATACTATGCTTGAGGTACATTTTGATATTGCATGTAGTGTTCTTTAATCAGCTTGATAACTAGGAATATAAATTCCCCAACTTAGGGATTGGACATCACAACAAGCAACTATAATTTGTTAAAGAACCTCATTTACTTATCAACCCGAGGACGTAGACTTGAAATGTGACAGAAAAATATATGCACTAACCACCCCTTCCAGACATGCATGATCTCTAAAATGCTAGAACTCTAAATTCTGGAATTACTTTACTGAATAACTTGCTCGAACAAAAACTGAAAGGTAAAACTACTCTATTTCTAGTGGCTATAGGAACAGTCAACAGTGATGTATTTATGTTGTTGCAGGAACAGACACATTTAACTTTTGCAAAAGAAAGTACAGCTATCATAACCTACAAAATGAAAGTACAGGCGATTTCCTAAGTGGGCCCCCTTAGGTCATGCCAAAGTAATCAACAAATTAGGTGAAAAGCTCCATAAAATTTATTGATTTAAAGTGAACAAGTACATAGCACAATCCTTCTTAACTGTATTTCTGATACTGAAAAAAAACGTATTAAAAATGACAAGATCTTCTAGCTCATTCTTTGAAGAAGTATGGGCTATTTATTGAAAACTTAATCCTAACTACTAACTAACCTTCCCTTATAAATCGGGAGGTATTTATTACATACAACTAACTTGATTAAAGAGGCAAACGATAATGCAAGGACCAAGTCAAATTGGTTTGAAAGACTTAAAGCGCCATCATCCTGGATTTGAGCAACAGCAGGACGCCTGGCCTAGATTCCTGGAACATTCTTCTTGCTTGGCGGATAAGTTTGAAACTGTCTCCCCATCTTTAGTTGTTGAACCAGTCTTTGTAGATTTGGCCTTCTACTCTTCAAGTGGATTTTAAATTCCTTCCTCTAATCGCGACACCTACAAAATAACTCACCACCTTTCCTGGAGAAGAAGGTTAGCTCAACACATTCATCTTTAAGATAGTCTGTTACTTCATTCATTCATTCATTAAGTATTAAACTAAGGCAAACATCATTTCAGATATGGCTGCAGGAAGGTTGGTAGTGGAGGCTGCAGGAAGGTTTTACGATCACAAAAAGCCATAAAGTATTTATCAGACTAATAAAACATTAAAGATAATAATCATGGGACTTTTCATCATAATATATTCATCATATTAAGTCATAAAAAGGTCTATGTTCTATCCCATAATCAGACTGAATGTTTGTTTTTAGCATAATAAAAATGGAAAGCAATTTATAAAAATATGATCAAAATGCGCCAAAGTATTGGCTCATCGTTGCACATGAGGTACACCTTGGTGTTGCAAAACTTCTAGATACTGCAGATATTAGAAGTGTTGTTGATGTGGATATTGAGGTGTTTGTGTAATGATGTTTTTTTGTTGTGGATATATAATGTTTTGACTTTGCACATGGCATCAATGATACGTTGGATTTCATCCTTGTTTAACTTCCTCAAGATCTCTCTCCATTTTATTTAGGGCATTTTTATGTGCTGGACTTATTCCTTGATGGGGATTTTGAAACCCTTGATGTTGTTGCCCTATTTGATATTGTGACCCTTGATAAGAATAATTTGGGTAATAGATCGACATTTTTTGGGGATGTTTTGATATTCAATACCCTGTCAAAAGGTCACTTGGTTTATATCCCCATGGGCCACTTCCATCATTTTTGGTGTTTGTTGGTGGGCTACTGGTGTCATTCTTGTTGGCTTCCATATTTTTCCTATATTGTGATCTTGTGGTTGTCATAATAAAATTGGGTCTCCTATGGGAAAGTGGTGTACTCTCTAGTTGACTCAAATTCTAAAGACCTAATGTTGTCCTACATATTATGTAAGATACTGGAACAATTGGAACAAACCTGGATTCTAACAATAGTAGAAGGAATACAAGTTCAGATTGTTCCTGGAAGCTCATTTATAGAATTTATATACCAACCTAGTTCTGGTTTCGTGAAGTGCTGAAAGGTGTTTCTTGAGTTCTTTTGGACTTAGATGCCTAAGTCTAAAATGATGACCTGTGGACTTTACCTTAGGGATCTTGACCTTGTGTGAGATCATGAAGTGGATATCTATTGCCACGTGGGTGGTGGTAATACGGGTCTCTTTGCTACTATGTCATCTTTTTGTTCCTCTTTGTCTAGGATAATTGATGTGGTGAGAAACTGGCAGGGTGCTTCGTTCTTCTAAAAAATGAAGGTTCTCAAGCTGCTTATGATGTTAGTTTTTTCACCTTCGATATATGTGAGACTAGGTTGAAGGATCGGTGCTACAAGATTTGGTTGTTGAACTAGGGTAGTTGGTCACCAAATGGTCATAAATTTTGGTGGTGTTGTGGGATGGTTGCTATGAAGTTAAAGACCCTAAGCTTTGAGTATTGTTTTGGGTGACACTACTTCTTTGAGAATCAAAATGTTGAAAAACTAAGGTCTATATTCCACTTCCTTGTCTAGAGGATATGTTGTGGGAAATATTACTTGTACTATCTATGAGTCCCAAGTAACTGTTGATATCATGGTTGTCTGAGTCGAGGAATGACCTTAATGCTTTGTTTGATTTTGATTTCAAATAGGTAGGATGGAAATAATGGATGTGGTACTATCTAAACTTTTGTCTTTTCAATTGTTTTGGTTTGAACAATGATCTTGTGAACAACTCTTTTTCAACTTTTTCTCTGTGTTTTGAAGTATGGCAAGTGATAAGACAACACTTGTACTGACTCAGTAAGCATGGACTTATGTGACCTTCATGTATATAACTTAGGTTGTGAAATCATAACACCCAAGCCATAGTTCCCAAATGTTTACTTTGATTAATGTACCCTAGAATCAAATCCATAATGTTCAAAAACCTTTAAGGAAATATCCTTTCAAAGGGGTGAAAACATAAGGCTTTTCTCACAAGTGTGCACTAAATCAAAGGGTTTGTGGTTTAACCATCTTGTTCAGTTTTTGTTTTGAATGTGTTTTTTTTCTTTAAATCAAACACAGAATTTGATGTCAAATTTTTTTGAATGTAATGGGCCAAGTTTAACATAAACTAGCAATTATAACCCCAGGGGATAGACACAATTCTCTTAGGTAGGCCTGCCTCATGCTCTGAAGAGATGATTTTACATGCAACTTATGGCATGGGTTTGTAGTCATACATGCAAAGTAACTTCTCGGAAGTAAATTTTGATGCACCAATTTCAGAGAATGTTTTTGGATAATAGGGTGGCTTCTAAAACAATTTGGTTCTTAGCGATAACTGTGAACGCGGAAAAGTGGCACTTACCTGCTAGCCACTTAAGGCTCTTTAAACGTTCTTGTTCCACTTAAGGTATGGGATTAGGTGTAGTCTATTGTCAGCATGGCTTGAAGCTACTTTCTTATGATTTTGCAACCTTTAATATAGCCCACCAGTAAACGTGCTTTGAGACCTTGCAATGATTTTTCCAGCGCGGGATGTATCTCAAGGCAAGCCCCCTCTTTAAGGTAAAATTTTAAAATTAAAGTACAATTCTCAAAAATGTTCTTTCGCTCACCTACAATCGCCAAAAGGTGTGAGGGGAGAAGATAAAACACTTTAGCTTCACCAATCAATGAATGCACAATGAACAATCCATAGCAATTTGATTCATTTTAAACACCTCGAGCGATGTTATCCCCAAAAAAATTGTGAGTAAACAAAACAAAGTTTTTTTTTAACTTGCACCAATACGAAATGTTCAAGACGTCAAGCAATTAAGATAGCAATGGTGAAATATCATAAAGAAACATTTGTTCATTTTTATGAGCTCCAATAGAGGTGTTTCTAAGAAAGGAAACCCTTGTCCTATCTTGGTCAACAAATGTAAAAATGTGCATGTGTCAACAAAATGAAAAATGTTTTCACTTTTTTTATGCACCAAAATTAAAGGTTCCTACTTATGAAAACATTAAATGTGTTCATTTTTAGAGCCCAAAACTGAAGTTTTTTTGTTCTTTTTATGAGCACCAAATGAAAGTTCCTAAGTTAAAAAAATTAAACTTTGTTCATTTTATCAACACCAAAATCAAGTGTGAATTTGTTGTTGTTCATTTTTAGAGCACCAAATGAAAGTTCCTAAGTTAAAAAGCTTAAAATTTTGTTTATTTTAATAGCACCAAAATCAAAATGTGTGTTTGTTGTTTATTTATTTAGAGCACTAAAATGAAAGTTCCAAAGTTAATTAAAAGTAACTCAAAAACTAGGACCGATCGTCTTCCCTACAACAAACATGTTAAATTCATTGGAATCCTAAATTAGATCTATCAATTCATGCCTACACATCCAAAAACAAACAACCGTTAGTGAAAAAACCTATTACAAAAGTGTAGGATCTATGCATTTTTTCATTAGAACAACTGTTCAAAACAAAAAATACAAATGCACAAGTTTCAGACAACTGCATAGTTTTAGAAACAAATGCTTAAAAACCCTGGAAAACAAATGCGCTAGTTTTAGACAAAAGTGTCATTCCCATGATAAATGTGCAATTCTTCTCACAAAAGCGCCATTCTATGACAAATGCGTAGTTTTCTTGACAGACAAGCGCTCAGACTTTCTGGACAAGTGCGTGAAAACTTTGACAAAAGAGTTTTCGAGACCTGTAGCTTCAAAAATAACTCAAACGAATGTTAGAGGAGGGGACAAGGGTCCTAGCGGGTGTGCCAGAATGTGTGAGGGGGAAGAAGGATGTTAGATTAATGATCCAAGAAGGACATGGCAGCAATCTAATAAAGAAATCTAATCTACAGCCAAAAATCTTAAAATCTAAAATGTAAAAACTCCTACACATACGAGATTGAACTATACTATTGCAAACATGATGAGGAACCTACTAATTACCAAATGAAATGAAAACAAATTATAGATTTTACCATCTCGTAGTGGAGTGTATTCGCTTGATGTTGGATTGCTCTTATCACAGCGAAGCCTCCAAAGTTTGTGTGCAAAGTGTGGATGAATGCTTGTTGTGTTTGGTTGATGGAAGACAATGGATGAAGCTCTCCCAAGGATGATCTTGATAGCACTTCGTTGCTCAATGTATGTTAATTATCCGATCCTTTTTTGTGAGGAGAGAGGTTTGTTATATAGAAAATGAGATTTGAAATGGACGATCAAGATCGTTTTGAAGAATATCCAGATCAACGGTCGGAGTGTGTTGAGAGGATTTAGACATGAGATAATTGTGCAAAGTGGATTACACAATTTGTGTGATTGGGAAATAGATTGGTTAGGGATGTGATTTATCATTTAATAGAATAGATTGATCAGTCAAGTTTGTGATGGCTTAGTTAGGAATGTGATGTTTTAGTTAACAAAATAGATTGATTAGTTAACAAATTAGATTGCTTAGTTAGCAATCATAATTTTCTCAATCAGATTGTGGGTGAGGAATATGAATTAATTGATTTAATTAATTAAATCCTTTTTGGAGTTTGAATGTGAAAATCAAGTTTGTCTTTTGCAAACAAAGTTGCATTAGTTTGATTTGATTTTTGATAATTGGTTTGAATAGTTTGAATTAATTATTCAAATTTCGGAGGGAAAGTGTTGTAATTAAATTATTATTTAATAATTTAATCCACTTAGGGGAATATGGTGATTTAGCGACATAATTAAATAATTATAGTTATTTAATCAATCAGGATAAAATAAAGTGGGATTAGGACTTTATTATATAAATGAGATTTATTTAATTGGTCAAAATGATGAAATGTGAATTAATAAAATAATGTTGTTTTATTTAATTAATAGAGGAATTAGAGTTTTTGGGATTTTATTAAATAACTAAAGTTATTTAATTTCTCTCAAATGATGACAAAGTGAATAAATTAAATAATGTTGTATTATTCAATTAATAGAAGAATTAGGGTTTTTGATGTTGTTTTGATGTGATGCGATGTGGTGTGATGTTGTATGATGTGGTATGATTTTGAGATGATCTGAGCCATTACAGGATAATTTTGAGATGTTCCGGGGTGATTCTGAGATGTTCCAAGGCATTATGGGATGACTCTGAGTCATTTTGAGGTGTTACGCGATGATTTTGAGTCATTTTGAGGTGTTACGGGATGATTCTGAGTCATTTTGAGATGTTTTGAGATGATTGCAATTCATTTCAAAGTGTTACAATATGATTTTGAGTCATTTCAAGATGTTTCGGGATGATTCTGAGTCATTTTGAAGTGTTACGGGGTGATCGGAGATGATTTTCCATATTGTTTGATGTTGTTTGAGGTTGTTCAATGTTGTTCAGTGCTATTTGATTTTGTTCAATGTTGTTTGATGTCGTTTGAGGTTGTGTGATAGGTTTCAAGTCATTTTTACATGTCTACACAGTTAAATATTAATTCCATCTCTAAAGATTAAATAGTGCCTTATTTTTTGGCTAATCAAGTTATTTGAATGTGGGGTTTTAATTAAGTCAATTTTAAAGTCTTAAAGCTTATCTAAGCGGGTTATTTAATATTTTTTCGCAAGTTACAAATTTTCCACCAAGGTTTGAACCTCAAAGATCTATCTTATCCAACTTTCATGTCAAAAATACACATGTTAACATGAAAATTATCCTTGAAATCCAAAACTTGAAGAGTCTACTCTTTTTGAACTTTTGATTCAACTTTGCATATGTGCTAACCTATCACTAGGTTCCAAATCCTAAAGTTTCATCATATTGAATACTTGTACAATCAATTTATAAGCATGCAAAGTGGAAAATTAACCCCAAAGCCTATAGTCTTTCGTTATCAAAGTACAAGACCAAAAACACATCTATGAAAATTTACAAATGATGTCTAAACCTCAAAACTCTTGTACATCAAGCTTTCAAGTCCATTTCACACCTATGTAAAAATTAAATTGGGGTTCCAAACCCTAAATTCTCATCAAATTAGACTTCTAAACCAAATATGCATTCATGCAAAATGTCAAATCAAACCCCAAGTTTCAGTAAGTTTAGACTTTCAAACCCAAATTGCACATGTAAACATGCACTCGAGGTTTGAACCCCAAAGCCTTTTTATGTCAAACTTTCAAGTATATTTTGAATTAATAAAAATGTGAATCAAGACTCTAAACCTCAATGCTTTGTAACACCATACCTCTGAACCAAAATTATAAAAATGCAAAGTTACATTAGGACTCTAAACTCTAAAGTGCGTGTGAACTAAACTTCTTGATTTATCTATGCAAATCAAACCCCTAATCCCAAATCTCATGCAATTTGAACTTCTAAGCTTGATTCATGCACTTGAAAATCAATAGTAAAAACATGAAAAAACTACATTTTGACATCCAACTCTAGATTTTCAAGAAATGGATTTTTTAAGTCTATAAATATGCAATGGAACCTCAAAAAAATTAACCTCATAACTTCATATATTTTCAAGAAATGGACTTTTAAAGCCTATAAATATGCAATGGAACCTTGAAAACATTTTGACCTCCTAACTCTATACATGTTCAATAAATGGACTTTTTAAGCCTATAAATATGAAATGGAACCTCATAAACTTAGTAGTGTTAAAAAATGATAAAATTTCTCAAATTTTCTAAAACTTGTAAAACTCTCCTATTACTTTAGTACTATTATCATTTTGTCTTTGGCATGACATTTGAAAGGAATATTTCTTCATCTACCAAAATGAAGTACAAATTCAAGGGTATGGTTCCACCATTAGAAAATAGTGACCAAAGTGTTCAATATAGTTGCCATAGACTTAAGCCATGTAGATTTGGAAGATTTCCATAAAAGGATGAAGAAGGCAAGTGGGGAAAAATTAATGTCTTACAACATAAAGGAAAGGGGTCTCATCTAAGCTACCACTTTCCCTATATCTATACAATCTATTGATTTGGTGATGATAAGTGCTCAATTCTATAACAAACATAAAAGAGAAACAAGGAATATTGAGGGCCATACAAATTTACAAATACAATTGTAGTACATAGATGAGATGTTAGATCTCCCAATTAGAGAACTGTATGTGGACATCTATTAGGATAGGTGACATTATAATTGCTATCCTAAGTTGATAGTTATGTGTCTCCACATTCTTTTGAAAGTGTTCTAGAGGACATGAGGGAAAAAATATTTATTCTTTATATTCATGTGACAAATTGTAATTGTTTTCATAGAGGTAGACCCACTACGATGATGGTTATAGTGCATCCTAGGAGAATATTCTTTTTGGGCATCCAACTTCTGGGTGGGGACCACCTAGAATTCCATGCTCTTGCATGTTATTTGCATGTTAGCCTAGGTTGGCACCTAAGCTTTCATGTTATGGGTTTGAGCCATTGGAGTCATCAGAGAATTATGGAGCACTTGGTATTGACCAATTTTGATTGTCCATGGATTAGGCACCCATGTGAAGGCCATGTGATCATTTAATATTTTTCAACATGTTTCTAGGTTTTCCACTAGGGGCTGCAGCTTTTTCTAGGTGATTTTACTTGTTGTTTTGGGATACCATATGTGGCTTTATCTCCCACAAAATTTTATTAATTGGAGCCTTGATTTGGTGGTTTTCATGAGTTTGTTTGCAGGTTGACAAAGTAATGAAGTGTTACCAAAATTTAGAGAGTGTTGTATTATTGTATATCATTTGAAGATTAATACAAACATTGTATCTCTTTGGGTGTGGATTTTTTTCTCACAAAGGTTTCTCCATGTATATCTTGTGTCACTTGTGATTCTCAACTTGTGGTATTGTTGATTTTCTTTCATTTTTACAATTACTAATCACATAATTGGTAATCTTGCATACATATTTTAGATTTGCAAACACATATCTAAGTTCATATTGCTGCAAGTTTCACCTTTTTTCCAATATTTGGTATCAAATCTAATGGTTCTATTGAAAGAGGGGCACCTTTCTCTTAAATGTTGAAGGTTTTTTTGGTTGCAATGGGAGTTTGTGCATTGTGGGTTTTGCAGATTTGCAAAGAAGATTGAAAACCATGGCTTCTACATCTCGTCTAGATATTGATAGATTAAATGGCACCGGTTACAAGATATGGAAGTAGAATATGGAGGATCTCCTTGAAGAGAGAGATCATTGGTTGGCAGTTTCAAATGAAAAGAAACCAGATTCAATATTTGATGAAGATTAGAAGAAAGTGGCCAAGAAGTCACAAGGAACTAGTCGGTTGTGTCTTGCAGATTTTGTCCTCCTAATGTTTCAAAAGAGTCTACCACATACAATTTGTGGAGGATAGGTTATATATACCAAACCAAAATTCTAATAAATAAATTTTGTCTCAAAAAATGTTTGTATTCTTTGAAAATGAAGGGTGGTGATTATGTTGTAGAACATTTAAATGCTTTTAATATGATTATAAGTCAGCTTGTATATGTAGATGTTAAGATAGAAGAAGAAGATAAATATATTTTGTTGCTTTTTTCTTTACCCAAATCTTGGGAAAATCTAATTGTTTCCATAAGTGGTAGTGATAAAAAACCAAATATGGATAGTCTCATTTCTATACTTCTTTTAGAAAAGATGAGAATAAATTCCATGAATGCGAGCTCCCAAGATGCCTTGCATATGCAAGGAAGGTCCAAAGAAAAAGGAGGTCCTAAAGGAGATAAAAGAGATACAAGTCTAAAGTACATTCTAAAACCCCAAGGAAGAGTAGAATAAAGTGTTGGAATTTGGGTAAGAGAGGACATGTGAAGGAGGAGTGCAAAAACAAGAAAAAGAGTTCAGATACTTCCATAGAAAAGTCATCAGAAGATGGTGATTATGATGCTTTGTTTATTTCTACTAACATTATTAGTGATGATGCTTGGATTATTGATTCAGGTTGCTCCTACCATATGACTCCTCACAAGAAGAATTTTACTTCATATTCAACTTATGATGGTGGAGAAGTTTTCCTTGGTGATAATAGCATGAAGAAGATTGTTGTTAAGGGAAAGGTAAAGTTTTGTTTCAATGATGGAAGGTTTAAAACCCTTGATCATTTTTTACATATTCCAAGACTTGCAAGAAATTTACTTTCAATATCCAAGTTCAATGATTCTAGAATTCATGTGGCATTTAACAAGTCTGGTTGCAGGTTTGTAAGAGGGAGTTTGGTGATTGCTAAAGGATCTTAGATAGGGACTTTGTTAAGGCTTAATTCCTCCACTTTTTGTAACTCTACCAATTTAATTGGTACTAAAAATGCAAGTATATTGTGGCACCATAGATTAGGTCACATAAGTGAAAAGGGTCTTAAGACCATGACGATACTTCTGATTATTCTCTTGACAAAAATGTTTTTTGTGAGTTTTGTGTGCTTTGTAAACAAAATACATCATCATTTTCGAATGCAACTAATAAAGCTAAGATATTATTAGAAATCATTAATTTGGATGTGTTTGGAGAAGTGGATGTTGACTCTTTTGGGAAATCTCATTATTATGTTACTTCCATTGATGATGTCTCAAGATACACCTGGATTTATTTTATGCATGCTAAATCAAGGTTTTCACTAAGTTTAAGGAATTTAAATCCTTAGTTGAAAATAAAATAGATTAAAAGATAAGGGTATTGAAATCTGACAATGGGGGTGAATATTTTTTTAGGGAATTTGATGATTTATGTAAGCATGCAAGTATTGTTCGAAAAAAGACTACTCCGTATACACCCCGAAAAAATGGGGTAGTAGAAAGAATGAACTGAACCTTGATGGAAAGAGCTAGGAGCATGTTGAGTGTTGCTAAGCTTGATAGATGATTTTGGGTATAAGCTATAAGTATTGCATGTTATTTGATTAATAGATCTCCTTGTTCAACTCTTGTTAATAAAACTCCTTATGAAGTGTGGATAGGTAGAAATCCTTTTGTTTCACATCTAAGGGACTTTGGTTGTGAGCCTTTTGTTAATGTGCCTCAAGAGAAGTGTTCTAAATTGGATCCAAAAGCACAAAAATGCCTCTTTTTTGGCTAGGTGAGAATGTAAAAGTTTATAAGCTTTGGAATCCAGTAACCTATAAAATGGTTTTCTCTAGAGATGTGATTTTCAAGGAGTTTAGAGATTACTCAAGTGAAGAACAAACAAAGGAGAAAGATAAAAAAAAATAGTGCACTTCAAAAGAAATATTGAGAAGTAGGAAGATACAAATGTGGAGGAAAAATTAGATGGATTTGAGGATGGAGAAGAAGAAGAAGAGAGTTCGTATGATGTGTAGGATGAGCATATAGAAGAAGAAGAGTAGTAAGACCCCCTTACTCCTACCTTAAGAATATCCGCAAGAAAACAAAATCCAGTTGACATGTATAGCCCATCTAATTACCATTGTGTATTTTCTTTGTTGAGTATTGATGATGAACCTAGATCCTACATGGAGGCTCTTTCTTTAGAATAAAGTGAGACTTGGATATGCATTAGGAGATGATGGCTTTGGATAGTTGTGATACCTAGGATCTTGTTATTTTTCCCAAAGGAAGCAATCCCATTAGTTGAAAGTGGGTATTCAAAAATAAATTTGGAGTAGATGGTCGGCTAGAGCGATACAAGGCTAGATTGGTGGCCAAGGGCTACTCCTAGAGAGAGGGAGTTGATTTCAGTGAAATTTTTTCTCCTATTGCTAAGTTAACTTCTATTATATTCTTATTATGTATTGTTGTTGCTTATGATTTTGAAATAGAGAAAATGGATGTTAAAATTGATTTCTTGCATGGGGATCTTGAGGAAGAGATTTATATGCGACAACCTAGCAGTTTTGTTGTGAAAGGAAAACAATTCTTGGTTTGCAGGTTAAATAAATCTTTATATGGTTTGAAATAGTCGCCCAGGATGCAGTGCCAAAAATTTGATGCTTTTGCATTGAAGTTAGGTTTTTTTAGGAGCAAAGAGGATCATTGTGTTTACATTAAGGTTATTGATGATCAGATACTAATCATTGTCTTGTATGTTGATGACATGTTGTTTATGGGTAACAGCAAGGTAATGATTAGGGAGCTTAAGACTCATCTTTCTGGAATGTTTGAAATGAAGGATTTGGGGCTGCAAAATATATCCTTGGGATGGAGATCAATAGAGATCGTGTTCACAAAAATCTTTTGTTAAGTTTGAGTAAGTATGTTGATACCATTTTATAGAGGTTTAGTATGCATGATTATAAACCAATAAATATTCCATTTATGGTTGGTACTGAGTTGAGTTTAGACATGTTTCCTAGTTTTGATGATGATTTTGAAGAGATGTCTAAATTTCCTTATGCTAGTGTCATTGGTAGTTTGATGTATGCAATGGTTTTAACTAGACCAGATGTAGCCCAAGCAGTGGGAGTTTTGAGCAGGTTTATGTCTAACCCTAGTAGAGAGCACTAGAATTTTATTAAAAGGGTGTTTAGATATTTGTGTGGTACTTCAGATTAATGTTTGCTTTATCATGATATTCATGATGTGGTTAATTCATTGGACATACAAGGTTTTGTTGATGCAGATTGGGCAAATGACTTGGACAATCGAAGGTCCACTAGTGGCTATGTTTTTACTTTTTTTAGAGGTGTGGTTAGTTAGATGAGTAAAATACAACCTATGGTTGCATTTTCTACCATTCAGTCAAAGTATATGATTGCTACACATAACTATATGGAGGCAATGTGGTTACAAAGAATTGGTTTTTATTGCAGGACAGTGAGGATTGGATGTGACAGTCAGAGTGCCATATGTTAGCCAAAATCCTATGTATCATGATCATACTAAACATGTTGATGTTTAGTATCACTTTGTGTGAGAAATGGTTGAGAATAGTAAGGTATTGATTGAGAAGGTTGACACTTAGGATAATGTTCTAGATTCTCTCATGAAGCTAGTGACCACGAATAGGTTGTCTTGGTGTAGGAAGGCCATGGGCATTGATCACTATATTTGATTATGATTTTTATGTATCTCATGGATGTAATTGTAATGTATAATTTCAAGTGGGAGAATGTTAGGATAGGTGAAATTATAATTACTATCCTAAGTTGATAATTGTGTGTCTCCACATTCTTTGGAAAGTGTTCTAGAGGACATAAGGGACAAAATGTTTATTATTTATTTTCCTATGAAAAATTGTAATGGCATTCATAGAGGTGGACCCACTATGTTGACAGTTTTAGAGCATCCCAGGAGAATATTCCTTTTGGGCATCCAACTTCTAGGTGGGGACCACCTAGAAGTGCATGTTATTCTGGGTTGGGTGCTCAAGCTTGCATGTGTTGGGTTTGAGCTATTGGAGAGTTATGGAGCATTCAATATTGACCAATTTTGATTGGCTATGGTTAGGCACCCATGTGAAGGCCGTGTGATCATTTAATATTTTTCATTATATTTTTGGGTTGTCCACTAGGGGGCATGGGTTTTTCCAGGTGGTTTTCTCTCCCACAAACTTCTACATATTGGAGCCTTGAGATGGTGGTTTTCATGAGTTTGTTTTTAGGTTGACAAAGTAATGAAGTGTTGCTAGAATTTAGAGAGGAGTGTTGTATTTTTGTATCTCATTTGAAGATTAATACAAACATTATCTCTTTAGGTGTGGAGTTTTTCCCACAAGTATTTCTCCATGTATATCTTGTGTCACTTGTGATTCTCAAATTGTGGTATTGTTGATTTTGTTTCATTGTTACAATTGCTAATCACATAATTAGTAATCTCGCATACATATTTCAGATTTGCAAACACATATCTAAGTTCATATTGTTGCAAGTTTCACCATGTATTCTTCCAAAGCATACTATTTTTGGAATATGGACTAATATGTATATATTATGAATAATATTTGGTTCAAGAAACTCAAGGAATTTTTCGCAAGTCTCCCAAAAAACTACATAGGAGTGACTTTCAACAAGAGGTTAATGATATAATCACTTTGCTAAATATGAGTGTTGGGTAGGGGAATGACAAATAATTTTAAACATGGATGTTCCAATATGTAACCAAAATCCTTGCCAGGAAAGAACACATTGATTGGACCAGCTATCATTGATAAGTTGCATGAACAATTGGTCAATGTTAATGAATCAAAGAAATTCTACACTTCATACCTTGTTTATGAAGGAGACAATAATTTGCAGGTCTAAAAACTTATGGTACTATGGGTGTTAGACAAAATAGTATATGAATAAAATCCCCAAATTAAACTTTGAGAAAATGCAAAGGAATTCAAAGGAGTGAATGATGCATTCATTTTCTTCCTTATCAAGATGTTGGTGAATGATTTTTCCAAAAGGATATCTTCTAAGGAAATGGAAGTGATTAAGAATTTGGGAATTGGTATTATCCAATTTTCCATCTTTACTCATATCAAGGTCAAGGTTTATTAGAATTACTTTAAAAACTTTCTAATATGTCAAAGACAAATTGGTTTTACTATATTTGTGTAGATAGTTAGCAATGTACAAAAGATGTGCTCAAAAAAGGTGAAAGAGAATTATTTCCCTATTTTTATTAGTAGGTGCACTTTTCTCACCATTCAAGCTACAAAAATTGCTAATACATAAATGGTCAAAGTGACCCAACATGCATTTGAAGTAATGGATTCATTTTAACCTTAGTTCATTCATAGAATGATTAAAATTATCATATAAACACAAATTAAAAGATTTATGGGATAACTATACATATAGATATGCAATTCAAAAAAGGATTTATTCACCTAGATTAACATCAAATGAATATCCCGTGTGTGGGCTTTCAACGTTTGTTCCTCCTGTGGTCACGAAAAATGTGGCCTATGGGGGTTTGTCTGGGAGTATGGGAGGGGTGCATTCCTCTCTTCCAGCTAGTGTGAATGTTGCTAAACGGGGAGTTGTCACTTCTGTTGCGGTTGCGGGGGGTTCTGTGAATCGGGTGTTGTCTTTCTTTGAGGCTGGGCAAGGAGGTGCTCGACCTTCTGCTCATTCTTGAGTTCATCCTCTGCCTTGTGCTTGGGATTCCCCTATAGTGGTCTGTGGACCTGAGGTTATGGAGAATGAAGAGTATTATTTGAAGCAAGGAGTGGTCTGCAGGTTTAATGGCTTGTGGCCCTCCCTCCCTGATCTCCATAACTAGGTTTCCACCTCTTGGAAGTCGTTGGTTGCTAGTGAGATAGAGCTTTATCCTAGCGCTAGCAGCTTATTTTTAGCATCCTTTGCCTCCTCCGCGAAGCAGGACCATGTTCTGGATAGGGGTGGATGTGGGGGATTCATTCCCTATCCATCAGACCTTGGTCTCATTCTTTCAATGCCCTTACAAAGCCATTGAATACCCGACCAGTTTGGGTCTGACTGTCGAACCTTCCTCTCTAGTTCTAGGAGGATTCATGTTATGAATCTATTGGCAACACCATTGGATGCTTTTTAATGGTGGACTCTACGGCTTGGGAGCTTGGGCATACTACGGTAGCCCATATATTAGTGGATTTGGACATCTCCAAACCTCTCCATGGTGATTTGGTCTTGTTGGTGGAGGACAAACCCTAGAAGAAGCTCTTGGACTATGAGGGCCTCCCCTTTTGATTTAGAAGATATTTCTTTGTGTGTCATTTGGCCTCTGGTTGCCCACTTTCCCGTAAAAAGGGTGTTTCTACTTGGTGGAAATATGCTCTATTGGATCATCTTATGGTGGGTTCTACTCCTGTTGCTACAGAAGATGCATCTCCTTTGTCTTCTCATGAGCTTGATTCCCGCTCAGCTCCTATTTCAACTATCCCTTCTGAGGAGCCCTTGTAAGCTCATTCTGATGATGTTGACATTGTCCTGACTGAGCCTGCTCAAACCATGTTGGTTGCCTCTATTGATCCTTCATTTGATCTTGTCTACTCTCTTGTGCAGTCGTCTCCCCTGCGTGATGGCTCCTTGCCCTTGGTGGAGACTGTGGTTTCGCTTATATCTCCTCGCTTGGCACAAGACTGGTTTGTTGTGCTGAGAAGGAAGAAGGGACTCCCTCATTTTGTTTCGAGGCCTAGTGTCTTGAGTTCCAGTGTTTCCCCCTCTGTTCTTGGGGTTTCTAGTGTTATTTGACAGTTGTCTATCAGATGTTTCTACAACTATCACTTAGTTGTTTCTGTTGTTTCTTCTAGTTCAAGATTTATTTGAACTATGATTTCTTTTGGCCCTGGAGACTCTCTGTGTATGCAGCACCCTGTAAATGATTCTTATCTTTTCAAAAACATCAAATGAATATCTATTAGATACAAATGTGGTATACAAAGAGAGGGATGACTATGTGGTTTTGGATCCTTTGTATGAGCAAGAAATATTTTTTGATAAACCGCTTCCTATGAGGGATTAGAGTGCTAAGGAGTTCAATACCACAAAGGAAAGGACAAATAAAGTGATACAAAGGAGTGAAAAGTGGTTGGATGAAATGAAGAAAAATATTATTCTATATGTGGAAGAGTAAGAAGTGAAAAATATTATTCAAAAGTAAAGGAAAAAGAAGAGAAAGCACTAAGGCACCACACAAAGTAGCACAAATTATGGGGAAGAGGAATAAGAACATGAAGAGGAAGCTCTAAAGCTCAAAAGGAAGAAAAAGACACCCAAAATCAGATTTTTGCATTAAGGGATAGTCCAGAAAGAAGAGAAAGGTTCTTCACAAATACCTACAACCACTTTCATTCCAAGCCCACCTCGTGTTAACCAAATTGAACAAGCTCAAGTAGGTGTGCTTGCTTCTTCATATTTCAAAGAATATTTTTTATAACCTTAGAATCCCCTAGGATCATCTTTCACCATAAAATCGCCCTCTAATTCCTTCTCCTCAACACTCGCCTACTCCTAAGTCTCCTCCACAACCAATTTCCAAAACTATATATATTCCTCTACTAGCGGACCCTCCAAATACAACTCCAACTCTATTTACAACCATATTACCTATATAATTTCCAAGAGAGACCCCATTAAAATTGAAACTCCTATTACTCCTCTAAAGAGGACACCATCTCTACCTCCCCAAAATATCTCAAGGGATAGAAGGAACGTCAACAAAAGGGTAAGGCATAATATTAAGGGTCAATTTCTTGGGATATGCTAGTATGGTTTGATCAAATCATCCAAAATAAAAAGAGAGTGACCAAGATAGCTATGGATGTTCTTACACAAATGGCTTCCATGTTCCTAAACCCCATTCTCCTAAGAAATCCAAAGTAAGATAAGTTATTACAACAAATGCTCAAGGGATGAGACAAGATTTGATTATTACTTTACTATCATATATGCTCAATTTAGAAATGTAACTTATGGATTATATGATGACATTGTCTCCCTCAAGAAGTAATCAATGGATGAGGTGAAGCAAGATGCAAATCCTTCTATTGAATTGACGATTAGGCTACAAAGGAGGAACTAAAAGATAAAGGCTCTATCTTATCTCCTACAATGATTACTTGGTCCACCCTATTGAATATTTAGCTACAAATCCTACCCCTTATTTTTTCAAACTACAGAGAAGGATATTCCTACTATAGGGGAACTGGACAATATATTAAAAGCCACTAGGGCATGGAATAATAAGCTACTATCTTTGGGCCACAAAGTTATGAAATAAATTGTTGATGTGTGTGGCATGATCTCCAAGCATATGGATGCAATAAAAATACTTGTAAGGAGATCGGTGAAGAGTTGGGTCTTGTAGAGGATGTGTATCCCAAGGAGGTGGAGATGGTCAAGGTAGATTATTAAACTTTGGTAAATGATAGTGTGCTAGATATAATAGAGCTTTATATACACAAAAAAGTAATGAAGGTTAATAAATACTAAATGAAAATGTTAAACAATTACAAGAATAAATTTTAAAAAGCATATTTCATGGCTCATAATGTGTTTGATAATATGTATTTTTGTGGGAGGAATGGTGTGTTATTTATATGATGAAAAACATAATGTTAATGCAACTCGTTTTAAAAACTCAATTTGAAGAGGTGGTGAAGAAGGATAGGTTTTGATGCAAAATCAATCAGTTGACTAATGAGGATGGGGACTTCTTGCAAGGAGTTTGAAAAGGAAATAGTTGAGTATAGGCAAGTGCATGAGAGACTAGTGGATGTATTTCTCAAAATGTAAACTTTATGTATTTAGATGGCCCTGATCATAATCATGTACATATAGTTTTGGATAATTTTGTCAAATATCAAAAGAATGGACATAAATTCTAGAAAGATGCAAAAGATAGTGTTGTATAGTCTCGCAACATGCCTCATTTTTATTTTGGAAAAATAAGGACCCCCTCCCTTTTGGCTTAGGTCTAGCTTACCCTGCAGTGTTTCTAGTTTATCTAGGTCTACCAAACCTCAAATTTAATTGCCTTAATGGTCAAAATCACTTGGCAATTTATCATAAACTCAAAACCCAAAATTTTGGTATCCTAAATGGTTGAAATTCCATCATGGATGGAAAGAACATTGACAAATAGTATGAGTTACTTTTGGAAGTTTTGAAAATACACAAGTTATGACTTAAAAGAATTTTGTGCCTTACTAAAATAAATGTGCAGTAGCAACCAAAATTCTTGAAATATGCAGTAGCAGCCAAAATTTTAGAAATGTAATAGCAACCTAAATCCCCTCAGAAGTGCAATAGCAACCAAAATTCCCTCAAAAGTGCAGTAGCAACCAAAAATTTTGAAATGTGTAATAGCAACCAAAAATTTTGAAATGTGCAATAGCAGCCAGAATTCTTGAAATGTGCAATAATAGCTAAAATTTCTTAAATATGCAGTAGCGACCAACATCCCCTCAAATGTGCAATAGCGACCAAAATTTCTGAAATCATCCAATGGGACATCCAAAAAGACATCTTATGGGACATCTCATAGCACATCCAATGGGACATCTTGTAACACCCTAAATTCCTGAAATCTTCTTATAGGACATCCAGAGGACATCCTATGGCACTCAAAAAACTTGAAATTTTCCAAAGGGACATTTTGTAACAAGATTTTTTGTGAACATTTAAAATGTTGCATTTTATCATATGGTAAAAATGAAATTTATAAACATTTTAAATGACTACCCAAATTTGATTTTGTGAAGAAAAGGAAGAAGATAAGTCAAAAAAATAGTTTTATTAAAACAGCAATATCTCCTTCATTTCTTAACAAAATTTAAAAATTAAAAATAACCTAGAAATCTTAAAGCACGAGGAATAAAACCCCGAAACCGTTTGGAATAATTTTCTAAAATGAAAAAATCATTCATGAATGTTTAAAACATGAATAGACCTCATTTTGGTGGGAATATGACTCCCAACTAAACATTTTATTATTTGGGGTTAACATAGATTATTAAAACAGAAATAAACATGGTTTAAGTCATTAGAAACATTAATGACTATAAATTTAAAATCTAAAGTTGCAAATTATAATTTTACGGGTTTATTTTACAAAGATTGAGATATTTGATAAAGTTAAATTATTTCTTTTGCAAGTAATTCAAATTGCAGGCAACTAGAATTTTAATTACTAGTCTATGTTACAGAGCTTGCTAAAGAGAAGATATGCTACAGAATATTCCAAGAGCTAGTTGTAATTGCTGACATCGCCCATGTGAAGAGTTTAATTTGCTACCATTGATTTTTGAGGATGAATAATGACCATTGATCATTTGTAACTGATTTTATGAGTGCTATGTTTTATAAATAGGAGACACATAAGCATAAGAGCTCCAAGAGCTCACTGTTAAAGGAAAGCAACTAAGTGATATAAAATCCTTAGGTAGATTAGACTAGGCCTAGAAATTGGTCATTATTGTGGAGCATGTAGTTGGAAAATAGTCAATTCTTGTTCACTTCATGGTTTCCTACTGCCTAGATAGTGAAATTGTTAGAGTATACTTGTAAATATTATAATGTTGATATGAAAGAAGGTCATTTTGATTACAAACCTAACTGTAACTTGTCATATTCCTCTAAAATATCAAGTTGCTACACTAGAATTCAAGTGCACTTGAACTATTTCTAAGAGTGATAAGATTCCTTAGAAGATTGCACCATTTGTGCATAATTGTGACAAAGTCTAATGAAACATAGATTGGTAAAATAATATCAATTTTGCAATTTTGAAGTATATTTGTACAGGATCACTATAAATTTTCTAACACTTTCTCTTTCTCAACCCTTTATTTTGTATTTTATTTTGAGGTTTGTAATCCCTAAAATTCATAAATTTTAAAGCATCATAAATAATAAATCTAATGATAAGAAGTGTTCTAAGATGCATAAATATAATCAAATTAAAGATCTTTGAACATTAATTAAGGTTGATTTTGTGAATCTAACAATTATCTTTAGAATGTAATCTTGCTTACATATCCAGTGCGTAAGTCCCTTTGTAAAAATGGTTTGAAAATGAACTCTAAGTAAAACTCGTACAGTCAAGACTTGACTAATAGAGCCTTAGGATGGTTAAATTCTATCTCGGAATTTGATTTTCTTTCAAGAGAGGTAAAGTTCTTTGTGAATTTTATCTATGTAATGTGTGACTAACATCCACATCAATGGTTATTTAGAAGTTTGCACAAGTCATATGACATGCATTTACATGTCAATTTTTGTGTGAAATGTAATAAAATTATAGAAGCCAAAACAAAAAGTAAAATTCTTTTTGGAATTTTTTTTGTATTTTGTCTCATTTAGTTTTGGAAAGAATTAACTTTTAACGTCCTCATACCCAACAAACCTATATATTTATAACTGAAACTCTTTATAAGGGGTTGGAAACCTTTTGGAAGTAATACAATACCATGTTTGTTTCCCTTTTGTGATTTTTCAATCTCTACGCATGTTTTATCTCACTTTGTACATTTAATTCATGGATTTTGATGAGTTTGAGAGTGACTTCATAGAATATATTTTTAGCACTTTACACTACTAAAGTCATTTGTTTAATGTGCTCGGGTCATTGGGTTTTATGGTTCAACTTTCCTTTGAAGATTGCACCATCTTGCATATTTGTTACAATACATTGGGTCATGTCAAGAGCAGTTTGAAAACAAATTTATTGCTCCACTAAATGGTGTATGGAATGAGAAAAATAGGCCTAGATTCTCTAACCCTTGCTTTCTCCCACTTTTTTTGTATGTGTATTAGAATAGGGTTATATTACTTGAATTTTTTATTTTTTTAGTTTAGGGTTTTATATGTACAAATGTGATGATTTATTTTTTGTATAAGACAAATTTTAAAGAGTTTTTTGTGTACAATTATTCTAATTTTTAAATTTCTTCAAATTCATGAATACACTTTTTCACAAAGAAATTAATCATGATAGGGTTGAATTCTCATGAATAGGTAATGAATTTATATGTCGTAAATTTCTTTAGACTATAATCTTAATTGTAAAATACACATTGTTATTAAGTTAAAGTAGAAAATTTAGTTGTCTTTTCAACTTCCAATTATATTCTACCTTTAAAAGGTTCATTGCTATCAAAAAAAGCAAAACTATCATACCTTTCTAATTGAGCTAGAAAATTAAGACCTTTTGCTCACTTTTTCTTGTGATTTATAATTTAAAACCTCCATGTGCTCATAAGAAAGTTTGAAAGGTGTCAATCTTTCAATTTTATTCAAAAACTCTTGGAGTGGAAGTAACAATTTTTTAATTTGTACATTATCATAAGCCTCTAAAATCACTAAAACTTGAAACATATCTATCGAATTGAATTTAAAGGCAATCAAAGAGACTTTATACTTTATTCAAACTATTGTACCATCATAGGTTGTTAAACCTTACTTATAATTCTTAGCCTTTCACTCGAGCCCCTTGAATGAGATTACCAAACTTCTCTTCTACTTATGTGTTCCAATCTATTTGCAAATCAAATGAAGACTCTTCAAACTAGACATCTTTCAAATTGAAGATTATTTATCATTCCAATATATTGACATGTCAAAATACATTTCAACAATGATGTTAAAAAATTAAACCCACAATCAAAAATTCAATATACAACTATTCTATTTATAAACCATCTAAAAACAAAACACAAAAATAAAATTCACCATAAAAAACCAAAATAATACAAATATAAAAAATAAAACACTCACATCAACTTACTTAAGGATCTATTTTGAAATAGACATGAAAGACACTATTTTGTCATAAGACATGGGATATTGTATTATTCACAACACGAGAGTGTATGCCATATACACAAGTTAATAACATACAACCAACGAAATAGATAAATGTCACCATCTGCCAAAATAATGTACTTCGGAGGTATTATATGAAAAGATGTTTTCATTTAAATTTTCTCCAAATTAGAAGTTCATAGCTACAATGAAGAAGTGCCATGTTTGTTTCTTTCTCATTTTCCATATAAATTCTCAATTAACAAGTTATAAAAATATATTTAAAATATGTCAAAAGAGATATCAATTGAATAGATGAACACATAAATCTTATTGTATCTACATTGTTTAAAAATTTATTTATGTTTTTTTCTATATTTTTAATTTAATTAATTATTTAAAGTTTATATTTTCACTGGTTTGTATCTAAATTTCCAACTTTAATTAAGAAATCAAAATATTTTATTTCTTGATTAAAACTTTTTTTTTAAATTAATCAATCTTTAAATTTTAACTTTCAAAAATTATAGGTTTTTTCTTCCATTTAAATATTAATATTATGACATATAAATGACTGTCAAATTTAAATGAAATGTAAGAGTTTTTGTTATAACACTCACATTATTACATTCCACCCCTTGCTGTTATTATAAAATGTCACTCAACATTAATTAAAAAATTGAAGATTTCCTATGTTGAAATTAGCTGTCTTTTGTATTTCTAATAATCATATTTGTTGTAATTGTTATTACTCATGTGTTCACATGGAAGTAGGCATTCCACTTTGTAATTTACACTTTAAAAGTTGTACGCAATACTTAGTGTCGTGAAAGTCATAAATGTGACTTTGACACTCGTACACGCATTGGTGCTATTGAAGGAGGCACATGTAGCTGTTGGATTATACCATCCAATTATCTTCATAGTTGATCTCTTGTTGCTCATGGTTGTGACATTGCAATACAGCCATGGGTATATGTTTGAGATGCTGCTAAATTATTCTTAGATTGGAAAGCATTTGTTAAAGATGTGGAATATGTTATTGGATTGACTCCATGAAGCCAGTGGTTGAAAGTCTCCTCTCTCTCTTGATAGAGTACTGATACTTTGTTATGTTATTCAACAACACATATTGAGTATGCTTGAAGACTGGGTTTTTCCAGAAAGGGTTTCTTAGGAAGTCATATGAAATATGTTCTCTCTACTGTTAATGTTTAGATCTGTAACTTATTGCATTCCTTCTCTTGGTCAGCTAATTTCTTTCATTGTCAAAGTAACCCACTGAGGTACTACAGAAAACATCAAGATTGAGCATAATTCAACTTGATAATATTTGGAAGAAGATGACTTCTAGATGCATCTAAGAAGCCTTGGATTCTTGAAAACATAGGCTTGAGTTGCAAACAATTAGAAGATGTGATATGCTTCTAATACAACAGTGGGATTTTATTGCACAAATTTAAGTAAATATTCTTCAAAGACCACAACAGAAATTATAGCATGCATTGGATCCTCAGCTGACAAATACTGCTGAAATGCCAATCAAAGTAAGATCAACAAACCTGCATCTTACACAAATAATGCGATGTAAAAATAATAGGCGCAATGTGGAATAGAGCATAAATAGGGATTCATCTCATTATTTCTAAGAACATGTTTGGTGTAATGCTGTGATTGCCTTTAAGTCATGAGTAGTGACTGCTCATCATCATCCAGCCAAAATTTATTGCTAGTTTCTGGCATCTATAGCCATCGCATCCTTACACTATTATGCAGAGGCTTTCACTAAGTTTTCCAACACGCCTTCGCTGAATGACAAATTAACTATTGCTCATTAGCCTGTTGATTGAACCATTAAGACTTTTTAAATGGAACATGTAATAATGCAGAAGAGTATATAGTATGTTTAACTGCATGCAGATCCTGCAATATGAATTCAGCAAGGGTACCACTGTCATAGCTTTCACCAATCAGGAGAATTCTAAAAGATATATGATTGCTCGGTATCAATTTAAGTTTATGAAAGGAGACTAAAGAGTAATTAGTATATAATTGCTCAGTAATAATTTAAGTTTATAAAAGCAGATACGATTGCTTAGTATCCAATGAAGTTTATGAAACTAGAGTAATATGATTTCTCTGTATCAATTTAAGTTAATGAAAGCATAATACAATACCTCCAACTGAGACATCTTTGCAATCTAAAACCTCCAATTGAGATAGGCTGCAACAACAATTTGGTCTTTTAGTTTTCTTTTGACATTTATCAGAGTTACTCAAATTCAAATCTCACAGCAGAGCATGTTCTACGTCAAGGGAATGTTCCATGCCGAGCACAATTAAAACCTCTGCTTGAGAGGCTACAATAAATAAAATCATATAGCGATGGCTATATCAAGTCAGCAATGTCTTTGGCATGTCTTTGATTCTATCTGTTTTAACCTGTCTTCATAACATTTACAAATTAACATACCGTTCACATTTCAGTGAAAAAAGTCACCAAGAAAGCAAAAACAAATAGGCATCTAAACATATTTCATCAAAAACAAAACATCATACCACTTGACACTAACTCATTTAGAGTTTTGCTCAATAAATTAAAACTTGAAATCGTAACTACTAATCATGACTTCATGACTGCTTAAAATGTCATAATGTCATTTGAGTGATAACTCAAAAAAAAATACTACTGATTTATGCTGATGTAGTATTACAGTGTTTTTCAAACACTTCCAGTTTCCAGTTGGTTCTAGTTTTAAAATCATTCATAAGGAAAAAATTGAACACTGCTAATATGGAAATTCATTCTCCCTAATTCATAGAAACTCCAACATGTGCGATCATTTCTGTGCATTTAATGAGTCAAAACTTGCCAAAATAAAATTAGCAAAAAAACTAATTACTATCGATCATAAGTGGCTTTGTGGACTCATGTTATAATACAGCTTACCCTTCAGTAAAGGGTTTACATTGTGTGTCTCCACAAGAGAAATCTCTTTCCAACAAGGTGAAAATAAGGCTACAAAATTTTATGCACTAAACATGAGAAGATTCAAAAAAATTATTTGTATTGAATATTATGGTACATTTTCTTGATAGTAAAAATGGGAAAAGAATAGATTTCAATGTGTTTCACAAAAGCGGCACTAGGCCATCCAAAATTAATGCCTCAGCAATGGTAAAAGAAATTACAATACACAATGCTTCTGCAGGCTTTCCATGTGGCAGCAATTGTGTCTGCAATACAGAGATGACAACCTTCCAAGAATTCTCTGCAATCAGCTTCATGAAATCAAGCCTGTCAATGAATAATCTGCCACTATCGAACACTTAAAATGCTTCCTTAACTAGATTCGGCAACTTTGCTGCCAATCTTAGCTTTCCGGTGTCTTGCATTAGCTGATCTTTTATCCCTGCCATGTCTTGAAGATCCCTTTCTGCCTGAGCTTCTTGGAACTTTCTCTGGAACCTTGTCATCTGATGATTTCCTGGATGGCTCATCCAATGATAGTCTGCTGGGTTCAACTTTTGGCAGTGGGGGAGGCGTTATTCTGCTGGGTTCAACTTTTAGCAGTGGGGGAGGTGTCATTCTGGAGATTCTCTTCTCCAAAACATCCCTATGATAAGCCTGCAATGTCATCATAAAGGGATAGTGTATGAGCACACAATGATACATACTCCCATGGTAAAAAGGAAGAGCAGAGAGAATCTTTTAAGTCTTCCAAAACATGTCATTTTCAAGGAAAGCTTATGGGGGTTTAATGACCTGAAAACTACAGTCAAGAAGCACAGAAGCAGAAGAAAGATTGTGAAAAAGGCTCTCCTCAGACTACAATTGTTTCTTCCCATTCATAAAGATAAAAGAGGGAAAGTAAGCATCACATGATATAGTGTTTACCTGTACAACAAAATTCCGTCGTTCACAATCAAGAAACATGTTGACTCTCCAGTTAAGTCTAGCCATAATTTTATCTCTAACAATAGCAAAACTGATCTGATCCCTTGATGTGAATCGATCAACTTCATTGAACCAAAGGCATGTGAATAAATTTGTGATTGGGGTGTGCTCCCGTATAATCACACACCCTTCAGGAACGTCTACAAAGCAATTGAGAAATAATTATTTGTGATAAATCCATACAATATTGATGCCACAACTATTCAAAGGACCCAATAACAATGCAGTTAAGCCCTCTCTAAAAGCATCCAATTTCACATTGCAAACAGAAAGAAAAGTTTAAGAGACATACGAACCACTTGTAATTGGTAACTTGGATGAATTGTAATGAGTCAAGCCTTCCTTCCTATAGAACTCAACTTGAGCATCAATGGATGCGTTATCATACTTTCCAGCAGCTTTATTAGCCTCAGCTTCATCAAAGACATCAAACCGTCTATAATGTCGAGAAATAGCAAAATTATCATTGGTCCGCCACAAAAACCTGAGCAGGTAAGAGCCAAGAAAATAATGAATAACTTCATACACTATCTAATATCTATCCTGGAGCATAAAAAGGAGTAGAGTATAACCATTAGTGAATCCTTCTAAATACGTACTTCCTCAAATCTGGAGACCTATTTTGTTTCACTATAGTGAACATATTTTAAAAATTAATCACGATGTCTATAATGAAACAAAATCATGAATAACTTCATACACTATCTAATATCTATCCTGGAGCATAAAAAGGAGTAGACTATAACCATTAGTGAATCCTTCTAAATACATACTTCCTCAAATCTGGAGACTTATTTTGTTTCACTATAGTGAACATATTTTAAAAATTAATCACGATGTCTATAATGAAACAAAATCACATTTAATGAATACCATGCAACAATGGATCACCAGGTAGTTATGATTTAAAAATACAGCAATTCTGAATGCCAGAATTGAGGGAATGCTGTGTCAAAAAAAAACAAAAAATTACAAGTCATTCTATGTTCCTTTTCTAATATTCACTCAAAAACATTCTTAATTCATGGCTCCACAAGCCTTTGTAATTATCTCTTCGCTAGTAATTTTCTTATCAGTGCAAATAGCATATATCTTGCATGTACACTTGGCCCCCAGGAATCATTAATTGCAAGTCAGACTGGAAGGAATTACATTTTACCAGGGCCTAACTGCTTACATTTAAGTTAGACAAGCTGAGAAGGATTTCAGTTCACTGGAACCTGAACAATTATAAGTTAGACTAATTGTAGGTGATTTTGCATGTCTAGTAGTTCTGGGGCGATTTGCTTGCACTCTTCAATAGGGCAGGCAGTCAAATGGCCCACACATTGAAGTAAGATTCGTAGGTCACTAGAGCGGAATTGGGTTAGGTCAGCCAAGTCAGCTTCTCTTTCACAAAAACCACATAAATGCATGCCCCAGAGTGAAAGGGCTTATCTTCTAGCATAGTCCTCAGTGGTTAGGCTAAGGATTATTCAACCATGTGAAAAGTGGATTCAGCATCAGTTTTGGCTGGTGATGCTCTATGTCTTCTGCTGTTCCAACCATCATCAAACATGTCCCAAGACATCCTTTGATATTCATTGCAATAGAGCATCAATAATGAAGGCATCCCCTGATTGTTGTGTTCACTAGAAGGAACCTGAGTCCTTGTTGCAAAAAAGATATAATGTTTGGTGGGTACCAGCCACCAAAACTTGTCACAGATAAACTTAAGACAATGTTTTTGCAATGCTTCATATGCAAGGAAAAGAATAATTATTGCTGAGAATGTCAAGAAACAAAAATTTATTGACAATATTCTGAACAATGATAAGAAATAATCAACTGAACATAAGGTAGATTTTGATGAAGATGGCATGGATTCAATCCTAGAGCAAATTTATAATCAAACAAAAAGGTTATGATTAAAACTAGTTACTGAAAATAACCAACTCAAAAACACAGAGACAACGTTGAATAACTTCAATCGACCACTACTAGTTCTTCATTCATGCATTCTAAAGTGCTCCTAGTTAACCATAAACTATGAACATGCCAAATGTCCAAGGAAACAAGATCAAAGGAGGTTCTTTTTTATTTACCAAAGAAAGTGCTTGAACAAAAATCTCCAACAGTGAATTCATTTACAAAATATACTCCATATGTGGGAAAGGCCGTTAATTCAACAAAAATGATATTTTAAAGCTTTCAGAGAAGCCAAGTTGTAGTAGAACTAGAAATTGTTAAAAAAATAACTTTACCATTGATGTGTTAACATTATTGATAATTTTGATGCTAATAGTAATATAAATTTGCGTGATGATGTCTTCATTATCAATATCATTGCTATTATCAATAATATTATTATAAATATTTCTTTACTAACAACATTATCATTACTAAAAATGATTTTTCCACAGTCCATGTAAATGAATTAGCATGATTCTGGAAATAAATAAATGTTATTTTTGCATCAACATATCAGATCATACTCAGTGATTCATTATAGGATGAGGAAGAAAGACATTACTAATAATAAAATTATTGATAATGTTTTCACTATCCATATTTTTGTTATTATTAATAATATTGTCATATTATAGTTTACTTCCCTGACCTATGATAAATCTGTTTAGATTCAAGACTCCTTCCTTCAAATGGTGCACTCAATTTGAGAGTTATGTCAAAACACTCAAACTAATGAAATCCAACTAGAGAGCTAGAACTAAAATATCATCACAAGGCCTTTGATGGACAATCATATCAGCACTATATGACATGATTTAGGCCAGTACTCTTTCTCTGAATAGTTCTGGTTTTGGAATCAGCAGAGTATCCCATGCAACAATAATACTCTCAATTTTGGACAAAATTTCTGGATTGACACTACTTCTCTCATATTCATCTTTCCCTTAGCATGTAAGGATTGCATTTGGAGCAGAAAACAGCTTTGTATTTCATATTAATGTTCATTTGTGCAGTCATGAGGCCATCATCAATAGAACCTCTCTGATTGATGATATTTCCATAAAGAGATCACAAATACAGAGTTGGCTTTCCTTATTAGGAAAGGCATTGCCTGCAACCAAAATGATAATGATTGCTTTCATGTTGAGACTGGCAACTATGTCTGAGACAAACACAACAGACAGAAAAATTGAATAATCTGTCACCGATGCTAGTCAGATAGATAACATGGGCTTTTCTCTAAAGGCAATTGAACTTGTGCTTAATAATCTCTTTAGTCCCGAATAAAAATGGCTTTTTCTTTTATGAATGTACTGATGTCCATCTGTACCCAGATATCAATCCGAGCAAAGCTGTATTTAGTTATTCAAAGATTCTTCTGTTCTTGTTCTGATGCAATGGATCCAAATATCATGAGTCCAGAAAAGCCGTATTTAGTTTTTCCAAAGAGATATTCAAACAAGCTTAGGAGGTTTTCTTTAATAAGTGTTGTGTGAGCTCGAGTTACATCCCATAAACACAAAATTAAAGAATAAAATGGAAGGAAAAAAGCCATGTACAAGGCATCCAACAGATCTTACAAATCCGTAAAATGTCAAATTGATAAGTTTGATTTAAAAAACAGCAAAAATTGCACCACTAACAAACCTATATTGGTCAATCATATAAAAGCATAGTTACCAGGTTTGAAAATTTATATTTGTTCAAGACATCAAAAAATTCAGAAATCCAAAATCTTGGATTTGGAATTTATATGAACAGATAAAACATATAATTTAATAACACTTTATGAGCAGAATTATTAATATTATAAAATAAGCAGAAATAACAAAGAAGAAATTCAAACATCAATAATTTCAAAATATGGGGTTTCAAAATATTTTTAATTCCAATGAAAATTTGTCCGGCTTGGCATGCAGTCCGAAAAATCCATATCAAAAAAGATTTGAAACAAATACTGCCGAATTCAGTGACACTGAATAAAAGTAATGGATGAAAATCAAAAGTCCATTTAGCTGAACTGAATGATCAAGAGACTCAAGGAGTCAAGACAACAGGGACTCCTCAGGGAAAAGGTCTAGATTCAAGCCACTATGGGCCTAGACCAACAAAATGCCAAAGGGACGTCTAAACATGGCCTTTCATAAACAAAAATCAGTATCTAGCATATCACTACTGAAAACGTCTTGTAACAATTCTACTTATGAGATTACTGTTTATAAGCATATATTATCAAAGATCAAATGTATCCTCCACTTGAGATAGCTAATTCTAAACAATCAAAAACATCAAAAAAACCTCCCCCTTAGAAATTTGATTCGGTTTTAGGGTTAACATACACAAAATTGTATAATGATTTTTCTCTGGAGAACAATTACTTCTTACTCTAATCAAGTAATCAGAGATGCCAACCCATACTAATCTATGTTATTTATCCAAATTGACTCAAATGGATAGAATCTTGAGTCTTGTTATCTACATCTGTTTGTGTTTTCAAACTCTAGTTTCTTCCCGGGAAGTTGAGAACCATAAACTGAGCTAAAATAAGCCTATTAAGTATAAACATACAATGAAGTAAACTAGAAGTACTTAAAGTGGAGATAAAACAACCAGGGTGCTGCCTCCAGCTACTAACAGCTTTTTCATCTCCTACCTACTGAACCCCCTGTGCAAACAAAAGATGTAGTAACTGGCCCAACCCATGGCCATCCTCTGATTCTCAAACTAACAATCATGTCAACATTCGAGTATCCAGCCATGGGTGTGATCAAAATTTGATCAGCTATTTAACACATGGTTCTGGACCAAAAATGAGCCAGCCATTAAGCAAGGCCATGTTTTGAGTCATTTACTCCTAGTTTATATTGTGATGTGTTTTCTTCTACCATAGAAGGGTGAATTTGCAAGGTAGGTACTGCTCGTACTGCTTGGGGTCTGTAGACTGTGACTGTCCATTGAGAGGCCATGACAATAACCTTAAATGAACTCTCAGCCTGCACAGTTTACTGTTTTATATCGGGTTGGGGTTCACCCTGTTCCTGCAAGAGATCAGGGTAGCTTCTTTTGGCTGGCTCTGATAAGAGAAGTTTCTCCATGACCTTTATGCAGGGCATGCCAGTGAAAATTATTAACCAGCTGAACAACACAGTTGTCAAGCACTTCCCTCCTGTTTTGCTGCTGCTGGTTGCAAATAACTAAGTAAACAATGCACCTTTCCAGAAAAGGGTTTTGAATGTCCTCTCCGGTGTTCTTATTAATTTTCCGGATGCTTCCTGTAATAGTTGCTAGGTCAGAAATAAGAAATGAGTCTTCCCTCTGGTATTCAAGACTCCTATGCTCTAAGTATCTGGGTTATATGGCTGAATACTTTACCATTTCCTCCCAGACTTGCAAGGGATCTGTATCAGAATACAGGCACTTGTATTTACAGGAAAATATGGGTTCTCTTTAGGGCCTAGGCCTAGAGTTGTAAGCTTCTTCTAAGAATCATTTACAGGGAGAAAAGGTGAAGCTCTCGAGTAATTGGGTGCTGGGTAGATTGAGTGATATCTAGGGATCCGAAACAAATCTCAACCATGGAAACTAGCAATCCTTCCTCAAAAACTTTTGGATGGTATTTGGCATTGATATACCTCCTTGTAAGGTGGCTAGGTGGCTTAAGTTTGCAATAGGGCAGCTAAGGGACTATCTGCTCTTGATTTTGCCTTTTCTCTGGTGCTCAACGGATGAAGATATAGATATGATCCATATGAACTTCTGAAGATTTCTAAAATGCATTATTTGCCTAGGTTTGCACCTTCCTCCTAAGATTGTGATTATTTCACCCAAGAAGATGAAAAGGGAAATGCTGATAAATGTTGGTGTAGAAAATAGGCCTCTGGTAGATATACTCAACAATAATTGTGATGAGGCCATCCCTTACAATCTAAGTTACCGGTTCAGGTTCAGGTTCAAGTTCGGATTCGATGGTTCGCTTCGCGGGTTCGGGCAACAAAAAAAATTAGGGGTTGGGTTTGTTAATACAAAAACATATAAAAATAAAAAATATATACATATTTTAATCTATAATAATACTTATAAGTCTTAAACAATATTAATAAAGTTCATATATAATATTTAATATTATAATATAATAATAAAATTATAACTATCATAGTCAATACAATAAGAACTCTCATTTTTCCTTTGTAAATATTATTTACCCTTTTCCAATTTCCTATAAGATGTGATATATAGATCCATTAAAACTAGCATTAAAAATGTCTAAGATATGTGAAAATTTGATTAAATAACAATTATTATTTTAATTATATTTATACAATATTAATTATGATCGAAAACTTAATAAATAAATATAATTAAAATTACATTTACAATTAAAATTTATTATTTTAAATAATAAAAATAATTATTTCTAATATAAACCTCCTAATTTTAACCTTAATTAAAATTCCATTTTAAAACATAAAAATAAATAAAAATTAAAAATTAAACCTAAATTCTAACCTAAAACATAAAACAAAAAACCTAAAAGAAAACATCCCCCGGATTTAGCTAGCACCGAAACCAAGAGTAGAGGCATGAGCATAGGTTTTCCAAGCGACAGAAGCGCCACTTTCTCTCTTGGTCCAAGCGATGGAAGCAATGGTGACTAGGTCGAGCGCTCTGTTCCGAACACATTTTGAAAGGACCATCTCGCGCCTGCCTGTGGAAACGCACTTCCTATCACGTGCCTCTCTGGTGAACTCTTCTACGTGTTGGTTGATCAATTTCGGCTTAGGGCACGATTTACAAAGGAAAAATGAGGGTTTGTTGCTGTAGAGAAGAAAATATATTGGAAATTCATGAGAGGTTCACCTGGATTTATCTCAGATGAACCCACAATCATTGTGAAGAGCCCTGGACGGACCCCCCACGAAACCGAAACCCGAACCTGTAGGTTCAAGAGGCTGAACCAGTAACATAGCTTACAATCATACATTCCATGATGTGTCATGGCCAATTTTATTTTCCACAAGTAGCATGGAAAAGTTCACTCTCTTTGTAAGTGGAAAGGGCAGGACATGGGGGCATTTAATGTTGTTTGTTTTTTTATGAGATTGAATCATGTGAATGATGGATTGTGGCAGGGCTTAGGTAAGAGCTCAATATAATAGGGACATAAGGGGTGGGAAATGAAGTTAGGGAAGTCAAGTGCATATAAAAGCAAGCCCTGTCTTATATAGAGGCTGAATAAAGATATATGTTTAAACTTTAAACCATAGTTTAAAAACCCATGGCCCCACAAAACTCGGAAGACCCAAATTTGACTCAGACTTAGTGAGTCAGCTAAAACTTGGCAACTGACTGTAAACTGCCCATTCATGACTGGAAATGCCCGATGCCCATTCCATACACAGACAAACAACAGACATTTAATCACCCACTCATGATTAGATAATGGGCTGCAAAACAAAGATGTGCCTTCAACAGCCTGCAACTAGAAAATGTGCTCACGGGATTGCCTTTTCTTGGCATTTGGCATGTATGTGGTTGTAATGTCCCGTTCTAAAATCTGCCTTCATTTATTTAAGTATAATAAACCCTAGCTCAATAAGAGTTGCATAATTAATAAGTATGAATTTAACTTATAAATTGCAACTTAACAACTTATTAAATAACTTATTAAATAATTTATATTTAATGCTTAGAATATATTTTAGAAAATATAGAACTTATCCTCTTAGTTCTTCCTAAAATCTTGCTCTGATCTGCAGTGATCTATCTTCAATAATCTGCCAAAAATGTCTCTAAAGTCTGCCTAAGTTAGGGGTTTTCGTCCACTAACTCAGTTATAGGAATTAAGGGGTTTCATCCTTAATCTCAGGCCTAAAGGGGTTCCGTCCTTAATTTCAGGCCTAAAGGGGTTTCATCCTCGGGCTGTTAGAAACTTGGTTCATATTCCACAAGGGAAATAATAAAATAATGTCTTGATCAATTGATGTTCTTCCTCTTCATTTTTTCCTTCCTTTATATACCTTTTTTATTTGCTTGACATGACTCTTCATTTCATGCCCTTCGACCCTTTCATTAACTTAATTAATTTTCAGTTTTGATAATATTGCTTATCTCTCCTTGATCGCTCCTTTTGGTGGTGATAATTAAATTCTATATTGTATGTTAGTCAGAGATTCATTTTTGGGTGGGGCATTACAGTGGTCAAGGGTGTCTTCACACGGCATGACTCCTGCATTCCATATCCTTCATACATTGTCTTCATATGCTGCATGCAACAATGCAATGCAATGCAATATCATCACAGCTTTGGGTGAGTTTTTTGCCGAGTTTTGACAAATTTTGCTGCTTTTTTGGTGATTAACTAGCCCATTATCTGCAAAAAATCACCCCCAAGTTATTGGAGAATGACTTGGGAGCAGTTTTGTCTCACAAGAACTCACAAATCAAGCAAGTTTTTTGCAAGTTTTTTAACCATGGTTTAAACTTTAAACACATACAAGGAGATATGTGGTTATTAGACATGTTACCATACATTATATTTACAACTTTAAGCAGAAGTGGCGATTTATTGGGTAGGAAGAGAAAGGTGTGGGGAATGTGGAAGTTATTCAAATAGCAAATACAACAATGAAGGTAATGTTATAAAAGACTGAAACCTAGGTAATCGTTACAGAGAAATGGGATAAGGGAACTAAGAATAATAAGATGGTTAAAAAATTAAAAATCAATTTTCAGTGAAGTCTTCAAAACTTTACGAAGCTAAGTCAAGTGAGTGGTAAGGACTAAGGAATAAAGAGTGACTAAAGCATTATTGGCACTAACTCTGGTGTAGGAATGCTAATGACTGCCACTGCTGGGATCCTTAACTCCATTTGACCTTTTCTGGCACTAATCATTAGCACCTGTAGCATTAGCAATTGATTTCTCTAAAGCAACCATGTTTTGAAGACCAGCGGGGTGTGTACCTGTGCCCCTGAATATGACAAGATCACAGTGCTGATCATTAATGCAGCTTTTTTCACAAGGAGATCAAGCAAACAATTGTTATGTCATACTTTATGCTGATTTTGAGGATCATTGGGCTTGCCTGTGATACCTATTATTTGAAAAACAATATGTTTATTTTCCAGTTTAACGCTATAATCTTTGAAGTGATTGTCCTTGTATTGTTTGACTCTTATCTGATTCTGATCAGACAGTACTAGGTTGATAACCCTACTGATCGTCAACTCACAGATTTTATGCTCTCTCAAACATTGTTTACCACTTTAATCACTTGGAAACAAAAGTAACACATGCCCAAGAACAATAACATCAAATATCATATAAACATGTAAAATAGGGCACAAACACATCACAAGAATATATGAAGCACCATATACAGCTGGAGAAAACCGTTAACTGCATGAATAACTCCGGGAAGAGTATGACTCCTAGCATCCCATCACTATCTTAGGGGTCAACATACAACTTTTACATCGCCAACATGGCTAATAAGAGCCATACATCAAGTTTCTAGCTCCACCCCTTCTCCAACCCTCCAACTAGGAAAACCTTGATCACCTCCAACAAATCTTACAAAGATGAGCAATGTGAGAATTGAAATGAAGAATCGATCCCTTTCCATGTCTGGAAAGGCAACTTAAGATCTTGCTACAGCTTCCAAAATACACAAAAATGGAAAACCAAGCAACCAAATTGAAGATCAAATGTCAAAATGCTCTGAAATTCTACTTGTTTGTGACATGACAAGTTTGCCACTTGCCACAGTAATTAATTTTCTGTTTCAGGCATGTTCACCACAGTGAACAATGTCCAGTCCTTGTCTGAAGGGGAAAGCTCACCAAAGTACATTTTGCAAGCTGTTATAGGATCTCCAACTTTGATTAGAGGCATTTAGAAAATGTGCCAATACACATCTGATCATTCTCATTCGTTATCACAGTCCCATTTCAACAGTACAATGATGAATTCCTCCTTTTCACATATTGACAACACTTCAACAAGTAGGAATGAGATGTCTTCAATGGTCTATTTTGACTTCCTCACCCCACCCTACCTAGGGAGCTTTTGGCCCCTAAAAGCTATAGGGATCAAATGAGAAGGATTAAAGGATCCTTCATCCTATGACGATACCATCTTGCCTTGCACCACAAGACAAACATCATCCAAATCTTGGCAGTTCTGCCCACAACTGACCTGCTGTGTCTGTTGTCCTCCTTCTCACTGCTCTCTTTGGGAATAAACCTTTTTCTAACTCCCAACGTCAGTTCCTAAGAGAACAAGCCCACCACTTGCATTAATCAACTACTTTCCTTTTGATATGCTGGCCAAAGCAATCTTGGATTTTCCATTGTGTGAGTTCAAGAGGAACTCTTTTCCCTTCAAGTCAATATTGGTTCTTCCTCTGGAAATAAATAACACATCCCTCTCATACAAATATGGACTCCTAATGATCACACCACATATGTCTAATGGAACCACATCAAACACAACCTCACCAACGAAATCCAAAGTTACTCCAAAACAAAGCTTGCATTGCTTTGTGGCCTTTTCACTCACATTGTCCTTCAACCATCCCAAGGAATAAGGACATGCATGGTCTACTACTTTCAGACCAACCTTGTCAACTAACTTGCAAGAAATCAGATTTGTTTGAGAGCACAAATCAAACAATGCATCAAAATTCTTACCTTTGGCTTGAATCTTGATGTGGAATACCTTAGTGAGCTCTTCTTCTCTACTTAAAGTTCCAACACTCACCATAGTAGCACCCTTGTTCAATGTAGCACACAAAAGACTCTCATCAATATCCAAATCTCCAATTATCTCTTCTCCTTTCTTCATGTAGATAGTGTTTTTGTCTTTCCCTTTCTTCCTCCAAGAACGTGCTTAACTCCAAATGTAATTTTTAACACCTTTCATCCACACGTCCATCCCTATTACAATGGGATTTGCTCTTACATTTGCCCTTTGTAATAGTAGTAGCATTATTTTGCCCTCTTCATCTTGTTTCTTCTTGCGACCATACTTCTGGTCACAACCCTTGTGTTTATCAGAATATACCCCTTCTTATCTAGTTCAAGGTATTGCTCTTGGACACACACCCGATCTATGATTTGGGATTTGACCATGAGAATCACTCTTTATGTGTGATCAAACAAACCTCCTGCATACTTTATCAACACCTCATGATCCACAATATACTTCCCAAGCTAAGCTGGCCTTTTTCTAAATTCACTTGGCCAGGCCTGAATACTTTGCCCATGCTCTTACTTCAAATGATCCCATTGCATCACTCTTTCTTCTTCATGGAAAATAGGTTAGAGTTACTTCCTTAACAGCATTTTGAAGTCCTCTCACTTGGCCACCGGTGTTTATTTTCAAACCTCCAAGGAGTATGCTTAACAATCATAACATGTAAGCATGCTCAACAAGTTTCAACCTGACAAAAGAGAGATAAGTTGGTGTGGAGGGAGCCAATGTAGACTGAAGTGTACCTCCATTTGTGACAACCATTAGACAAATTTTTCAGCACTAATCTCTCCATCATACGGCTGGAAATTAATCTTGGCCTCAGCTTTGAAGAACTTCTCTAATTTAGAAGACTCCCCTTGCTCTACATCCACTTTACTGGATTCACCCTCTACTTCATGCTCCTTCGAAATGTCCATTCTTGCTAGCAAGACAAGCATCATGCTTTCTAACCTATCAAGTTCCTCTTCCATTGTGGATACCTTGGCTACATCTTCCAACTTCCAAAACCTAGTTTCTCCATCATCTTCTCTAACCATTCTCAATGTCCTTAAACACCTCCTTGATTCAATTTCTGGTTCAAAAGGCACTAAGATTCCTTCATGCTTTCTAACCTATCAAGTTCCTCTTCCATAGTGGATACCTTGGCTACATCTTCCAACTTCCAAAACCTAGTTTCTCCATCATCTTCTCTAACCATTCTCAATGTCCTTAAACACCTCCTTGATTCAATTTCTGGTTCAAAAGGCACTAAGATTCCTTCTCCACTCAATCCAATAGATGGCATAAACTTGCACCATCTGCATACACAAATTCCCCAAAGGAAAAAACTGCTCTAACAGCAGTTGATCTATAAACACTACGTTGATAACCTTAGGGACTTCCAACTCACATATAATATGCCAGCCCTCAAACAGTGTTTAACAATACAATCACATGGAATCAACAATAACACATGCTCAAGAAGATCAAACATCATCTAGGGCACAAACACATCATAAGAACATATGAAACCCCATATACGCATCTCATTGGTCTTACATAACTTTTCTTTCAAAGATTGTTTGCAGAGTATTTTCCCATCTAATACCAGCGATATGAAATTGAATTTTGAACCAGATTTTGAGATTTCACTAGCAGTGTCATTTTCTATTTATGTTCCGATCTTCTTGCTATAATATTGCAAATCCTGTAACTACAGTAATGCCAGTGCAGGTACTGGGGCAGCAAATTCATCCTCTTTAGAAGTGTGCTGATTGGCACATCTACCAACTCTCTGAGCAGGGTGTTCAACTAGCTCAGAGAATCTTTTCTAGCTTTCTCTATTTCAACAAATAATACCTCCACATTAGATTTGATAGCAATCTGCAACATATTTTATTTCTCAGGTCTACAAAATGTAATTCTTGTTGCTTGGGATTGGCAAGCAGTTATTTACCACTTCAACTATCTTCCTAGAATAAAATGCTAGATAAGTTTCCCACTGCCAAAAGTTACATACCTTAAGAGAAGTGTCACACCTTTTTTATCTTTCTTCCTCATATCTGAGGTTTCCATTATGCATACAGTCGATCAGCCAATAGGGTGTTGTTACATTTACTCAATAGAATTTAATTGCAGGGAGCACCAAGATCTTGACTGAACCTCCACACCATTTTCATTACCAAAGCTTTGTTAAATAGATTGATATTTTTCATGTTTGAGAATCTATCTTTTTTCTGCTTGGTAATTGTGAGCCAGGATACAAGCAGATGTTTGAATTTCTCTACCAACCCTCTACATATGAAATTATTTTGAACTGTGATTAATTGTTCTTATACCTGTTTGGGGAATTGTTCAAGGGAGAGAGTGTGTACCAGGACAGTCTGAAGGATAGCCTAAGTTCGCTCAATTCTAACAGCAACATTTAACCAATGAATTGTCCATTTAACCAATTTGAGTTTCATTTTTCCTATTGTGGGTATACAGTGTACCCTGAGGATGTGTTTTTGCAGCATTTCAGGGACAAGGGACATTTTGGGGACAGCGATGGATGGCCTGCTGCCCCTTACATCCCTATGATGACCCAGGGACATCAGCTAATCTCTTGTGGCTGTCAGTTTTAAGCCTAAGAAAAACATACACTCAACCCCATTTCCTATTAAAGATGTCTACTCAGACGTTTGTGCAATCTACCTAAGCTTGGAGCCACAAAGGGTTGCAATAAATGGCACAATTGATTACCTGATAGGCTGATAACTAAAATCCGCAGCAGGCCAACAATGGACTGCATAGTCAGGCCAGATCAATGGCATATTGATTAAGGTCCATGTAAGAATGTTTGGTTATAAATCTGAAACAAAACTTTAATAGTATGTTTATTGTTAGTTTAGTATGTATAATTAAAAATCCTAATCATCATACAAAGTAAGAAGACCTTTTTGCTGATAATTGAATCACCACCAAAATGAGATTTATCAGGCTGAGAAACATATTGGATACAATTAGCAGAACTCCCAGCTCTATGTGTAAGACACTTGGAAAGGATTGTAAATCACAGAATGACTTGCAACTGAAGGACTTGCAAACAGCGTGAGAGAACGATTCTGAATTGTTTTCTACAAGGGCGTGACAATCCATAACAGAGTCCAGATGATCAAATCCACCTTTTTCTGGTTCTGGGTTAATTAAACAGTGCTTGGAGTTTCCAGCAGAACTCTGGGTTGCCATCAATTTTCTAGCAGCCGACACATAATCTGCTCTTACAAATTCCAATAGTTATATTCTGCTCCACAAACCACGTTAGATTATTGGATCTCTTCTTTTCACTTACTTTAAGCCTAAGTTACGGAATTTGCCAAATTTCATCAGAAAAAATCAGAATATGATGAATTTAATATAACATGAAAAAAAAACGTTGAAAAATTGGCCACAAAATTCATAAAGGTGATTTTTTAACTTTAATCAAAAAAGACTATAGTGAAAAATCTGAAGAATATTTGTAAAAGTAAGATAGAAATCTGTCACTAGGGTTTTACCATTTGGATTTTTATTGTTTCTTTCCTAATTGACTATTAGTAAGCTTTGTTGTAGGATGTGCATCCCTGCTTGTTCATTTCCCTGTACCATCTGCAACATATAATCACTGTTTCACTGTCCAATAATCTGTGTTTGTTGCAGCATACATGAAAAGAGGACCACGATAGGAAAGATGCAGCCCTGATGCTTTTTCTTGGTCTATTCATTTTCTCTGCCAATGTTGCCCTCCAAAAACCTACAGCAAACTTTCAAAAGATTTTGCCTTCTTAAAATCTAAAGATTTAGGTTTTGAATGAGGTTTTATTTTACCTTTTTTCTTTTTTTAACTTTTTAAACTTAAATTTTAACCAATTGGATTTATTTTATCTACTTTAATCATTTAGACAATTATTTTGTTTTTGTTTTTTTAATGATATACAGGAGGAAAATCTGATCCAATCTAGGAAAATTTCCTGGAAACCTTCAAGGATTAATATTATTCTGATGATGTCTGTGATGACCACTACATTCAATGACAACAATTGCTCCAAGGACGTGACCAGTCGATTTGTGCCTAGACCGATGCCTTCCACAACCTCTATGCAAAGTTGGGCACATTAAAGTCAGACAAACATAGAATCCTCAAGTATTGTAATGGCCTGCACCCATTCATTCAGTCCAAACCGAAGTTAACCAAGGTCAAGATGATGCGAAAAGCCTATCACTATGTGACTATCATTGAGGAGGAGTCAAGACTGAAGAGCAAACAGGATAAATACCCTAAGCCAAAGAAAATGCCTTCTTCAGACAATGCCATGTCATCCAACACAAGTAAATGGTGCAAACATAAATACAGTAGCCACTCCAACATATGGTGCCATGTGCACAAGAATTTTAATTGCACACACAGAAGCAGAGGGTTCCCATGAGCCAGAGGTGGAGAACACAAACCCCGAAGCTGCCTGTTTCCATGCAAAAATCACAACATTCATCCCAAATGTAGAACCAAAGCACCTATTCTAATCACAGATGTTGGTGCAAGGGGAGTCGTTGATTTTTCTTGTCAATGGCAATAGCATGAAGAGCCTCATTTCTACAGCTACTGTTGCACACTTGAATTTGCCAACCACACCTTATCCATACCCTTGCAATTTGGGATGGATTGATTTGTTTAGCAGCCAAAGTATGCATGTCATGAGTCAATGTCACTTCTCATTTGCTATTCATCCTTTCCACGAGCAGCCAATACATGGCATCACGCTAATTGTTTCCAAGGACATAATCCTTGGACATCCCTATCTACATCTTCTTGCCAAAGTGCCTACATAGACAATTCTCAAAGCATCACCATTTCAATGAGTGGTAAGAGATAAAAATCCCATAGCAATTCCATGAGCCAAACATGTCGCACAATCTCTATGCCAAATTGCACAAGTTTCCTTCAACACAATTGGGACAATTGTCTTTCAAGAAGAGGCAAATGATCCATGAGTTCCTACACAAGCACATACACCATTAGACATTAGTTCCAAGAGCGCAATCTTGCACACATCTCCTTGCTCCATGTGCAACCCACATATCACGCAATTCAGCATACATCATCTAGCTCATGCGCATCCCTTTACATCATGTGTCATTCACATAAGGTGAAAGATCATGTCACACAGCATTGCCAGCAACTCTATGTTATGTGCCATGCATGCATTTTCATGTATTAGCGTCCACAAGGCACACAGTTCAAAACTCAACAAAGAAATCGTGCAACACCACAAAAAACACACACAACAATCCCACACATCTTCTAGAGTTGTTTCAGGACATGCCAGTTGTCACCAACACACAACCAGAATCCTAACTATTGGAAGATGAAGTGTCATACATGGAAGACCAATCGATTCAACTTCCATAACAACCTCCATCTTCACTATCATGTAAATTATAAATGTAAACGTATAACATAGTAGATAGGGGAATAGATTTAGCAGCCAGACATTGTAAATACACAGCTACATATATCCACAAGATTGTGCCATCATACCATGTATAGAACACACAAGTTAGTAGTATGTTCCAGTTCTAGAATACTTCTTTGTCTAATACTATATCTCCATATTGCTTCCGCACACTTACAAAACATAAAAGATCTCACCTAGTGCATTGCTCCTCAAACCATCTGGGCTTTGGATCACTCCTACTCCATCCCTCCATATCTAGCCATAAGTTTTGCGAACTGGTTTTTCTAGTTCAACGTTGAGACATATCTCCTTGCATGGTTGCCTTGATACTTTGTAAACTCAAAAGCAGTAATTTTCTTGCCTGGGGCTCCTGTCTTCTTGAGGGAAGAGTCATACTAATATTTACAGGGGAGCAAGGGGAAACCAACCAGAATTAGAACAACGTTTGGGAGGTCTTCTAAGGTGCTGAAAGCTAAATTTCATAAATAACCCTGATATTTAAATGAATCAGGGTCATCTTTTAAAATCCTTGTCTTTTCTTGATTGGATGATAACATTGCCACAAATTAGCCCCTTTGGCATCATCAATATGTGCACAAAACCTACCAGTTTCTAGTTCTCTTGCACCAAGGTTCCTAGAGATTTGGGTCCTGAAATGCCTCCATAAATCTGCAAATCAAGGCTTTCTCCTTCAGCAGCAATAGGTTGTTCTCTATTTCATCAATGGAGAAGCTGATCTTGAGTAGAGTTTTCATTCTGAGATAACATCATTTTCCTTTTTGGCAGAAACAGAAGGCATTATGACAATCCTCTGAGCAAGATGTTGGATTAAATGCCAGATTTCTATGGATTGTCAGTTGAAAATTGAAAATACAATTGGAAAGACGATAGACTAGAGCTTTTTAAATATGGTGAGAATATTATATGAAACCACAATTATTAGAACTAAACAAGGCTCTGTTGTTTTTACAACAGACAAGATTTGTAAATCAAGATGAGAATAGTGACATCAAAGAAATACTTGGTTGAGAAAATGAATAACTTACTGAGGAAATTATCAAGTATATTTTGGAAGTAAGCAACAACAAACAGCATTCTCAATTGGGATTGCTGTCCCTGACCCACTGATTGTAAATCTCAATTTCGTATTCCAGCATGTGATCTGAATCCCAGGAGGCATCTATGGGACGACACTCTAAATTGCTAGAACCTAGATCTTTTAGATGAGAAAGCAATATTAAACAAGAACATAGGAGCAAGAACCAACATTCATTGCATGTAGCATAGGAAAGATACATAGAAACAGAAATTTTATTAATCTTGATGAAGATGTTTATCTTTCTATATTCTTATATATGTCTTGCTCGTCATATCTAACTATGTAGATGTATATACATAATCATACAACGCTGAGAAAGGCAAGAAACCATAACGGAAGATGAACCAATTGCTCTTCCACATGTAACAATTTACTTTCTGTCACTTAGAATGTCAATGACCTGCATCAAAATATAAAGGTATAGAGGGCTCTGCCCAAATAAGGATGGGACCAACACCATTAGCTCTTAGTGGTAGCGCATATGTAGGGTTAAGTTGAGCAGCTGGGATCAAGAGGAGCCAAGATAGGTATCTGAGACCATTACATGCCCAATGGTGTATGTTGCATAAGCTTTGGTGCATGATCAGGTGACACCGCATCCAATATTTCCAGAATGGCCTAAGTCACTAAAACTATAGGTTCAACATCTAGTGAACACTATATCCAATCTTCCCAGAATGCCCTAATTCACTAGAAATATAGGTTCAGCATCTGATGAAGGTAGAATTGTGTCATCTTGGAGTTACAAAATACTATGAAAGGTGATTGTGAGTTACCACAGACCATAAAAAATGAGTTGGCATTACCAATTTCTATGAGAATGGGCTTGGAAGGATCGCTGGAGATAGTTAGTGATGCCATCTGGTTCAACAGGAATCAAATAGGAACATTAAAAATTCATTTGATGATTCTACTACTGGCTCAGGTCCTATTTCCTAGAAAATGTTAGTGAGAAAACGACCTTACAGAAAACAAGGTGAAGGACCAAGTTCCAAGGTTTCAAGATCATCTAGGAGTTCCTCCCTCAGCCTCTGCCTCTAGAAACTCCTAGCAAGAAGGACAAAGGTCCAATAGCCAATAATGAATAAGAAATTCAAGCATCTCAAAGTTAGCAGGGAACTCTTGTCCTTATTAATTTTTGTACAACAAGAATTCTTGCAAATTGAAGTCCTGATATGGCTCCATATAAGAAGAGAAGGGATACTGAAATATGCATTTTGGACTTTGTCAAAATAAAGATTGGAAGCACATTGTTGTCTGGTATAAGGCCAACAACTCAAACAACTGGAACTTTGTTAATAGCACCTGTAATGTACTTGATAATTAGATGGAACTACTAAAACTAAGATGCTGATTTACAATGCTTTGCTTTGTATATAGGAATTGCAACAACAGCAATCAGCTTGAACAATTGTCACTTTCCTTTCACAAAAGAGTGGCACCAATGCTTGTTTGCTTGACAAGACCATAAAATTCTTTATCAGAAGTAGAATACTTTTGCTTGACTTACAACATGGTATCATCCAATGACTCTAATTGTCAATACGATTCATTAAATGCCCAAGGGAGAAAATAAATCTGCTTATTAAAAAAGAGAAAATTAAAAAACAAGACACCTCTTAAAAAATTTTAAATTAATGCTAAAAATAAAAACCAGTTGCTGAAAGGACCTAATATGCATTACAGAATCATAACAAAAAGGTGGCCTTCTTGTACTCTTCATTCACAAATGTTAGTTCACTTCACAGTACTGTGTATATTATCTGGTTTTTAAGAGTGCTATGATTCCTCTTATTGTTGGTAGGAGAAACAGAGCTGTATCTAATTCACTTTGTGACTTTATTAACAGCATCCTATAGCAGTAGCTCACCAGTGAGACCTTTGAAAATAATTGGTAGCAAAGAATCTCCATATAAAATAAATCTTTACAAGTTTGATTCACCCAAATTACTGAATATCTTTTCCTTATGATAAGATATATTTAACTAAGAAAAAAAAGAAAGAAATTATATTGATGCCATTGTCCACAAATGACCAAGAATAGGTCAATAGGTCTAGAACATACAAAAAGTACTTGGGCTAAAAAGTTCCCTGCCTCAAAGCTAACAAAGTAAAGAAAAGAAAATCAAGAAAACATTGAAATAGACAAGTTGGGGTAAACCTAACATGGTAACCCTGATACAAGTACATGTACCAATAGCTATGCAAGGGAAGGACCCCTTAATGAGGTGGAAGCTGAGTAAGACCAAAGCTAGCACCGAAGACTGAAAGTGAAAGCAAATAACATCAGGTGTTTGTACCTCAACATGCATTGGAAGAGCCAACAACAATACCATCTATCATTGTGGGAGTACGAATGCAGAATCTGAAAATGATAGTCAGCGAGTGCCCAGGGCTAAAGGAGCCAAGTTGGAAAATCATAGGAGGCAATCAATTCTCTCTAGAATCTCTCCTTACACTCAAAGTTGAAGAACTGCTAACGATGGAGAAGAAATTGGTTATGCAAACTTGCCCCCCTGCATTGTGGGTGAGGAATGCTAGAGGGCCCCCGATGTCAAGAGGAGGTAGAACCAGGATCATTAGAATGAAAGTTGAAGTGTTGAGAAGCCCTAGCAGTATTAGATCACAAGGATGAAGAATGTCTCGCTGATCTGCCCCCTTTTGTGTGTGAATCAACAATATCCAAAGGGCCCTTGATGTCTTCAACATCTATGGTGGGCTAAAAGAAGTAATTAGTCTAATAGCTCTTGGGCCTCCATCTAGGGTCCTATGCTTGAAAATTTAAAATTGGTGACCTCACAAAGAAAAATTGCCAAGTATCTCTGATCAAGGTAACAGAGCATAAGGATAACCACCAGAGTCTCTATACAAACAGTGGTACCTCCCACAAATTTCATCACTCTTTTTCTCTTTCTGCATTATCCTGATAATGGATCATGGAGCTTGATCCGAAACGTCAATGCTAAAAACCACACACAGTTTCAAGCCAGAAATCTTAGCAATACATTATCATGGACTGTGAAAACTACATGCGATTAAATAAAATGTTCCTTAGTCTCCACCTCTAAAAAGATCGGAGGTGGCAGACCTGTTCACTCTGTAGCTACAGTGGTCAGTCTCAACTCATACCTGGTGGGAGCATACTCTAAACTACACAAGAGGAGCCCTGAAACCATGAGACCAGTGATGTTGAAGACGGTTGGGCTGAATAATGGTCCCATCAGCAACCTATTAAAAGTGCCCAATCAATACATCCTGGGGCAAATTAGTCTCTGTACCACATAGTGGACTATTTGTTGTGTTTTTGGTTTGATGCGTGCATTTTCTATTTTGGTTTGCAATTTTGTGTGTTTGTGTTTGGGAGCCTAATTAATCAACAGTGTCAGTCTGGAAGCCAATGGATATGGATTTGGTGCCACATACGGGCATACAGGCCGAAGCAGACTCTTGTATAAGTGTTGACAGAGACAACACTTGCAGAACCCCCCAAGAAGGGTGAAGCATATGCCCCACTGAAGAGTAAAGCATATGGCCATCCCAAGAGTGTAAGTGTATGGCCCACTGAAGAGTGAAGCATATGGTCAGATGGAAGCTGAAAAGTCGGGTTTCTTGAAGCTTTGTTACATACAGATGGCATGTCAAGAAACCTTTTAATTCCCACACCTGCAGTTGACTGTTGCACCATACTTCTTGAAATTGCAGCTATTCTAAATCACAGACATTGGGCAAGATTGACTCTTCAGTTACCTGCACATCTTTGGAAGACTACAAGTCACCCTGCAGCTAGTTTCAATGGTGAAACAAGTGATGGAGTGTTCAGACAATAAGAGTTGGATGGACCTCAGGGTGAGAACAGAGTGGTTCTTAGGCATAGTTGGGCTTGTATGAAAAGGGCATAGATTGTACCACAAAGTCCCTGCAAGTAATTTGATTAGTGTCATTGGACTGGGTAGCATGGGTTGGTTGGGTTCCTTCAATTTTAGAGCGACCCATAAGATGTACATTTCTTTTGCAATAATGTATTGAGCGTGTTTTTTCCCAATTATTCATTGTTCTTACTTTCTTCTTGTGCTTTCATTGTGAAACCCTGGGCACCTGTTAGCCAGTTGTTCATTTAACCTGCTTGTGGTTTACATCATCAGTATAGAAAGCCACCTAGGGGCTAAAGGAATGCAGAGGGGAGGTCCAAATGACCTTGATGCTTAGGGTTAAGAATAGATTTACAAACTTCTTCATAATGTATTTTTAGCAGTCACATGGACCTGTCTTTTGTCACTTGTGCACATTAATATAGATTTTTTCATTCTTTTTTTTTTCTTCTAATGTTTCCAAGATTTACATAAATGTAGCTCACTTTAGGATTTCTTCTACAAAATGTCATTGGCTGTTGATTTTCAAACATGTCTTCGATCTTTTCTCCAGAAGAACGGAATGAATAATAGTTGAATATAAAGCACAAGGCAAATTCTTTGAATTACTGCAACAAAAATAATGTTTGCTCAAGTAACAAGGGCTTGAGCCTTTCTTGAATGATTAGTACAATGTAAACCCATTTGTTCCTGTTTAACAGTTATATTCATGCATGCAACGTGGAAGTTGTCTAATGGAAAGGTACTCAAGTGTCTTGTAACTCAAAAGAAGCATGTCTCTACAGCAATATCCTACATCTGGATTTCGGATAACTGCAGTCCAGCTTATGTTTACCAGAAGGATTATTGCAAAACATCACAAACAAAAATATGCCTAAGCTTGCTAACCATACAGTCAGTTCTATAAATTCTGATTATCTTGTCCTTTTTGACATTCCACTTAAGTTCAATAGTCAATCAACATATAGTTAATAATTCCAAGAGTACTTTCCAGACTCAAAGGGAAGCTCCCTGGATTACAAACTTAAACAAACTTCACTAGGAGAGAATTCAATGGTATCAATGCTCTAATGATTGAAAATAACTAAGTATATAATTAACTACTACATTATTACTGTAATCCATAGTGAAGAAATCTAAACTCCAACCTTCTTCCCTTTTCCTTGAATACATTTATGGGTTCTAGGTCTAGTCAATAAATTACCTTCATAATTTACATGGACAGGAGGACTCAAACACAGCCAGAATCTATCATGGACTCAAGAATTACTGCAAGGTCTAGTATTTCAGGTCCCACTACAGGATCCATAATCCAGGAATAGATTGAAGCCAATGATTGATCCATTTAGTACTCCGCTACTCCAAAAACTATAGCTTTTCAATGGAAAGTGCACATTTGTACAATTCTTGACAAGGGAATATAAGGTATATGTCACACAGATTTCTCAGATGGACATGATTGAAAGGGAAAAAGAAAGACAACAAGATCGCAATTGTTTAGCCAGCTAGGCAGTAGACAAAATCTAGGATAAAACATTTTCAGTACTTGAGGAATGCAAGTTGTTGATTATTATTTAATTTCCAGTTCTTAACTCAATTCAGGTAAGAGTGTTTAGTATGCCAATCCCATAAACTCATTTCTACAATTTTCCTGCCTTTAAGCCAAGTACTTATTAACAGAGATTACAAACTGAGAACGGTATGATGAATAGTATTTTTTGGTAGCAGTGCAATTGTAGCAAAAGCAATGAAAAACAAGCTACGGAAACTTACCTTTCAAGAATTTGATACGGATCAACTACAAGCTCAAGCTTCCCATCAATCCACAAAGAATATCTCACGTTGGGGAAGAGCCTGTGAAGCAACAACTTTGGAATCTACAAAATAAAAATAAACAACAATGACTAAAAATGGCAAATGCTAATGAGGCCATACATTCAACATTAGTCTTAGTAAACAGATTCCAGGATATCCTAAAAGATTAATATAATTTGCAAGTTATTGAAAAATGGCACTTACAGGTCATGGTAGAACTGCAAAAATCTGAATACAAACAAAGCAACATACTCCACAAGCTCTTTTCCTATTATACCAATTAAAAAGATTCCCATCTCACGTCTAGCATAAATCAACCCTGCTATCACAACTCCACTAAGACCTTACATTTGATAATGCTATATATCAGTTTAGTTATCAAAAGGTACTTTTAGCTAATTGAACTGTGTGTAAGTATTCATGGCATAATGGTCTTTTGCAGATCAGGGGAGGGAGAAAAAAGTCTGCTTTAAAATGGCCAGCCATCCTCAAGGAGTGATACTACCTATCGTCTGAAAATTTTAGAGTGTTGTCATCAAGACATGCATGCCTTATGTTTGGGAAGCGATTGCAAAAATAGGAAACAACAGTCAAAATGGGATGTAAAATAGACCCTTTAACCAAGAAAAAAAATTACATAACAAAGGCCCCATACAAAAATAAAATGGGTCTATAATAATGATCTAATAAATTTGAATTGGCCCTTATTATTAGTATCAGCAATGGTTGGATGACAATAAAATAAAATACAATGCAAAAAAACATTGTGCTTTAAGATAGCTCCTTACAAATCAAAGGGCATTGTTCATAAAGAGAACATAACAGGAAGAGTACACAGCAATATGAATAAATAATTCAGCTCTGCCAATATTAGTACACAACCATATGCTTATGCCTGAAGAAGGATCCAGTAGTGAGATCCCAAACAAGGGACGCTAATTCTCAGATACTTTTGCTTCCAGAAACTTCTAACATTGTACTACACTGCAAATGAAACAACCTAAGAAGTAAAAGGTACAAATCCATCTAAGATTCAAACCATCTTCAATTTCTTACAATTCAGTACTAATAAAGCATTGAAGTTTGAACAGGGAATATTTGACCACAAGAAAAGTACCCCAGTAGAAAACATGCTCATAAACCATAGTTTATCAAGTGGATGTAAATTGCTTTCTAATGCTGAACTTGCTGTTTACAGTTAAATTTTATATGTATTATTTCCAGGATATGTCTCAATTTGAATAGCAATTTAAAGGCAAATAAGAAACCCAAAAGTCCATGGATCATTCAATATTGAACAGCAGGAAAGCACTCAGTCACAAAAAACACTCAGAATCCATAGTTTATAGAGTAGATGTAAATTGCATTTTAATATTTATGCTAAACATATTATTTTCCATTGCATTTCAGATATGTGTTATTTATAGGATAAGTCTCAATTCAAGGTTAATTAAAGAGGTGGAAGTCAATGCCTACCACCCCAAAATATTAAGTTCCAAAGTCTCTTTCTCCACTTCATATAGTCATAATCGGTTTCCATCATCAAATATTAAGATGGAGGGAAGTATGTAATTATCATACCTTTCCATTGCGCCGTGCATCAGAATAAGGCAGATTATGAACCACCACTACTCTCCACAGTCCAATCATCTTTGAACTGCCCAAAGCAGCAGATTTCCTCAAGAATGATTCAGTTGTCTCATCAACGAACATGAAAAAGCAGATATCACTTTTAGATTTCTCGCTAATATTTTTAGGCTGTTGTATCTCATCATAGTTGCCTGCCATAACAAATCTGAAGAATAAGCAATGTGTGATATCTATAAAAAGAATTGGTTGGATTTCGAAAAAAAAAGTAATAAATTATAATATTGATGTTTGAGGAAACAAACCAAATACAGCCGAAGCAACAACAATCCCACGACACTGGTGCATATCAAAAATATCCTCTTTATCAAAGTCAAACCCAGTTGCATTACCCGGTGTAGATCCTTTGACAAAACTGAAAATATAATCAATGGCAAAAGATTCATATATATCCTTCATATGACTTATGATTCAGTAGAATGTCTCAAAGCCGGTATTTAAAAATTCGCCATTAGATGCTAAAGCAAAAATTGAAAAAGATCACTATCAGCTACCAAGTATAAAAATTAGAAACTGACCCGCAGTGCAAATACATAGACTCCTGCAAGTTAAAATAATCGTCTCTCTGCTTTAATGTTGGATAGCCCCCAAAATCAGAACCACTGCTGCCTTGAGTTGGCACAGCAGATGCCACTTCGGTAACATATGTCAAATTCTTAACAAGAGTAGCAGAAGGAATAGCAGGCATAAGCTTTATTGCCTGCTCAACTGGGAGGTAACAAACTGGGCATGCTGTAAGAAAAAAGTCAAAGAAGCATCCAACTAGTAAGACTATTCAAGAGGATAAAAGTAGACAACAAAATGTTCGCTTTTCTTAAATTTGGAATACATTGAATATATCTAATTCCTCATACATGCTTTTCAATGCTAAAGGTGGAGACAACTTACGGCGAGGTCCTGTTCGTTTCTTGTCAGCTGGTGGAGGAGGTAAAGTGAAATGTTGGCACAGATGACCTGGCGGAAGAGAAGGATCTGCAGAAGCAACAGGAGGATGAATCCTGCTCTTATTTTCTGCAGAAGCAACAGGAGGATGAATCCTGCTCTTATTTTCTGCAGAAGCAACAGGAGGATGAATCCTGATCTTATTTTCTGCAGAAGCAACAGGAGGAGGATGAATCCTGCTCTGGCATTTTGTAGAAGCAACAGGAGGAGGAATCCTGCTCTGATTTTGAAATATCAGGCGAACTATAACCGAGTCATTATTTTTTGTTTTTTGTGAAATCTCCAGATTTGCTGAATTATTTGAAACAGAATGACGATCCAAGTTGTTGAATCGATCTGCAATAGGCCTCTCAGAGAACCTAGATTGAATGCCAGTAACTTCACTTACTAATCCATCTTCACCTGCAATTATGTGCACAAATTTTATCTTAAAACAAAAATTGTACATAAACTCTTCCCCACATGTACTACCTACTGATGTGATGTTGAGATGGCAAGTGTAGAAGTTTGCATGCTAACCCAGGCGTGTTAAGACAACTGAATTTGAGATTGGCTGCAGAAATATTCTCCAGCAGAGGATACCTACCCTGGACCTGACCAGTATCGAGATCCATTGATTTGAGACTACTATCACAGTTTATTTATTTACCCATATTACTTTACTTTCAGAAACATTGTTGCATCCAGTACACAACCTACTTTATTAAGGATGGATGCAATTGCTCTTGCAAAGGCCATGAATCAACTAACCATTTCACGTAGAATCAAATTGATGCATTAAAACCCAAATGGATATAATGAGGGTTACTTGCATCACCTGCATTGAACTAAATAGTCATGCAATCATAGAACGTTCTACTCTATGATTTGTGTTTTAGGGCGTTTGGTAAGAGCAGAAATTGAGCAACCCGTAATTTGAAAAAAAAAAAAAAAAATTTATTGCTCCTACTAAGATTGGGGTATCAAGGATTTTGGTAAACGAGGGAATTGCGCAAACCGTAATTTAAAAAAAAATTGTGTATTGCATATGACTCCTACTCTAAGAATTGGGTACTGGGGAATTTTGTAAAAGCAGGAATTGGTCACAAAAGTTTAAATACGCATAATAGGCATACCTTTATTGAAAGTAAATAGGAAGGAGATGAAGACAAGAACTGAAACGAGGAACAGTAACGACATGCCAGCCTTCTTCCTACCAACAATCCTGCGGATCCAGAAGCCTAATCTCTCCCTGGCAAAGGGGCTGGTCCCCGTCTTGTTGACTTTTCTCACAATAATTGGAGGGCTGAATGTAGATATCACAGGATTCAGTTGATGTTGCTGCTGAATCTGAAGCCATTGCAATGATCCAGTGCTTCCTGAGCGCTGACCCAATCCTCCAGTCATCGTCTCTTTAGCGATCTCTCTTTCATCTCCCCAGTGCTATAAACACCCAACTCAAAACGCCCCCCAATCCATTAACCCCTAATAGCATTCAGATTTCCCACTTCTCCATTCTGTTCTTCATCGATATTCGGCCGACGACCATGAATTATCAATCCTTGGGCTTCAAACGGGGATCTGATTTACCGGTATTTTGAATCTGATCCAAGTCAAGAAACCAGTAACTATAAAAACATATATTGGAGAAAAAAAGAAGTGGGTTTTGGGGGAAAAAAAATGGTTACTGTGGAAAAATGCAGGTAGAGAGACTATTGAGATTCAATGCCTGGATTTAATGACGGTGGGGATTGAGGACCCACCAGACTGTTGAAGATCCTAGCGAGACAAACATCTAGCCTCCCGTACTGTATGCTGCAGAAACCTTTGATTGTAATGCATGTTTAATATGATTTGATCTTTTCGCACGTTAATGGGGCAAAACTTGGCGTTTTAACTTTTCCTACCATACTCTTTCTGGTTCACCCTCCAATTTCGCTTGTCCGTTCCTTTTGGCTTTGAGCTTTCTATTCGATTGAATTGATTTCATTAATCACAAAACTACAGTTAGTTTCGTGATAGAATGGCAGTCGAACTTCTATACAAATTTGTACAGCTAATCTTTATCAAATGTACACAGTTTACAAGCTGTTTACAACAGTTGAATACCACGAGTCACAATACATTTATCTCATGCATGCTGCTTTTTCCAATTAGAGAGACTTCTTTAATTTTAGAAGTTTAATCACGTTTTAAATCAATTTATTTTAGTTATTTTTTAAATCCGGAACTACCCAACATTCTTCAAGAACAAACCATTATAAGATTAGTTTTTCCAAGCTACACGCTGATCCATGGGTGGTAAAATTATTTTAAAGGCCTATAACATTAATATTAGTATTAAGTTTTTATTTAATTGTCAAAGCATTTCTATATTTGAGTCCTACATTCACTTGTTATATTTGAAAGTCTCTTGAATTTTGGTACCACTATGCTTGCCTCCACTTTAAAGGCAAAGTACATATAACTTTCTTCTTTTTTCTTTTTCTTTTTTTTTTTCTTTTTTTTTGGACTTATTTTATCTTACATGGTACATATATTTTTAATGTATATTCTTAGTATTTAATTGGTCATTTTTTATATACATGTTGATTTTACATTTAAATGGTATATCATTCAATTAAAAGTATTTTTGATATAGTGTATATAGTATTGTCTATTTTAGATTTAATTGTAATCATCGTTATGGTATTGTCTTTATGTTTATTAAAAATTAACCTTTTTTTCATACCATGCAATGTCTTTGTTGAAAATAATTATGCAATTCTAATTTTAAACTAATTTTTAACTCTTTTCAAATGTTAAGTATTTGGGACGAATAATATCGGATTTTAGTAATTACCTCAGATCGTATCAAACTCGGATTTAATCATTATTTACATCACATTATTACTATTGCATAATTATAAAAATAACCTATCAAATAGTTCAAATGTAACTCTTTATCCTTTATTTATCACAATAGAATTTGAATGCATTCATATGTTCAACAGTAACAAAAAATTACAACAGATAATGAATAGTGATAACCTGTCACGTACATTCTCACAACAAAGATTAAATCAAAAACTAAATGAAGCTCCAATACGACCTTTGAGTGAGACCATCTTCCAACCAAAGGGGTGGCATCCTTTGGCCTTTGAAATCAAAGGGATTTCATCCTCTAATATTAGATAGATTTGTGAGTTTTCGTCCTCAAATCCACATGCTCTAACACAAGTGCTTAAAATAGTTTTCAATAGTGTTTGTATATAGAAATTAATAGATGATCCTCCCTAAATGGATGTGCTCCATTTTATATCCTTCATAGCAATGGTTAATGCTAGATCTTAGAAATATCGGTCTCATATTGTAATTGCTTTATTATATGAGAGCAATGTTGTTTTCATCCTCGAATGCCATGTGTACATGTGAATCCACACCTTTAACTTTTAAAAAGTATTCTTGGGCAGAAAAACATAGCTATGATAACTTATGACACCAAAATAGACCATCAATGATATTACAACACGTGCTAAGGTTGAACAAAATAAAGGCAAGAATATCAAAGTTTGGAAGTTAAGGATACCACAAGATTCATTCCATTAGTTAGGGTGTTGGAGGTCAAGCAACAAGGATGTTGGGATAGACAAGTCTATAAGTCCAACAACAAAAGGAAAGAGTAGAGTATGGATGGAAAGCATGACAAGACAGGTAAATCTAAAACTCTAATGGAAAACAAAGAAAAATTGGATTTGGGTGGAAGAGCATACTAGGAAGGGAAACTTTGACTACTAACACAAACACAAATAATGGATCACTAAAATCCCTAGGCAACAAGGAATAAACCTAATATTTACAAACTTATATTAATAGAAAAATGGGGCATTACAAGTCCATCTTATTCAAAATTGTTTGTCCTCAAGCAATTGGAGATTTGGATGCTATAATATTTAAGGGCCTTTCCATATTGCATCTTTTATAGGGAGATCCTTCCATCAAATCAAGTACTCCTTAGTGCTTCAATTTCTTAGCTTCCTTGCCCTTCCATCCATGACTACTTTAGGGACCAAAATTAGCTTGCCCTCTTCATCTAACAAAGATAACTCTTTTGATGGTACAATATGTTTTCCAAGTGCCTTTTTTCATACAAGACACATGGAATAATTATGAATCTTACCTCTCTAATAGCTCCAACTCAAAGGAAACTTCACCAATCTTTCTCAAAATTATGTAAGGCCCATATAAATGAGGCTTAAGTTTCTTAGATATGCTTGTATTTAAAGAAGATTGTTTATATGGCTCCAACCTTACAAACACCATGTCTCCCACCTCAATTTTTCTCTATATTCTATGACAGTTTACATACACTTTATGTTGATTTTGAGCCTATTAGATATTGTCCTTAAGTGATCTAAGAATGGCTAGGCTCTATTTGATCAAATCACTTGCTCTTAGAACTCTTCTAGATTAGATCAAATAAGGTAAAAAAACTTTGATTTTCATACCCATAAAAACCCATGAACTATGTCATCTTAATTGGCATGAGATACATGGTGTTATAGCAGTACTGTTCTAGATGGAGCCATTAATCCACATCTTATGTTGATTGGCAACATAGTTCCTCAAGCAACCTTACACCCATTGGTTTATAATCTTCATTTTTCCATCTATTTTTGGGTGGTAGTTGGTATTGGGTGTGAGCTTGGTTCCAACCAACTAAAAAATCTCTTTCCAAAACAAGCTCAAGAACTATCTATGTCACGCACAATGCTCTTAGGTAGTCCATGGAGTCTCAACACTTCCTTAAAGAATAGACCAACAAATTGTGATGTCTTAAAATCTGTAGAAATGGCAAAGAAATGTGCATACACCATGAGTCTATATACAACATATATGCAATCTTTACCCTAGACTTTAGAAATTCTAGTGATGTAATCCATTGAATCACTTTCCCACATTTACTTTGAAATAGGTAAGGATTGTAAAAGACCCATTGGAAATGTTTTCTCAAATTTATTTCACTAAAAAATAATGCATGTTCTCTGTTGTGACTAAGAACATCATCCTTAAGTACTTTCCATGCAAATGTTTCCTTGATCTATTTATAGGTTTTGAAATACCTAGGGTCACCCACCAAGTATCATGAATTTCTCTCAAAATCTTCCTTTCTATTCTCAATTTTGGCACCAAGTAGATTATTTCCTTCTAGGGAATGAGTTTATTAGATATAGTGTACCTATCATCCAACAAATTTACTTCCAAAATATCAACAACAAACACACTCTTAGCATATTCTACTACGATTTATGTCCTCTAATCAACAAATATGTGAGACATTAAACTTAGAGTTGGTTTCCTAGATAATGCACATGCAACTGTATTCTACTTTCCTTTAGCATGTTTAATATAAAAATCATACACTTGAATTTTACTTACCTATTTTTGATGTTGCTCCTTCAAGTCCTTCTAATTAAGAAAATACTTCAAGTTGTTATGATTAGTTTTGACCATAAATCAGCCACCCAAGTATTGTACCCAAGTATTGTGTAAATTTTATTAATGCATGCATGATAGCTAGCATCTCCTTGTCATATATTGAGAATTTCCTCTCCACCTCCTTGATTTTATGACTCTCAAATGCAATGGGATTCTTTTTAGGTGAAAGAATAACTCCAGTTCCCTATCCCGATGCATTGTACTCCAAAATAAATGGAAGAGAGAAAGTTGGAATAGCTAACATAGGACATGAGATTATTACCTCTTTCATTTTGTTGAATATTCTTTATGCAGCCTCATTCCATGTGAAATCTCATTTCTTAGTTAGATCAATTAAGGTGGTGGCCAATTGGGAAAGCCCCTTACCAAACCTTTATAGTAGTTGTAAAGGCTAAAAATATTTGAAGTTGTGTTAAAGTCTTTAAGGGAGGGAAATCTAGAATTACTTTGATATTTTTGATATTCACTTGTAATCCCCTTTCACTAATGATGTACCCCAAATTCAAGATCTTTATCATGGAAAAATTGCATTTTGACTCCCTCACAAAAAGAGTTTGTGCTTCCATAATTCCTAACACCTCATCAATATGTCGCAAGTGCTCATCCTATGTCTTGTTATAGATTAGAATGTTTTCAATAAGATAAAGACAAAATTTATCAATTTCTTACAAAAAAATGGTCCATAAAAGACTAGAAGATTGATGGAGCATTTGTTAGACCAAACAACATAACTAGAAATTCATAATGCCCATAATGACACCAAAATTTTATCTTGTGAATAAACTCCTCTTGAACTCTAATCTAATGGTAGCCCAATCTAATATCTATCTATAAAAATAAACCACTCCATGAAGCTCATATATCAAATCATTGATCTTGGGGATTGGGTACTGATTTTTTGTAGTCTTCTTATTCAATGCTTTGTATTTGATGTGCATCTTCACTATGTCATCCTTCTTCTTCATGAGGACTATAAATGAAGTGAAATTACTAGAAATGGGTCTAATGTGTCCCATATCCAATAATTACTTTTATCACATTTTTATTTCCTCCTTATACCTTTAGAGATGCTAATACAAAGTGGTCATTTCAGGCTTAGCACCCTCCTCCAACTCAATGACATGTTCAAAACTTCTTTTATACAATTTCCCTAGTGTAATGTCACTAAAACCCCTACTTTGCGTGTTCAATACATTATGTACATCTACATGATATGCTTTCTTACTTGTGAAAGAGTTATTTACAATCCCCTGTAGTGACAGAAAATGTACTACTTTACATTTTCTCACTTTGTTTGCCTCCCCTTAATTATGGACTTAATTAAGCCTCTAATTGACCCAATTATGCATTTAAAAGCCTAATTAATCTCATTTTTCTAAAAGGGGGACCTGCATTAAACAATTGCAAACATCAAATTAAACACCTTGAAAAATGTGTGTCTTGGATTTAGGTCCTAGGACCCATTTGCCCAAGGGCAAATGGGTTTCCTTTAGATTCTAGAACCCAATTTAAAATATGTTTTTGGTGGTATTTTAATGATCCCAATTCAAGTTGTAATTGTTGGCTTTTTAATTTTAATTATCGGGAAATTAGAAAATCGCCTATAAATACATAGGCTTTTTATCAATTCAAAACATCTAGCATTAAGGAAACTTTCACAAGAGCAAAGATTATTGTCAAGAGCATTGGAGAGCATAATTATCAGTCATCTACATCAGCAATCAAGATCAAGATCATCGTGTCAAAGTCATTTGTATCCAAGCTTGTTTTTGGAGCTAACATTGTGATGTAGGTTTCAAGTATTCAAGTCGAGATTCAAGCATCAAGATCAACATCCAATCAAGCCATTTCATGCAAGATCAAAACCTTGGAGAGATGTGTTAGACTTCAATCCTCTAAGGAATTCCATTCAAGGGTTTGGTGAGTTGCAACATAAGCATCGTTCATTCATCATTCCTTCCATTCATGTTTCATTTCATTTCAAGGTTTAGTTACCAAAACAGGGTTTGACCAAGGCAAACCCCCATTCACCAAAAATAAATAATTTTATCTCTCTTTGTATGTACAGATTTGCAGGTGAAGAAGGATTGAAGATTGATCAAAAGTGCAATTTTGCAAAGTTGTCATCAAAGTTATCAAGACACAAAAACTCAGATCTCGAATTTATTTCTGACTTTACGATAGTGAAACTTGGGGCAAACAGAAGCTTAGATCCATCTCTAGAGGACCCTGAAAGTTGAGCAAAAAATACCAACAAAGACTCATTCGCCCTAGGGCGAATTTGTCTCAAGAGGACACTTAGCAACAACTTTTGGTGACTATTACACATCAACTTACCCTTCTCAGATCTGCTAAAATTCTATTGTTTCTATTTTTTTTATGATTTAAATTGATTATTCAAGTTTCACATTGCATAATTGAGTTCATTTACTATTTTTAGTTTTTCTCCCCAAAGTGTTATTCAGGCATATTTTACCCTATCTTGTCATAAGGAAAACAATAAGAACTCCATTAAGGTTGACTCGCCTAAGGGTTGAAAGTCAATATTACCTTTGGGGATCTCTTTTTTCTAATGAAATTAGAAAGATAGGTGCATCATTTATCCGATCATTTCATTTTGGTGAACCTATTTTTCTTTGTTTCATCACCAAGAATTGAGATGCCCATGCTACTTGTCCATTAGGAAAGATTCTCTCCATTATTTTAGCAAATGCAACCCTTGGTACTCCATTTATTATTCATCAAAGTACCACTTCTTTCCCTTTAGACTAAAACTTTAGTTCCATGGATTTGGGTGCAATGTTTAGGGCTGCAACGACTCTTTCGTTACAGAGCCGCAGGGAGGAGGAGAGATGCATCAGGCAGAAATCGCCAGGTGCAGAGTGTGGGGAGCAGGGCGCCAGATAGAAGGATGGGGGAAGCAGGTCAAAGAAAGACAGGGTGGAGCCTCTCCTTCAAACGACGGGAGCAACAACTAAGGCTGTTTAAATTAATAAACCGTCGGTCCTCTTGTAGGAGGAACTAGAGAAAGAGGTATTGAATAATGTGAAAGTTTTCTCCCATTTAGGATTGGTAGGATGTTTCAGGGTTTTTTGGCCACGTCTTTGCGATTTACATAAGTGGATTTCTGAGCACTGGGAACCTATTGTGGATGGATGCTTTCAAATCTACCCAGCCGCCAGAGGTTTGTTTATTGTTGTTTTTGAAACTGTGGTTGATAGAAATAAAGTTCTTTATGACTACTTCTGGAGTTGGGAGGAGAAGTATGCATTATCCCTGAAGCCCTGGCATCTGGCTTTTAACCCTACCACAGAGACCTTTGATAAAGCTCCTCTATGGGTAAGACTCCCAAACTTTCCTCTCCATTTTTGGTTTGAGTCTTGCTTAGAGGCTATTGGAAACTCTTTAGGAGATTTTTTGATGGTTGATGTGGGCTCCTCAAATCTTATGCACTCCACTTATGCCCAGATTTTAGTGGAGATGGATGTTTCAAAGGTTCTCCCTTAAAAGGTTTCAATTAAAACCTCTAAAGGATGTTGGGTACAACCCTTGGACTATGAAGGGGTACCTTTTCATTGCAGGAGATGTTTCCAGACTGGACATATTGCTGTAAAATGTATAAAGCCTAGATAGTCAAAACCAACAACTTGGTGGCAGAATGTCTCACACAGTCACTATGTGGTTGAGAAGCAAAGAGGAAGCAAGGAAGAGCAGGTCAAGAACAACTCCCAGACGGTGGGTAACTTTGAACTGCCCGAGTCTTCAAATCAGGCGGGGGGATGGGTAATACAAAGTTACTCACCTTGAATGGTGTTGGGGAAGGAAGAGAAAAGAAAGTTGAAGCTAAGAAAAATAATCAAGGTGCTAAATCTTTAAAGTGTAGGGAGAAATCAGGCATGAAGAAGCTGCAAAAAAAAGGGGAATGTAACGATGAGGTAGATGGGAAGAATCGACAGGCAATGGTTGAAGAACATGAAGTTCCATGGCAACAACATGATGTTTCATATGAGTGGCTGAATGAGACGACAAAATTGAAGGAAGGGGGGCTTGCTAAGCTAAAGAATTCTTATGACTGGAAAAAGGAGGTTGCAAAGATGGAGGACGGTTGGCAAGTTGTGAAGGGGGGGAAATATAAGAATTTCAAGAAGAGAAGTTTTGTTATGTTCCTTCGGTCACAGACCATAAAAAGACCAAGCTGCTCGTCTAAGGTTTAAACCTGTTAATAGGTCATGTTTGGGGTCTTGTGGTTGAAATTGTTACTTTGTGGTGTCTGTTGTACTGGGGTGGGAATCTTTTGTTTTGAAGTCTTGATGGCTAAAGCCAGAATATTTTTTTGTAATCTTATTTATTTTCCAATAATAAAAAACCCTTATTATTGATAAAAAGAAAGCTTTAGTTCCATGGTCTAGAAATTATATATGATTTATCCCAATAATTGCAACCACTAGATGCCCACCACCATGTTTGTATCTCCTATGCTAACAACATAGAAAACATCCTTTATATCATATCCCCCAAGTTTAGACTCGGCTAAGATATCTTTCTAGAGCTATAGATAAAAAGACATGCCATCAAATGTCGCATTAAAACCTTTGAAGTATTTTATTTTGAGACCTCATTTTGCTACCAATCCCTCATTTATGAAAGTATGAGTAGCACATATTCCAATGAGTATTGTAATATTTTGACCCCATAAAACACCATGGATTCAAAAAGTATTTAACCTTGAAATACTAGAGAGTTTAGAAAGAGTGCTTCCCACAATTTCACCTTCTTGTTTTGACCGATCTCCTTCCAAACACCAATTTGGGTTCTTCTTGTTCACTTTGTAAATCAACCTCTTTAAGACCCAATTCATCTTCAAATCTTGCCTCAATGTAATGCATATACCCTTTCCCAAGACATGTATGTCTAGGTGACCAATGCTCCTTACAATTAAAGATATGAACATGGAAAGTTAGCAAGATCACAAACAATTGAAATAAACAAATTAAACCAACAATTGATCTAACTAAACCGCAGTCCAATGAAATTGTTGCAAATGCTAATTAAGATGCCATTAAAACATGAAATGAACAATCAATTCAAATGAAACATCTAATTAGCAATGTGTAGACCTCATCCCATTGGGGAATTAGTGTTGGATTTATGTGGAATGCTCGACCTTCTCCTAATCCATGATGTTGTAAAGCTTCAATAGGTGAAATGGATGCAAAGTGAAGGTAATTGATTCACAAATGGTGATTTGATCTCGAAGGGTGAGTATGAAAATGGCTATAGTCTATTTGCTTGAATGCTTTTGAATATCTTTCTCATAGGAATGAGGACTATTTGTAGGCTTTTTGGAGAAATGAATGGCTAGGATCAAATTGGTTAATCAATGGATAGAATTCCATGAGAGGAAATGACATGGATCAAAGATCACATCAAAGGATGAGATTGAATAATGACATGGATCAATGATATTAATTAAGGGCTTAAATTGCTTGAGACAATCACAATCCCATGATTTTTAGGAAGATGGAGAAGATATTTCCATGTGGAGAGAAATGTTTGAATTCAAATTGGAGGAATATTCCATGAGAATATTATTTCAATGATTCGAGGAATTAGAAGAAATTAGTCAATTTAATAATTAAGAGATTATTCAATTGTGCAAGTGAAGGGAATCTAGGAATTTAATTAAACCATTAAAAATCATTTAATCAAAATAGGATTTAGGGCATTCAATTAAAAATTTGCATTATTTAATCAAATGAGAGGACTTAGGAGATTTAATTAAATGATTTAGATTATTTAATCAAATAAGATGAAAATTAGCATGAAAGGGGTGAATTAATCAAAAAATATCAGTTATCTGATTAATAAAGGAAATGGTGAATTTAATTAAACAATTGACATTATTTAATTAAATAGATGAAAATGAGCGAATTAGGGTAGAAATGGTGTTAGTAATTGAATCAGGTGTGCGATATTAATCACAATTTTTTTGGATGTCTACAGAAGCATAACTTCTTCCTCCTCAATTCATTGGTTTCCTCCATATCTAGCCTTGATGGATAGCTTTTGGGCTATTGCATATTTTATAAAAATGCTTCTTTGGAGGGAAAGTCTTCATTTGAATCTTGTTCCTTAGATAGAATTCTCAAGAACCAAAGCTAATTTCATTACCTCTTATAGGGAAGGAAGGCCAAATTCTTTAACCAGACCTTTTAGATTCTTAGTTAACCCCTCGATGAAGAGAATAGTTAACCTTCTCTCTATAATATTGAGCATCATGATAGATAAATCTAAAATTATACTACATAATTTTCTACTAAACCATATTAATTGATCTGAGTTATTTCTTTAAAGTGGATCTTAGGATCCTTCTTATCAAACCTTTCTATCAATAGTTTGTAGAACTCATCATATGGTTGATGGATCCATGACCTTGAGTGATCATTTAGTGATATTGGACTAGTCATGGGTAGTCTCCTTCAAATACAAGGTAGTTGATTTAATTGCCTCATCTTTAGTCATGGGCCTAATAGATGATTACATGTCTAGATTTTGTACCCATACACAAGTAATGCATTTATTAGATCCATCATATGTTGAGAGTGTCAACTTCTCCAAAGCTTGTTACAAATATTTTTGTTCAAGCCTTATAGTTTGGGCTCAAGTCTAAGGCCATTTTAGAGCTTCTTTATGTTCATAAAGTTTTTTAGGGAAATATCATTTTGGATCTCCTCTGGAAAATCCTCATACTTTGAATGACAATCCCTAATGTCATACATTAGTGAGTTCTCAGCTTTAATTTCTAGAACCTTTTCCTTCCTATGAAGTAATGTGAAGGAATGTAAGTTAAGTAGATATTATAGCTAACACAATGATAGTTCTCTGAGTGTTTATAGGATTAAAATCTAGATTACTTTTTCATACGTTCTTCTTTCACCAAACTAATGTTTATGCACATTATTGTCTATTTGTGAAGTAATTGTGCTATCATATCAAATATTAAATCAAAATCCCTTTCAATATGAGCATTGAGATTCTCATCCATATTAATTCTCTTTTCTTTGTTTGGCATAATATTATGTTCTAAATTCCTCTAAAGACTAGATTTGCTTTCTAATTTCCCTCTAATGATATCTAGCTCCTTTATCATTGAACTAAATAAAAGCTTTGAATGCAAAATGTTAATCTCCCCAAAACACAAGCTAGCAAGATCACTAGCTTTGATACCATTACAATGTCTTGATAAAAATTAATTATGTAAATCTAACTAAATGAATTGATTTTAAACCCTTTTCAAATGTCAAGTATTTGGGACAAATAATATCGAGTTTAATTATTTAACTCAAACCTTATCAAACTCATATATAATCATTGTTTACACCACATTATTATCACTGCATTCTAAACAATAACCTAACAAATAATAGATGTAATTATGACCGATGGATTAGTATGGGCCGATTACACTTGATCCATGAGGAATTGAAGCATAATGAAACCAATATTGTCAAATCTCAACAAGATCATTCAAATGGAGGTTAAACTAAATATTTATCAAACTAAGCATTCTAAACTAAGAAAATGTTTAAATGTCTACTCTAACCCACCTGAAACTTATCCCATTATGATATTGGAGTCATGTTGATGTGAAACAATGACCCTTTCCCAATCTCATGGATAAATGAGTCTGCCCCAGTCAGTTTTATTGAAGAAAATTGATGGAACGATTGTGAGATGTGTATGAAAACATGATGCAAGCTAGTTTAAAATGATTTATGCTAAAATGATGCAGATATACAAATTATGAGCTAATCTAAATGAGATTTAAACTAAAAAGAGTCAAACCCTAGTTATCTAATTAGCTAAATGGATGCGTTATGGAAGCCATTAATGGAAGCTAAGCTACTATACAACTAATTTAAAATAAAATATGCTAAATGTGTGCAAATTATGTGTGAATGCATGGTCTAGACCTGCTCCAACATGATCAAACAAACCAATGTTAGTCAATAAACAAATATATAACAAACATTCCCCATGCAATTCATTCAAATACAATGAACAAGAAAACAAGATAGAAAATCAAATGAAAGCTATTAAATCTTGTTCAAAACATTCAAACCAGCATCCCATGGGGAATTGGTGCTTCTTTGATGTGGAAAGGAGCCCTATCCCAATTCCTTGCAAAGTTTTGATGAACTTGATGATGATTTGTGTGCTCTTTGATGAAATCTAGCAATAACCTAGCTAAGATTGATGAAAACTATGAAAATTTGGATGAAAATGGTGGATGAACTTGCTCAAATATGTAACTAGTAATCTTGCATAAAGTTGTGGATCTCAAATCAATAGAGAGGCTCTTTATTTATAGGAAAAAAAGATGGAGAAATGAGAATGTGGGATTAAAATTGACCCAATGGCATTGTGTCACTTGTCAACATGTTATTGAAGAGAGGTGGAGCACATTTTGGTCAATGTGCAAATTAATGCATATAGGTGGAGTTTGAAATTCAAAAGTTGGCTTGTGGAGGAAGAGTTGAAAGATGAGTTAATGCCACTTGGCTCAAGAAAAAGGACATGTAAGAGCCATAAATGCCATGTTGGCGGACAAGTCCTTTTGGGAGGGAGATTTCAAATTGAGAGAATATTCCAAAGAGATGCCATATTTGAATGGAAATAGAAGAATTAATAAATCAAATAAATTGATTTATATGTGCAAGTTGCAAAAGCTAGAGAAAAGAGGATTAGTGTTAGGAGTTAATTCAAGATTTAATTAACTTAGATGGAAGTTAGTTTGATTTGACATTTGATTTAGATATTTGGATTCATTTAAATCAAATGAGAGGAATAATGGATATTGGTTTTAATTAAATAAAGTTTGATTTATTTAATTAAAAGGGATGATGTTAGATTTAATCAAATAAGGGTGATTTATTTAATCAAAAAAGAAAACATGATTTAACCAAATAAAATGATTTATTTAATTAAAAGAGGAACATTAGGATTAAATAAAATTGATTTATTTAATCAAAGAGGAAATATTGGGATTAATTAAATAAAATGATTTATTTAATTAAAAGAAGATGATGATTTAATCAAATAAAGTCGATTTATTTAATTAAAAGAGGAAATATGATGAATTAATTAAATAAGAATTATTTAATTAACTGGTTAGTAAAGGCGTGATTCAAGAAGAAATGATGTTAGTAAATTAGGATCAAGTGTATGATATCAATCAAGATAATTTGAACGTCTATATTTTGCCCCTCTTTGAAGCAATGTGTCTGCTGCGTTGGTTCAAAGAATAACCTTGTCGGGATCAAAATTCAAAAAAAATCTTATTTTTTTTTGATGCACCACTGTTACCCCAGTGAAAAGAAGTACGTTGGTACATTGCCCCCCCGAGAGATCGAGCAAAAAGTTTGATTTGAGGGTCGATCTCATGACAAAGAGGTTCAGGATGGATGCATTAGTGATTTTTTGGTCGACCATCATGATACCATGTTAGCGCGGAGAGAAGAAAGAAGAAATAAGATGATGAAAGGAGGATCCACTAAGTCTATGATTTGTCAAGACTTTATTAGAGATGATGATGAATGATGCTAATGTATTGCTTATCAGGAATTGGGATTTTAAAAGGGCTTACTTACCTTATATTTGATAAAACACATAGATACAATGCATCAAGGTATAGATAACCAAGATGACGGGGTATCTAGTGCGATGGACTTTGACTTGAGAAACAGATAGGAGTATTCTTGTTCACACTTGTCATACCGAAACCTCACTAGGATGTACTTCAGATTTTTCAAACATCTCGAGCCAAAACACGGAAAGGCATAACCTTCCAATATAATAGTCAACAAGCTATTCAAAAAACCCTCCATACATACCTAACAAAGCAAGTATTTGCCAAGGTTATATTACAAGAATGTCCAACAAGCATAGCAAACGAAAGATAACGATCAATGCCCCATTCCTTTCTCTCTAAATCCCTTTATTTGGACATCATCGATAGGTCATTGGAATGAGTGCAATAAGATAAATCAAAGAAAAGATCAAGTGAATAGACAAGCCAATGTTCTTCATACCTCTAGCCAAGGGGATGTGTTTTGAGGATAAGAATCCAAACTGATTTTGCCAAAAGATAATGCCCATTGTAGGAAGGATGCATCCTAGGACATGTTAGTGGATGGTGGCAAGTTGTTTTGTTTAGGACAAGTATTCAAAGTGTTTTTCCAATAGATAATGCCCATTGTAGGAAGGATAAATCCTAGGACATGTTAGTAGATGGTGGAAATGTTATACCTTGCATAACCACCCCATCTTTTGCCTTGGTCAAAATGGGTCCCCCTTTGTGTTTTTTGTACTTAGTTGTTTTTGGAACAAAGTTTGGAGTCTAGTTTTGCCAATACTTTGTTTTTCTTTGATTTCTCTGTCGGAATCGGAACCGGAGATGAATCGGGTTCTGAAAATTCTTTCGAGGCTTGTTTTTGGTTCTATCTCGACAGTCTTTTATTTGCCTTTGTTTTTGCTCTTTGGTGGAAGCAGAGCCGGAGTGGGAATTGGGATGATTGTTATCAAAAGTTGTAAAATCAAATTCAATTCCGATCTCGACTCCGCTACCTTTTTAATGTTTGTTTGTCTTGGTTTTCGTGTTTTGTTTTATTAGGTTGGTCTTTTACTTAACTTTTTGTTTTTGTTTTTGTTTTGTTTTTAGTTGTCGGACGTGGAGTCAGAATGGGAATAAGGTTTGGAAATTTTATGATTTTAAGATCCTGTTTCCATTTTTAGTTCCGCCCCCGCCAATTTTTGTCGTTGACTTTTTGACTGAAGTTGCACTGCAGACCAGTGTTCGTTCTCTTACAGTTCTGACTCCGCCTTTACTGTGTTTTAATGCATTAATGGTGGTTGTCGGTGTAGGTAGAAATTCACATATTTTTCTTTATTAAGGGTTAAAGCCGATCATTATTGTTATTGCTACAAGACTGAGAGCGCAACGAGCAATAGCAGAGTTCGTTTGAGCAAATTGATCGAGATAGAGAAGGGATATTGTGTGCGAATCGATTCAGAAAGTTAGTGTGGCTTTGTTTGCGTTTGAGGTAGGTCTTTTATCTTTGTTTTTCGTTGTTTTATTTGCAATTGTGTTCATGGTGTTTTTGCTTTATATCTGCTCGCGTGTTCAATCATTGTGTTTTAAAGCAATTTTATGATCATCGATGTGATTGAATGAGCAGGTTCTTGTTTTGGCTTGTTTGTTTTGCTTTAAATCTTTGTTGTCTTGTTTTATCATGTCGTTTCTTTCTATTTTTGGGCACCATCGCTTTCACGTCTTAATCATGATTGCGTCGTGTCGTTTTCGATTTGCAGTAGATTAGATTAGATTAAAGGTTTAATGGCATGAGTTAGATTAAGAATTTACAGTGAGGTAGATTAGAGATTTTTACAGTGAGTTAAGGTAGATTAGATTTATTGTTTAATTTAGGGTTTTGTCATTTGGTAGAATGGCAGGGTTTTAAACCCGTGCCCTAGTTTTATTAGGTTTGTTAGATTAGGGTTTCGTCGGTCTCTGCAATTACTTTAAATAAGATTTAAATAAATGGCCCTAAAATACAATTGTTCCCCATGGTCATATGAGGGTAGAGTTTTTAAGCTCCTTTGCCATTTTATGGCGACCTAGGTTTAATCATGAAGTTATGATGAAAATGAATAAATTTGATGATGTCATGATTAGCATAGGCGGAGGTGGGATTGGAATGGGTATGGACATAAGAGTTTTGTTTTTACCAAAGTTATCAATTCCATTTCTATCTCATTTTTGATTCCGAGTTCTAAAAGGTTTTCTTGAAGTATGTGATAATTAGCGGAGGCGGGATCGGAATTGATCCTGAACTTAAGAATTTTGTTTGCGAAGGTTATCAATTCTGTTTTCATCCCATATCCGGCTCCACATATAGTGGGAAGTCTTTTGTCGAAGTAACGATAACCAAATCGGAGGAGGAGGTGGAATGGAAATAGAATATGAAAAGAAGAGAATTCGAAGAAAAACCAAATCCCTTTTTCATTCCGATCCCGGTTCCGATAACTTCCCCGACTCCGACTCCGAGCCCGTTTGTTATTTGGTGAAGTTCATATATCGGTTTTTGCTCCGAGTCTACCAATTTTGTAAAAGAGACTCTTTTGTGTTTCTGTCCGACTCCTACTCTGATGTATATGTAACAGGTATGTTTTTAAAACATGTTTTATGATGATTTATCTAAAGGTCTAATTAGAGATTTTCTTGCAGGATATTTGAGAGATGTTAGGAACATCAGGAGAGGTTGTTCGAAGGAATCAACCAGCTGGAACATCAAAGACAACACCAAAAATCAAGAAGGTGAAACCAGAACAACTACCTTATACATTAAGGTATGATCATAGGAATCCGGTGGTGAAGGCGAGCAAGGTGGAATCAGACTGGTTAGATATCACAGATACTAATTTGGGCCAATATAGTTTTGAAGAATTACATGAAGAGACCTTTGCAGAAAGAGCAAACTTGACAAGGAGAACTCAAAGGATTGTTGACTCCGGTCTTGCACATATCACTGTGTTTCCTTTATCAGTTCAGTGTCCAGAGTTGATATTGACAGTGGCCAGTACTTATAATCCAGCTACAAGATTATGCATGGATTCTTAAAATAATGTGATTATAGATCTTACTCCGTAGATGTTCCAAAGCATATTTAATGTTCCTGATCCCAAGAATTTGGTGCAACTAACTGAGGCTGAGGCATTGGAGAAATACAGTAAGCATAAAGACTCCAATAAGTCTCATTTAAACAAAAGATGGTTAAGCACCGAGAAGAAGTCTTTAAGCAAGCTGGCAGACCAACCAAAGAGGGCAGATTTCAAGAAGGAGATATCGGATTTGATATTGATGCTGTCCAGAGTGTTTGGGAAGAGGGATGCCTTCCATTTCAAGGAATGGATGTTTCATTTTATTCAAGTGATCTTTCAGGGTGATTATCAATTTGATTGGTCAATGATTGTTTCTAATGCCATACATGATCAGCTCATAAGGGTCAGACAGACCAAATCTTTCTTCATGACCTCATATGTGGTCTATGTTGCAGCAAGATTGGGGATTTTCCCAGGATTAAATAGAGTAGGTATAATGGGAGTCTTGGATAAACAAAGGAAGGTGTGGGAACACTACGATCAATTATCCCTTCAATTTGCTGAGACTCACTTCAGGAGAGTCAATGATGCCTTTTTATATGTGGTTATCAACCAGTTGAGTGGAGATGCAGGATATAGGTTAAGTCAAGAAGCTATGGCATTCATTGCGGAATGGGGAAGTTGGTACATTCAATACCCCAAATTTACATACTTTAGATTGTTTGGTTTTGAGGGTCATCCCCATTTACTTCCAAGATGCTACAGCAATAGAATAGTGCTTATGGAATTTGTATATCAAGCCATTGGAGTTAATGCTAGATTTGGGATGAAGCATAAGACAGGATGCCATAAATTTCCCATGAAGTTGGGGGAATATGGCTGTCAACACTTGAAGGCAACAAAGGTGGTTTGTAATGAGTTGATACAATTGAAATTGGGATTGTATACAGCTCGTAAGTATTTTGATCCAAAGAAGAAGATGTATGTTTTATTACCTTCAGTGTTTACTAGACATTTTAATTTGTTAGAGGATTTTTGGTGTGATAGGCAGGATGAATATGACTTAAGGGAGAAGAATTATGAGAGATTACCAGTCTCACTTATGGTGGAGCTGGGTATTAAAGATAATATTCCTGACACTTTGGTGGATGATGGAATTGTATTAGATCCCTCATATGAAGCTTTGAAGATTGGCACCAAAAACTTAGATCCAATAGACTGGAATGAGGAAGAAACGATTGATATTAAGAAACTGGGAAGGACAGTCTTGGATAGAAGTGTGCAATGGTTGATGATGAGAACTCAAGCTCCTCAGGGACCAATCCTCAAGAAAGGTAAAGGGTATAAGAGGATTAAAAGAAAGGCACCTTCCAAGGAACCATTATAATTCTTTCCTCCTGATGTTGAAGAAACAGAGTTGGAGGTAGTTGATGAAGAAGAAGAGACACCCAAGGGAGATGTTCCAATTGAATCTGTTGTTCCTACGCTCGCATTGGGTGAGTCATCTACACAATCCCCACTCACAAGAAAGAAAAGTAAAGAAGTTCAAGGAGTACTTTATGCCATGGCTAAAGCTACTAAAGGAAAAGAAGTGGAGGAAGAATTGGTAGAAATTGAGACAGACTCGGATGAAACTCTGTCAAAGAAGGACTTGCAAGAAAACATGCCTCTAGATCATACTGTTGAGCAGATTCTTACACAGGAAGAACAATGGAAACAATTTGAAGATGCTACCAGAGAATCTGATGCAAGGGCTGCTGCAGAGAAACAAAAGGAAATGGAGGCAAAGTTACAAGCTGATGCTCTACTTCAACAGCAGCAATCAAAGGTAAAAGAAGTTGAAACAAGGACAACAACTGATGAAATGGAGGAGCAGATGAGGCAACGAGAGCATGAGATCAAGGTCAAGGCAGAAAATGACAAGCTGGAACTGATACAGAAGATCCATGATCTCGAGGAGGAGAAAGCAAGAAATCAAAGGGAAAAGGAAGCCCTGGTTGCTAGATTGAAGCTTGCAGAGGAGGCTCGACATAAAGAACAAGAAGCTGAAGCTCTAAGGAAAGAAAAAGAGGCTGAAGAGCTAGTAAAGAAACAACAAGCTGAGGAAGAAAGGGAAAAGGCAGAGAAACTCATAGCCTTGGAAATGGAAAGGATAAGAAAAGAAAAGGAGGCTGAAGAGCTAGTTAGGAAGCAAAAAGAAGAAGAGGCCGAAGCTGCAAAACTTAAAGCTTTGGAGGTAGAACGGATGGAAAAGGAGAGATTGAGAAAAGAAGAAGAAGACAAGGAAGTGCAGGAACGAAGAGATAGAGAAGAGGCTGAGAAGTTGGTGCAGATGCATGTGCTGCAGAAGCAACAAGAAAAAGCAAAGGTTGATTCTCAACTTGAGGTAAATGTTTAGCCATCCTCTATAGTTGTTGCTTCCTCTTCCATGATGATGACTCCCAGTGCTCCTACATGGTTGAAATTAGATTTGCAGAAGAGAGCTAGAACACCTCCTCAACCTCTTAATTGGGAGGACATGATAAAGGAGATTGAACAGGAAAGGCCTAAGAAGAGGGCTAAAGTTTTGCATTCTACCAGACTCACAGATAAAGGGGAGATAGTTGTTGAATGTGTCGTGCCTATGACTGAAAAGGAGGTAGGGGATATGTAGCTCACAGACTATCAATTGAGTTCGGTTAATTTGGGAAGACCCACTAGAAATCAACACATGAATCTGATTGATGTGGTGGCTTCAACAACTAAATCAAGAATGATAAAAGACAAACAAAAGAAGGATGAGATTAAGGCTCAATTAGATCAGTTACATTCATTCTTGAAGAGTGTCTCCTCTCCAAGGTCACAACAGGTTGCAGTAATTGAGACTCTTGTTTTGCTAAGCAAAAAGGAGGTTGATGATTTTGTGCAGGTTAGAGGTAAGGCGGAGATGGTTGACAAATGGATAGACAAAGTGAACCGGGAGGTAGGTGAGGTTTTGGAAAAGGGATTTGAAACTTACAAAGAAGCAGAAGGAGTAATAAAAGAGATGCATCAATACATTGAGGCATCCGAAAAACTAGAAGAAGAGTATAAGGAGTACATTGAAAAGTTAGAGAAGATAAATACATTGCCTCTAACTACTCTTCTAGAAGAATCTATACTTGAAGATGACAACAAAGATTTTGTAGGAAAGACGGCTCGTATACTTAATTTTAGGGTTGGCTTTTTGAGCAAGCATAAGGATGAAATTCAGGAAGCAGTTAATAATTTAACTGAGCAGTTGGAAGAGTTGGAAGCGGTTATGGCTATAATAGTAGATGTGAATGTAATGACTAAAGATGGCATGCCGTTGAGTCAGGTTAGAGAGAAATGGAATGAAAGATTCCAAGGACTCATGCAGGAGAAAGATGATGGAGGAGACTTAGTGATAGATCGGCTTGTAGAAGTCAAAGAAGAAATAAAAGCTCCAGGGAGAGAGTTGGTCAAGGTAAAAAGCATGAAAGAATTTGCTGCAGTTGAGTTGGATCGCATCAAATTTGAAGATGATTGGATTGATGGTCCAAATATGGATATGCTACAACAAGTCTTCACTAGTTATGATGAGTTCATAGCGGATCCAGCTTCACATGCATAAAATCTTGCATGCATGTTCTTCTTCCTTGCATGTCGCATGACGATCTTCTTCCTTGCATGTTGCATGCATGCAACACTGACAGTCTTAAGGGCGCATGACTTCTTTTCTTCTATTTCTATCTTCTATTGTTAGATCAAACTGAATGTATAATGTAAGAACTCAAGATCAAAGTTGATCTGAGTTTCCAAGAAAGTTGATTGTTTCTAAAAAGGTGGAAAGCCTAAGATAGAAGTGAAGTTCGAATTTCTCTTGTATATCTATAAATACCCGATGGGTATCACATTGTAAAGGGTCGGCTAATTGAGAATTGGATTGGCTTACCTAGTGCTAGGAGATAGAATTTTATAGAGCTTTTTGCAGAGATACATTGTACCAGATCTTGTTTACAATTAATAGAATTGCAGGTTTACGAAATATGGAGTTTACATTGAATTGTGTTGTTTGATAAGGTTAATGAGTTATAATCCACCTGAATGCCAGTGATTGTGCTGAAGCATAATAGTTTCTTATGTGATGAAAGTCATTAGAAGAAACCAGGTTTAAAGATTATCTTGTTAAATTGTCATTGAATTAAAGTTATTGAAGTCTGTTGATCTATAGTTTTAATGATGAATGAATGTGTGTTATGTTGAAATCTTGGAAATACTTGTGATAGGCGAATAGAGGAATTGAATTAAGCACCTAAGATGTATACGATGGTACAGTTAGACTGTGGGTTGTGTCATGCTATGGTTTTTGTGATCGGTTAAGAAAACATTCATTATTAAAATTATATGTCTGGATATTAGATAAATTTAATTCATACTTACTGATTTACCCCCTGGATCTATCTTTTTCTTTTATTTAAAACCCATTGATTTACAGGAACTATTTTGACAAAGAGAGTCATAGCTTGAATCCTTTGTTACCAACACAGGCCCCTTGAATATTACAGTTGCATGAACCAATTGAGTGACACCAGACAGTTGAGAACCAACTACCAGGACCTTGGGAGTTAGGCTACTACATGTTGTCTCTCTCTTTCAGGAGAAATAGAGTAGAAATATTCTGTTTTAATGTTGTTTGTGTCATTTTAACCATCAACAGGAAAGTTGATAGGTTGTTAGAAAAGGTCATTGATATAAGGTCGATTGACATGTTTACGAATGATCAAGAGTTTGATTTTGCATTTAAAATTTTGTTGTTTCAATTTTGATTTTGCATTTGAAGTTTGCTTTTGTTGATTGTTGTGGTTGTTTTCTCTTTGTTTTGCCAAAGGATGAAGGTGACAATTGATTTATTATGGATGAGATTATTGCAGGTGAAAGCGAAATGGGACAGATGGATTTTTTCAAATATTTGGATGTTTTTGAAATGTTATGTGACTATTTTTGGTTGTTCGAGATGTTTTACAAATATTTTTCTTTTATCAAATTTTCCAATGTTTTTGGGTTTTATGAGATTTTATGAATGTTTTTGGATTTTGTGTCTTGGGGGCTAATCAAAGATTAGCTTTGCCTACGTTTAAGCTCAGAGGCGACGTAGTTCAAATACCATGTTTTTGATATTTTTTGACTTTTTGACCTGTGTTGGGATTTTGACATGTTTTGGATGTTTTTGGATTTTCGCATGATTTTGACGATTTGGATATGGATATGTGTGATGATGTCAGTGATCTATTTTGGGATTTTGTTGAAAACCAAGCTAGGTTTGATTGATCAGATGGATTTGTGATGATAACATCATTGAGGATATACAACAATGCAAGGATAGTGTTAAGCAACATAAGGATTGGGAAGGATATCCTGAGATGATGATGGACTGGCTAGATTTTGATTGATCGGGATTTTGAAGCTTGATTTGGAACAAAATTATTTGGATGATTTGATGTGACACTGAAGTACACACTAGATGCAACTGATATTGATTTTTTGGATTGATGTTTGACAAAAGATAAAGCTTGATAAGGAACATCATCTTGTCAAAATATGCCATGGGTTTGTGATTTGGATTTTGGATCACAAATGCTTGACCAATTTGATTTTATGTTTGCCAATGTTCGAATCACCACATAAGTTGGAGGATATTGATCAAGATTTATTCCTGAAGCAAGATGTAAATATTTTTTCCTAGTGTCTAACAATGTGTGGATTGTCACGAGTGGATTCTTGGATAGATGGATGGATGGATGGATATGGTAAGCATGCAAAAGATGCCAAGGATTATCTTGTGATAAGATAAGGTGTTCGAACAAAGGATTCTCATTTGGATAATGCTTCATGGCTTAGATAATATTAGGTAGGATAAGACCAATTAAAATGGGTCAAGATGTTTACCATAAGCAAGTGTAAAGTGTACACCAAACTTTATCAAGATCAAGATAACGTGGAAGATGGATGCAAATAGATGAAGATGGATTGGATAAATGGTTCATGGATGAATGGATTTATTATGGATAAGATGGATGGCATGTTGGATTTATCATGGATGGGATGAGATGTTTCCACTTGAAATGGCAAACATAGATGCTCGATTCTACACATGATGCCTATTTTCTAGGTTTTTATCATGATACTTGTCCAAAGGGCCACCATTGTGGTTTTCATTGGAGGACGATTTTTATCTTTACTATTTTCATAATTTTTTGAATTTTATTTTTGGTTTTTTTATTTTTTGTTGAAAGATTTTAAGCTCATGTTGAACCACCTGGTATGTTAGAGTAATTGGTTATTTACTTGATTAATTAAACAATATTTGTTTAATTAATTAAAGTTTCTTTTTATCTCTTTTACACTTAAGATAACATTAGGTGCATAATAATTAACTATTTTATTAATTATTAATGTGCAAGCCTAGGGTTTTCCTTTTTAGGGTTTCTTTGACCTATATGTGGTTGAAATTTTTTTTTTTTGTTTTTTTTATTCTTTTACACATTGGATAATATAGAGCTCCACATCTTTGAACATTTTATTGTTTTTCTGTGTTGCTTCTCCTTGCTTCTCCCTGTAACAGGTATTCTTAGCTTGCAGAGATCACTAGGCTCTTATGAAGTTGTATTTTCTCAACTTCTACATGGTATCAGAGCTTCAGATCTGCAGCTACTTGTTCTTGTTTTAAGAATTTTTGCATTGGAAGTAGGTCTGGGGTTCTAGGGTGATTTTTGGTGGATCCGGCATACTTTAATTTTTGGGTTTACTTTGGGCCCAAACGGACCTCGCTGTTGGATTTGCAGCGTCCAAAAACCCCTAAATTGACTATTCATTCGTCGATTTTGGCTACAGTTGATCAGGAAGGCAATTTTTTTTGCTCTAAGGCCGTACGGCCCCAGGGCACGCCTTCCGCAAAAAAGGGGGGTTTTTTGTTTTTCTTTGCCCTTCCCTCACGGTCGACAGGCCGTCGGCGTCATCCGTTCGCCACCACTGCGCCGCCGGCCAGCTGCATCGCCCATGCACCGCTCGCACTCAGCCCGTCCACCGCCAGTCTCCGGAGTGCCACCAGAGAGCCACCAGGCCCCTCCAACATTTTTTCTTTTGAACCACTCACTCAAACGGGCATATCTCGAGCGTTTTAGCTCGGATTTTCGAACGAAAATAGGCGTTGGAAAGCTGATTCCGACATCGATCTAATGGTGTAGGATTTTTTTCAAAATTTTCCAGCTTGGTTATAGTTTTTTAGTTTTTTCCAGTCAAAGTGGGGTCTTTTTTCTACACTTCCAGGGCCATAGAAGGTGCAAACGGACTCCGTTTTTCAAAAATGAATAGGCATTGGAAAGATCTTAGTATGCTCTATTCAGATATGTGATCTTTTTTCTCAGAATTTTCATCAGGCACACGAGAATTAGTTTTGAATTTTTTTTGCTTATGCATTGCTTCCTCTTTCTCAGTTTGTACTAGGGTTTGGGTTTATCTCTTGTGGGGGGTGTTTTTTTTTTCTAGATTTCTATCATTTATATCAAAAAATTAGAACACCAAAACTCTCAAAAAAAATCAAACCCTTATGCATTTTCTGTCTATTCTGAAAGATCACATAATAATAAAAAACACAAGCAGGTATAGGTGTAGAGTTTCATGGTAGACTCCTCAGTTGAATTACTCACATCACACAACTATCACACTTGGAAGTCTCACATGATGAGGCTTCTCAGGTCACGAGGGTTGTGGTCTTGTTTAGATGAGGTTCAACCTCAGTTGCAACATCCTTTTGAGATTATGCAGCATAGGAACAAGATGGATGAAGCTATGGGTTTGCTATCCATGCACGTTTCAGACAGTCTTTTGTTTCACCTTGATGCTTTGATCACTCCTCAAGCCATGTGGTTGAAGTTTGAGACACTTTTTGGGACCATTAATGAGTTTCGAGAATTATAGATTGAGGAAGAGCTGACTTCACTATTACCTGAATCATTTCCCACTATTGAGGACTTTTTGAACAAGTTCAAAACTATTCGCACTATTTTACAGGGTTGTGGCAAGAATAAGTCAGACACAGAGTGCATTTACTTGATCCTTTTGAAGCTTCGTGGTCCATTTCAGATATTTTCTTCTTCCTTCTATTCCACCATGGATGGCCTGGGTACTCATTTTACCATGCCTACCTTTGATGTGTTTTGTGAGCATTTGTCTCGTGAGCAGTCACACCTTTCTCAGATAGATATGCTCTCAGGATCAAAGAACAAAGCATTGGTTGCTTAGTCATCTAAGGAGAAATAGAAGCAGAAACCGAAGCCCAAGAAAGATTCTGCAGGCAGTGAGCATTCCTCCAAACCACCTCCTAAGTCTAATTCCAAACCACCACTTAATCCAAAACAGGGAAAATCTTCGAAGTCTGGTGAATCTTCCTCCAAGACTAAGCAGAAATCTGGAGACACTTGCAACTTTTGTGGCAAGGAAGGACATCTAGTTTCCAGGTGTTGAAAATGATTAGAGGCTTTAGAGGAAGCCATGCAGCAGCATCACATCTCCTCACCTCAGTCATCTTCTCCTTCCACAGGGAAAGGCCATGCTCTCACTGCTCGAGCATCGACCTATGGGTCCACTTGGATTTTAGATTCCGATGTTTTTCACCATATGACTCACACTCAGCAGTTGGTCACTTCTCTTGCCTCTTGTGGTACTTCATAGATTGCAGTGGGTGACTCTACACAACTTTTAGTCTTGGGTTAAGGTTCTGTCTCTTTGGATGGGGGCACTCTACAAGATGTTCTAGTTGTTCCTGACATCTCGATGAACCTCCTATCCATTTATCAGATTTTCCATACTGGCTCTGGTAAGACAGTTGAGTTCTCACCACATGATGTGGTTATTCGGGACCTCCATGACTCTGATCTGGTTGTGGCTACTGGGAGTGTTGATAGTACATCTCGTCTTTACAAATTTGATAGATTTGAGCCTTCTGAGGGTACAGGTTCATCTCTTATAGCACATGCAGATTCAGTGAGTAAGCTTTGGTATGAGCATTTGGGCCATGTCAATTACAGATATCTTCAGCAGATGAGGACACAGGCACTTGTTCTTGGTCTTCAACAGATTTCCTGCATAGACGGTGTTTGTCATGGTTGTGTGCTTGACAAGCATTATAGGGATCCCTTTCCGAAGGGAAGAGCCACTCGTGCTTTGGCACCCTTGGAGTTGATTCATAGTGAACTCATGTCATTTCCCACTCCTTTTTATGGGGCCAAGTATGTACCCACATTCATTAATGACTTCTCCAGATGCACATGGGTGTACTTTCTTAAGTACAAGTCTAATGTCTTTGATTCCTTTCAAATCTTCAAAAAATTTGTAGAGAAGCAGTCTGGCCTTTCTATTCGGCGCATACATACAAATAATGGGCGGGAGTATGTGAATCAGGCTTTCAAAGATTTTTGCACTGAGCATGGTTTGCAACATCAGTTTACTGTTCCCTACACCCCTCAACAGAATGGTGTTGCTGAGAGAAAGAACAAGACTTTACAAGAGATGGCAAATTGTATGATTCAGTCCAGGTCCATCGATTCATCTTTTTGGGCTGAGGCAGTTAATTGTGCCAACTATATTCAGAATTGGATGCCTCACAAGGCGATTCGACATATGACTTTTGAGGAGGCTTGGTCTCATGATAAGCCTGATATTTCATCATTTCGAGTATTTGGTAGTGATGCATGGGCATTTATTCTTGATGCTCAGAGGAGAGCCATGGAGCGGAAGAGTCGACCCCTCATTTTTGTCGGCTACTATTAGGATGTTAAGGCATATAGGTTTTTTGATCCTGATTCCAGAGAGGTCCTATTTCGATGAGATGTCCAGTTTGATGAGCACCTTCCCACGGTGGATACCCTATCTCTAGTGTCTACTTCACTACCTAATCCTCCCACTGCAGCTCTTCAGGATTATGTTGAGGATGATTTTGATGTGGATGTTGATGATCCCCCATCTCCACCTCCACTTGCTCCATCTCAGATGCCCAAATGGGCTCGCTTTATTGTTGAGGCAGTAGGATCTATGGCAGGTGATCCTTCAGACACTCGTTGCACCCATTCTCATACTACGAGTTCTAGCCTTTTGAGTCATACTCTTTCAGAGGATCCTCAGAATTTTTCAGAGGCGACAGGTCACCCTGAATGGGATAGTGCTATGAAGGAGGAGTATTCTTCTTTGATGAGGAATAGTACTTGGGATCTTTGTCCTCTTCCTAAAGGCAGAAAGATGGTTTGGTGCAGATGGTTGTATCGCACCAAGTATGTTGCTGATGGTTCTATTGATAAGTACAAAGCACATCTTGTTGCGAAGGGTTTCTCCCAGGTTGAGGGTATTGATTACTCCGAGACATTTGCCCCAGTCGCCAAGATGAATTCTATTCACTTTGTACTATCACTTGCAGCTTCTAGGGGATGGCCCATTTTTCAGATGGATGTGAAGTGGGCGTTCTTGCATGGTGACCTATAGGAGGAGATCTATATGGAGTAGCTTCAAGGATTTGTGCAGGATGCTTCTTTGGTTTGTAGACTTCAACGTTCATTATATGGTCTCAAACAGGCCCCTCAGGCTTGCTATGAGAAGATGGACTCTTTTTGCTCTCCACTAGTTTCACACACTGTCATTCTGATCCCACCGTTTATATTCAAAATCTTGAGGGTGAGATCCTGATTCTTATGCTATATGTTGATGATCTCCTCATCACAGGTAGCTCACCCTGTATGATTTAGTATGCTCAGCAAGCTTTGATGGAGCAGTTTGAGATGACAAATCTCGATCTTCTGCACTATTTTCTTGGTCTTCAGGTGATTCAGTCTTCTGATGGGATCTCAATTTACTAGCAGAAGTATGCTCTTGATATGATTCAACACTTTGGCATGCTTGATTGCAAGCCTGCCCCCACACCTTTTCAATCAGGGGTTGTTTTGAATACTACTTGCCCCACTCCTTCAGTTGATTCTACACTTTACAGGTAGTTGGTTGGTAGTTTGTTGTACCTGACTCACACTCGTCCTGATCTTTCCTTTGTGGTTGGCCTTGTCTCTTGATTCTCCTATGATCCTCATGAGAGTTATTGGCAAGCTGCCAAACGTATTTTGAGGTACATTCAGGGCACCATTTCTTATGGCATTCACTACACATCAGGGGATCCTCACATTGTTGGCTACACTGACTCAGATTGGGTTGGTGATGTCAATGATCAGAAGTCTACTTCTGGCTTGGCTCTGGTCCTATCACATGGTCTTGCAAGAAGCAGACTGCTCATGCATTATCATCTACAGAGGCTGAGTACCGAGCTGTTGTGCTCACTAGTTAGGAGATTTTATGGCTTCGACAGTTGATAACTGAGTTTGGTTTTCCTCCTGATAGTCCCACTATTCTTTGGTGTGACAATCAGAGTGCTATACACATTTCTCGCAACCCAGTGGAGCATCAGCGGACGAAGCACATTGAGCTTCATATGCATTTCATCAGACAGTTAATTCAGGATGGTTCTCTCATCTTGGAGTATATTCCCACTGCCGAGCAGGTTGTAGACATCTTCACGAAGCCTTTTGAATCATCGCGCTATCTTCAGTTGCGCTCTATGCTTGGGGTGAAGGAAGTTGTCATTGGGGGACCTTTATGAGGCCTTCCTTCCTTCATGTTTCTTTCAGCATGTTCTTCTATCTCTTTTTGGAGAGGAGTTTTTTTCCACTGGGTTTTCTCCTTTTTCTCCGTTTCATAGAGATTTCCTTGTACTTGGGTACCTGATCTGGCCTTGTTGCTGGGAGCCATTGTTTTTTGCTTTCAATAGCTTCTTCTAGGTTTTAGCTTCTCCCTAAGTCTAGCTTAAGGGGGGGTGTTAGAGTAATTGGTTATTTACTTGATTAATTAAACAATATTTGTTTAATTAATTAAAGTTCCCTTTTATCTCTTTTACACTTAAGCTAACATTAGGTGCATAATAATTATTTATTTTATTAATTATTAATGTGCAAGCCTAGGGTTTTCCTTTTTAGGGTTTTTTTGACCTATATGTGGTTGAAAACTTTTCTTTTGTTTTTTTTATTCTTTTACACATTGGATAATACAGACCTCCACATATTTGAGCATTTTATTGTTTTTTTGTGTTGCTTCTCTTTGCTTCTCCCTGTAACAGGTATTCTTAGCTTGCAAAGATCACTAGGCTCCTATGAAGTTGTATTTTCTCAACTTCTACATGGTACCACTGATGTTGATTCTTTTGTCATAATGCGCCATCGATGTCTTTCTTGAAGAAGTTGTTTCACTAAAATAAGTGCACTTGAATGCAACTTTTGAGAATTATATTCTACTTTGTTGATACCAAGGTTAACTCTATCTTTGTGCGCACATCGTAATAGAGTGCCTTCTAAATCCTTATGGTGAAGGGTTGCTTCCAATACATGGTCAATGTGGGAATTGGATATCATGCATGGGAGAGTGGATGGTGTTGTATGTTTAAGAATAGGGGATGGATTGGTTGATAGTTTGGAACCTTTGACTCTCCAAACTTGGGAAGATGAGCAATAATGGGTGAATACGAAAGTGTGTGTGGAATTGGGACCAACTACTTGATATACTTTGTATGCTGCTTTAGAAGCTTTCTTTTTCCTTTATGGACATCTTTGATGGATATTTTTCCCTTTTTGATTTTTCCCCATAGTTTCTTTGACTAATGGAGTTTGATAGGGATGATCATTCTTTGTATTCTTTGGTATCCACTTGTAATTGATTTATCCATTATGCTCCTCAGCTTATTTTTCTTTGATAACCTTCTTTGTGCTTTGATTCAAATCTTTCTTTTGATGTTGGTCCCAGTTCATGGATGGGATGATGGGTGGATGAAAATTCGTGAAGCGACTGGTTGTAGTATTGGCATTGGTTTCATCATAAGGACTCTTCATGCTCCCTATGTTGATGCTTGTACTAGATAAAATTTCCCCTAGTATTATAGAGGTATCACTGATATGTTTAGATCCCTTAATTGTCGAATAACCAAGACCTTGATGCTTAGGATTGCCAATAATTTGCACTGGTTCTAGGACACCCTGTTCACGGAGGCCTAATCCTCTACCTCGATAATTCATCTGTTGAAACATTCTATTTGCAATAGGATATGATTTACCTTGGAAACAAGGTGCTAATCCTTCTCTGCTCTATTGTGGATCTTGAAAGGTGATAGATTCTTCATTGATAAGATAGCTTGCCCTAAAAAAGCTAAGTGATCCAAGTTTATAAGTGATAGGATCCTCCATATGTGGGATAAATTCCTGATTGATATCTTTGGATTGATCTTGTGAAATATAAAATTTTAATGCTTCTTCAAGAGGTGTTGATGATTCATTGTCCACATAGAAGTCTTCCTCATGATTCATTTTTGATATGCATTCATAGGATGTTTCTAATTCACCACTTCTGTAGGAGCCTTCTTCATGACCCATTTTAATTATGTCTCTAGATTTTTCTATATCTTGATCATGTGTACAAATGTTAAGAGTAGGAGACTCTTGTTCCTTGGTAATGATATCAAGAGTATGAGAGTCTTGTTTTGAATGAAGATCATTTATGTGTCCATCCAAAGAAAGAATCTCATGGGTTGATGGAGGAGTATGTTTTATATGGATATGATCATCATTTGCGACATCTTGTATAGATAGGAGAGTGCTCATTAAATCATTGTAGTATTGTGGAGATACAAATTCTTGATCTTAGTTAATGTTGGAATTTATTTTGACATACTTTGGATCAAATTCTTGACATGGGTCAATTTCAAAGGATGGATTGCTTATAAAGGGTTATTGTACCTCTTCATTAGGCATGGGGAGTGGCTTAATATCCTTTTGATCTTTGAGTGGACTTGGATCAAATGTTGAGTTGAGGATTCCTTTAATATATGTAACCATGAGGTCAAAGGATGTCAATATGTCTTGGAAAGGACCATTGCTAGACTTTGGTGATAGATGTTGAGCATGCTTTGGAATAAATTCTAGAGATATGTCCTCTAACTCATTAGGTGATGTAGAGACATTTTTAACATGATCATTGGTCGATGGATCATGGATTATGTCAATAGGATCAAATAATTCTAACACTTCTTGGAATAGATCATTGTTTGAGGGGTTCTGATCATGACTAAAAAGTGACTCTTGATGTATGTTGAGTTGATCATCAGATGAGGTAGAAACATCTTCAAGGTGCTCATTGATGGATAAATCTTGATCATTGTTTTAAATAATTGTGGTGGAGAGATTGTCAATATTTTCAATCATAGGATCAAATGATGTTAACATTTCTTGGATTGGATCATTGTTGGGTATTGTTGGTGGATTTTGATCATGATTGAAAAGTGACTCTTGATATATGTTGATTTGATTGTTGGATGAGGTAGAAACATCTTCAAGGTGATCATTGATGGATAGTTGTGATTGATCTTGGAGATGTAATGACTGATCTTCAAGATGGGGTGATTAGGTTTTCTGTTGATGTTGTTGATCTTGATATCCAACCTCTTGACAGTGGAGATATTGTTCTTGATGTGATTGTGGACACAACTCAATGCTTTGATGACATGGTTTAACCAATGGAAGAGTGTATTGATTTTGGGGTGGAGATGTCTCTTGGTGATATGAATCAATGAATTTTCTAAGTGTAGCAATTTTGATTTCGTAAAATTTGATCTTGACCTCCTTGATATAGTTGATTTGCTTGTTGGTCGTGCATATTTGGAAGGTATACTTGTTGTATTTGCATGGGATCATGGACAAATTGATTTTGGACAATGTTATGATTTGGGATGATGTTTAGATTTGGCATTATAGGTTGAAATTGAATATTGTTGTGATTGGGAAACACATTGCTTGGATTTAGGTAACTTTGATTTTGCATGGTGTTACCTTGACTTGGATCGATACATGGAGTTGCTAACATATTTCCTATATTTTAAATAATATTGGTTTGATTTGCAAATGTATTTATCCCAAAGTTCACCAAGTGTGGATTTGATATGTTCATGTTTGGTAGGCTTGCACTTGGTATATTCATATTTGGCATGTATACATTTGGTGGGATAATATTGTTTGGAAGAAGACTCATGCATTGATTGTTTGGTTGATAGATTTGTAGGTTTTGAATTTGATTTAAATCTACCATAGCAAAAGGTGTTCCAAAACTTAGATTGGGCATACTCACATTTGTTGTAGCATTGAGGTTTTGTGTTCTAAAATTTAGATTGGAAAAACTCACATTTGTTGTATCATTGAGGTTTGTAGGAGATAAGGATCCTATGTATGGATTGTATAAATGTGAGTTTTGATAATCAATTGGCATTGTAAGGCTTTGATAGTTTGGTTGACTTGGATTACTCATGATGTATGAATCAAGTTTATATTCCATGCTCCTCTTGTGTTTTGAACTTGTTGCAAAAGTGAACCTCTAAGGTGTTTAGGACCAATGATGAGATGAAATATGAAAGGGTGAGTGATATGGGTGTTTGAACTTTTGAGAACCTTGGATCAATGTTAGACTTTGGGATTTTTTGGATTTTAATTTGGATTTGGTTTGATTTGATTTGGATGGTGGAATTGTAAATCCCAAGATGTTGGATGTTACCTTGGGATAAACTTGTCCAAAAGGATGACAATTTAACTAAATGTGTGGGGAAGGATTCATCCATACACACTTAGCCAAACAAGGTGATTTTGAGGTTGATTTGAATGATTTTACCAAAAGTCTAGTATGAATGATTTTTCCAAAGTTCCAAAGGTTGTTTGTGAAATGGGATTTGATTGGTGTTTTGGGATGGGTGAAGTGTTTTATTTGATCCTAGATGAACCTAAGAGGAATTTATTTACAGGACCAAGGTAGTGAAGAACATTTTTTTCCCTAAGAGTATTTCAAACCAAAAGACCAATATTTGCATGGAAAACCATATGACCAAAAGATAACAAGCACATGTGTGGGGTTCAATTGATTTCATCTTGATAAATGAATTGATTTTACCACATCCAATGTCTTTATTAATTTTCAAACTGTATGTTATGTATTAACCCCTTTTCATTCCACAAGGTCCATAACGTGAAAATCAAGGATTCAAGGGCATAGTTTCCTAGGTTGACTTTAGGGAAAGAAAATTGAGATATAGGCCCAAATATTTAGAAGCCTCTAAGGATAGATCCCTAGGGACAAGCAATAATATGTGGAATTTTCAAAGGTATTTACTCTTTCCAAAGGGTTTGAATTTTGATAACCTTGTTGAATGTTTGTTTCCACGTTTTGAGATTTCAAGCAAAGTGTTTTGATTTCGTAGCAATGCACAACCCTAGGGTAGAAAAGACAATATTTGTTGAATTCCCACTTGGATTTCTTCAGCTGTGCTTATTCAAAATGAATGATTAGAAGCTTGACCACACTGGCTCCCCTCCACGACACACACTTCTTGGGTCATCCAAGCTTCAGTTCTCATGAATCTCCCATGGTGAACTTTTCATCTCTACTTTGAACCACAAGTACGTGGGACGACTTCAGAACGATCGTTCTTGCACCAACAAATAGATAGAGATTTTGGATTCTACATAAATTGGTTCATAATCAAGACACCTATTCAAATGGCCACACGAGAGGTAAGATCAACTCATATAAAGAGTATCACTTGTTTGTCCGTAGGAGCTCCTGTAATGATGATATTTCCTCAACATTCAAATTTATATACCGATTGGGAGTAGCTTAGCGTTTGGCTCATTACCGGTTTGAGTCACTCCCTTGGGGTGAGTACTTTTTCCCAGCAAGGCAGGCTCTCTAAAGGTTCACAAAAGTGAAGAAGTGCATTTGTAGTTCAACCACCTAATGCATTTAGGCGAGAGCACACACAATACCTTTTCTTCACACTTGCATGTTTTGTTCAATTTCAAAACCCAAATTTGAAATGTGGAGGCAATTTTTTAGACAACCTAATGCCACTAAAATGCTTTTGATTCTCAAGATCACTGTGAAGCATGAGAGAAGTGCATACGCATTTGAATGACAAGATTTTGTAAAGAATATTGCAAAACAAGACAAAGACAAGTTCTTCTTAACCAATAATAGTGAGTTCTTTTTAGAACATCAAATTTGAGTGTGAAAGTTGTTTGTTCAATTTTAAACCTAATGGAAAAGCTAGTAAGTTTCTAAGGTTCTTTTTAACCAAATTTGATAAATCTTGTGTTGTAGGTTAATTTTATGCCCAAAATAATCCTAGGTTGTCCTAAAGCATGAAAGGAAAATATATGATAGGTTATTTTCCTATGAGTGTTTAAAAACACTATTACAATGAGTATAAAATATTTTTTCTTTCACTTTCATGCTCCATGATCTTTTAAAACCTACAATCTAAGCTCCAAATGTTAGATAAAATCAAGAAATAAGAAGATATGAGGGTTAGATAAGTGATTAAGCATAGAAACCCTAAAACTTAGACCAAGTTACAATGTGATTTGACTTTAGGTGAAAATTTGAAAATTTTAACTCTATAAAAGTTGATAAAAACCTACACCATTAGATAGCTTATGAAATTATATCCCATTTCAAAAAAAAAAGCTTCGAAAAAGACCTTTGTATGACCAAGATATGAACATTTTAAGATTGACTATAAAAACAAAAAAACAATGGCATCGCCATTTGAACATGATCAACGTCACTATTTGAGACTCCAACGCCGCTATTTGAGTCTTCAGTGTCGCTATTTGAGGATTTGAACATCGCTCTACTAAAAAAATGTCACTTTGTGTAAAAATAGAGATGACGATGGTGTCGTTATTTGGCCCAGCGTCGCTTTGTGTCCTGGAAAGACAAAAAAAAGAAAAGAAAAAATGAAGAAATGGCCAAAAAATGTGTTAATTTTGAGATTTGTGCCCTCTTAGCATCAAAATGTGAATGCTTGGTCTAGAACTGCTCCAACATGATCAAACAAACTGATGTTAGTCAATAAACAAATCTATAACAAACATTCCCCATGCGATTCATTTAAATACAATGAACAAGAAAACAAGATAGAAAATCAAATGAAAGCTGTTAAATCTTGTTCAAAACATTCAAACCAGCATCCCATGGGGGAATTGGTGCTTCTTTGATGTGGAAAGAATCCCTTTTCCAATTTATTGGAAAACTTTGATAAACTTGATGATGATTGTGTGCTCTTTGATGAAATTTGTCAATAACCTAGCTAAGATTGATGAAAACTAAGAAAACTTGGATGAAAATGGTGGATGAACTTGCTCAAATTTGTAGATAGTAATTTTGCATAAAGTTGTGGATCTCAAATCAATAGAGAGGCTCTCTATTTATAGGAAAAAAGGATGGAGAAATGAGAAATAGGGAGAATGTGGGATTAAAATTGACCCAATGGCATTGAGCCACTTGTCAACATGCTATTGAAGAGAGGTGGAGCACATTTTGGTCAATGTGCAAATTAATGCATATATATGGAATTTGAAATTCAAAAAATGGTTTGTGGAGGAAGAGTTGAAAGATGGGTTAATGCCACTTGGCTCAAAAAAAAGGACATGTAAGAGCCATAAATGCCATGTTGGAGGACAAGTCCTTTTGGGAGGGAGATTTCAAATTGAGAGAATATTCCAAAGAGATGCCATATTTGAATGGTAATAGAAGAATTAATAAATCAAATAAATTGATTTATATGTGCAAGTTGCAAAAGCTAGAGAAAAGAGGATTAGTGTTAGGAGCTAATTCAGGATTTAATTAACTTAGATGGAAGTTAGTTTGATTTAGATGTATGGATTCATTTAAATCAAATGAGAGGAATAATGGACATTAGTTTTAATTAAATAAAGTTTGATTTATTTAATTAAAATGGATGATGTTAGATTTAATCAAATAAGGGTGATTTATTTAATCAAAAGATGAAACATGATTAATTAATAAAATGATTTATTTAATTAAAAGAGAAACATTAGGATTAAATAAAATTGATTTATTTAATCAAAGAGGAAATACTAGGATTAATTAAATAAAATGATTTATTTAATTAAAAGAAGATGATGATTTAATCAAATAAAGTTGATTTATTTAATTAAAAGAGGAAATATGATGAATTAATTAAATAAGGATTATTTAATTAACTCGTTAGTAAAGGCGTGATTCAGGAAGAAATGATGTTAGTAAATTAGGATCAGGTGTATGATATCAATCAGAATAATTTGAACATCTACAGTATGAGTTTGAGTGTGAGTGATTTCAACAGCATAAGTTTTCTATTTGAAAGATGGATGCATTTGTCTCCAAATAGTGACCTATTTATAAGAGAGCAAATGAGAAATGGAGGGTTGAGATAAGAAAGGCTAATCAATGGTCACTGATGAAGGAAGTTGGAGGCATGGATCATGGATTCTCATCAATGGATGAGAATGCAAGATGAGATTTAATCAAGGGTTCTCATTCCTTCAAACAAGCACACTTTTGACCTGTGCAAGAGCTCAAAAGTTAACTTGCACATGAAGTTATAAGTTAAATTGCACATGAAGTTAAGTGAGAATATTCATTTTTTAAATGATTGGAGGAGAGAGAATATTCTTTGGAATATTCTCATGGGTGAGGAAAAATAATATTTTGCAAATAAAAAAAAAATTTAATTATGTAGAAGGGGAATGAATATTCCATGGGAATATTCCCCTTTTGGAGGAATGTACAAAGGAGAAATATTCCCTTGCAGGTGGGGGGAATTAGATTTAATTGATAATTAAACAATGTTAATTATGCAATTAGGGGATTATAAAAATTAAGATGACATTCATGAAATAAAATGATTTAATGAAAGGGGGAAAGGTGAAATTACATTTAATTAAATACCTTAGGGTCATTTAATTAAATAAGAAGATTTAGGGATTTAAATTAAATAACTTGATGTATTTAATTTAATAAGACTAAATGTTAGCATGAAAGGGGATGAATTAACCTAATTAAATTGATTTGATTAATAGATGAAAATGACATAATTAATTAAATAGCTAGGCTAATTTAACCAATTAAATGAAAAGAGGATGGGTTTCAGGAGTAAATGATGTTAGTATATCTAATTCAAGTGCATGATATCATTCAAGACATTTTTCAGTGTTTACATTTTGTCCCTCTTTGAAGTGAGGTACCTATTGCTTCGGTTCAAAGACTAATGCTCTTTGGATTAAAACTGTTGCTCAGATCAAAAAATAAAAAAATTCTAATTTTTAGATGCCCCAGCAGAAGGATTAAGCCAATTCCCTACCCCCTCGAGAAATCAGACAAATTTTTTGAATTTTGGGTTGATTTCTCGACAAAGATTAAAGGTTGCTTCAAGGGATCTGAAAAAGGCTCTAGGATGCAAAAAACATGCCAAAAATATGAAAAACGATGCAAAATAAGATTCAGTTTAGCAAAATTGGGGAAAAGGATGAAAAAACCTCGCTTGATGATTAAATTAGAAAAAAAAACCTTAATTTGCAAGCATAAATAGGTGAGGAAGGGTCACTTTCAATTCATTTGTGCAATCACACCTTCAGGATTTCTTGCATTTTAAGCTTTGACCCTCCGACGAGATGGCGCAATGAGTGCTCCTAGGACACATTTTCGACCGGGTTCGAAGGTACTAGAGGCTTCTAGGCACAAGACCATTGGTATGTGATTTGAAACTTGATTTGAAATTTGACTTTTTGATGCATTTAATGCCTTTTGAAATTTAGACTATGGCCGCGTCACTCTAGAGCAACACTATTTTGAGAATCAACGACACTAATTTGAATTTTACCAACGCATATGTGAATTGTGACACAGTTCATGATTTAGATTTAGGGTTTCAGATTCTCAATAGCAACACACATGTATATAGTGACACACCATTTTGATTTGAAAAATAGGGTTAGGGTTTTCCAAACTTAAATCACGATGCACATGTGCTTAGCGATGCATATCGTAATTTGTTTTATAAATGCTCGGGTGTCACAGTTTGGAATTTGAATTATAGCGATACTATCATAAATAGTGACACTATTGTCATTTTGGGGATGAAAATTCCAACCTTAGTTATTTTTTTGCAAATTTTGACATCGTGTGCTTTTGTGGGTGCAGGAGGTGATCCCGCCTTTGATGTCCCGCGAGCATCGACCCGCAATTTTGTCCAGACTTGGTGATTTATTTTAGTTGTCATAGGAGCACCTGGGGGAGATTGGCGTGTGGTACATTGTGTAGATTCCCGTCATTTGAACACACCTGTTGATGATGACAACATTGTGCGAATGATGGCACAACGAGACCTCGTCATTCCACCTTCTGACCGACGTGGCGATAGTGACACTTGAGGATATATGGCAGATATTATGTTTGTCAATACATGGTGAGCGTGTGATAAATGATGTTGACGCTGCCTATGATGCATGCCATGAGGTGATGGAGTTAGAGTACATTGTTCTAGTCACTTCACAGATTGACCTCGAGATGTACAAAGGTCGAGTGCCCACTTTCATATTGATTGTTGTAGCTATCAGCTTAGGTTTGGTTGCTCCAGATTGATGAAGCAAAGGGTTTAGTTTGGGATGGGGCCTGGCTTGGCAGAGGATGTTATTCAGGCGAACTCAGTACACATGGGGGCCAATGATGTTGGCCTCTCTATATCATGATATGCACGATTTTGTATATTGTGATAGCAAAGTGATCGACACTAGGGTCACCTTACTTCACATTTGGGCCTAGGAGCACATAGTTGTGCTCCAATCGATTGTTCAAATGGTGGATGTAGAGCGAAATGATCTTATGGTCTGGAGGTACAGGGGTGCCATCACACTACAACATACAAGGCAACTTGGGATTCCCTACTAGCACAAGGTCATCGATGATATGATAGTCTTCAGATGGCGACCCTGGCTTCAAACGCCAACATGGTACAATGATGTACATCAAATTTTCTTTGCTCAACAAACCTGATACATGTAGGGTTAAGAGAACACCATCATTTAGAGGTACCTATTGGATAGGGTGGCAAAACAATTCAGATATAGGCTAGATAGGCCAGATGATGCGTACACCGCCATCTTTGCTAGGTCAGCATGAGAGGCAGGAGCGTGGGGACTCACTATCCCAAACCATGAGGTTGTAGAGGGCTTTCATTAGTTGGTGGCTCGACCATGGGCTTATGATCAGGGGCAGGAAAATGCTCAGATGATGCCTGCATATGATGCATGGTTCACACCCCCTTGTCAATTGACAGATCCAACAGGTGCAACTCCATGAGGGAGACCAAGAGGGAGGGGTGTAAGTAGAGGTAGAGGTCGGGACAAAGGATAGGATGGCCAAGATGGATGGGATGGATAGATCCCAGGAGCACCGCCAGTAGATTAGTAGCCTCCTCACCAACCATCGATACATCAACAACCTCCATAACAACCACCACCACCGAGGCTAGATCCTCATGATTTATAGATATAACAACTATAACAGTAGGTACAGGTTATTATGAGCGAGAGGGATCAGGCCCATCAATAGGTTTTGGTGATCACTGCTGAGAGAGATCAGGCCAGACAATAGATAGTGGCCTTGACAATCGAGAGAGACCAGGAGCGGTAGCTTAGATAGACTGTTGAGACGTAGTTGGCTCAGGAGGTCGGATGGCGTCAGTAGCTTGAGACTATGAAAACTGTAGCTCAGGGGCGGACAATGTCTATCAAATTATATAGAGAGACTGTGACTAGGGTAGCCTACTATCATATGCATTACCACAGAGATGTCCCTACAATATTTAGATAGTTGGATTACTCTCAAAGGAGCAAGGCACACCCGAGAGTGGAGGATCAACTAGATAGATAGGCTGGGGAGGGGAGCAGCCATCAAGCTAGCTCATTTGTATAGACATTTTTTTGATTATCGCCTAATTCTTTACACAAATATACATTCATGGGATCCTTTTTGATAGCCTTGTGGATATTGTATTTTTAATCGATATACATACATTGACTCAGATATTGTACCATGACAATCATTTTTGATATATATATATATATGATATGATACGGATTTGATATACGATGTGTTCTTTTATTTCATGATTATGGATGCATGTATGCACTTGGATATGATGTTATGTGATGCTTATATATGTTTATGTGATACATGATGATATATGTGATATGCGATGTAATGTAATGCAATGGATGGATGTACTTTATCAATATCTTTTCATGACATATAATGGGATGAATGATATGCAGATGTTATGCTTATGCAAATGATATGGATGCATTTCTTTTTGTGTATTTTCTTATGCAATTTTTATGGTGTAATGATGTATGCATGTGGATATATGGATGGATAATGTAGATGTTAATGTTTATGATATGTGATGCAATGATTTAAGATGCTTAGAATAACAAATCCATATTATTTGTCACAAATTAAATGATAATGATGATGTAGGATGTATGTTTATGTTATGCTATGATTATGTGAGATGTATGTATGTTGATGGTTTTTGGATGCAGGATGGATACATTGATGATATTTTTTTTGACTGTCATGATACTAGGTTAGTGCAGAGAGAAGATAGAAGAAATAAGATGAATGACCATTGATTTTGATGATTTCCTCAAAAGATCCAACAAGTCTATGATCCACCAAGACTTTATTAGAGATGGTGATGATAAATGCATGATGATGATGATGATGACTTTTTTTTAGACAGTAGGAATCAGTCGGGTATTCGTCCCCCTATGAACTACAGTAAGCCTGGTAAACTATTTTCACGTGACCAGTGGCACTGGTGCGACATTCCCTCCGGTACCATGGGTTTGGGGGGAGACCACACCTCGTGACCTCTTGCATGCAACATAATGCTTTAGCCAATCGAGCTAGCCCCCTGCCCCTATGATGATGATGATGATGATTTTCTCATATCTTGGGATGGGATTTTTTGTTGTTCCTTATTGTTTGATATATCACATAGACACGATGCATCAAGGTATTGATAACCAAGATGGCATTGTATCTAGTGTAATAGAATTTGACTCTGCAAATAGATAAGATAGTTCTTGTTCACACCTTGACATACAAAAACATCATCAAAATGTAAGTTAGAAGCTTAGAATACATTAGACCAAAGCATACACAATAGTCAACAATGTAGGCTAATCAACCTCTCTATACTCAAATAAGCAAGTATGAACCAAGATAATTTTACAAGAGTACCCACAAGCACAACAAACGAAAGATAATGATCAATGCCCCATTCCTTTCTCTCTAAATCATTTTGATAGACATCATCGAGAGGTCCTCAGAATGGGTCAATAAGATAAATCATAAGAAAAGATCAAAGACAAATAGTCAATGTTATCTATATCTCTTGCCAGTTTAAATATAGCTAAGGTGATTTATGATATTGATGTCCATCATAGGAAGGATGCATCCTAGGATATGTTGATCAAGGGTTTGATGTAGGATGATGATCAACTTTATGATAAGTCATTGATAGAAACTTCACTGACTCGTTTACCTATGATCTAGACTTTAGATTTTGACACTTAGGTTCTCACTTTAGGACTTGCGACACTTGTTTTCTACTTGTTTTACCAAAGGTTGAAGGTGACAATCAATTTATTATGGGTGAAGGTTTATTGCGACTGCAAGCGAAATGGGATGGATGGTTTTGGGTTTTTTGGAATATTTCAATGTTTTTGGTATTTGGAAAATGTTTTGAGGTAGTTTTTGGTCTTTTTGAGAGTTTATGCGAATGTTTTGGGTTTTAGGATATTTGAGACTATTTTAGGTCTTTTGAATGTTTTCTAATATTTTTGTGTTTTTCTAATTTTCAAATGTTTTGGGATTTTTTGAGATTTTGAATGTTTAGGGGTTTTCGAGCTATGTGGATGTTTAGAGCTTTTGAAGATATTTGGATGTTTAGGGTTTTTCGAGAGTTCAACCAAGAACCAACCTAAAAGACCCATCCTAGGGGCCTCAGGAGTTGATCAAAGATTAGCCTTGCCTACGTTATACACACAAAGACCAGGCAGTTTGATTGACTTGACTTATTCAGGATGAAGATACTAACAATTGAGGGAAATTCTAGTTTATTATGATGGAATCCTAAAGACTGACCTAGGGTCTCTCAGGGGCACATCAATGATGGTCTCATCTACGTTCAAACTCAAAGACTCGTAGTTCGACAACATGGTACTATTTTTTTTTTTTTTAAAATTTTTTTGACCTTTTTAAAGATTTTGATGTGTTTTGGATGTTTTGGATTTTGACTTTACAATTTTCTGATTGTTTTTGGATTTTAGCTGTATTGGATTTTGCAAGTGTTTTTGGATTTTCTGATGAATGATTTACGAATATTTTTGGGATTTTTGAGAGATGTCAAATGACCTTAAGATATACAAGAACCCAATATGATTCATAACGAATTTCCCCCAATGTGATATGATATACTACCTCGATATAGGCAGGACAAACTAACATTTGGAATATGCCAAGTAGTACTAAGGGGATGCAATATTTCACAACATCAAGCTATGATAAGGACACAGATGGGCTTTGGAATAAATAGGATGAATAATGCGATAGATAGATGTGATGCCAATAATGATTGGATAAAGAGCCATAGAATAAATGGAGGTGCTTTATTTATGCAAGGCGCTTGTTTGCCAGGTTTTCACCAAGGAACTTTCCCAAAGTGCCACCAAAGTGATTTTCACTAGAGGACAATTTTTTTCTTTACTTTCTCAATCCTTTTTCTCATTTTTCTCATTTTTTGTATTTTTAGATTTATACCCTTCAAGACTAGGCATAATTTTTTTTAAGATGTAAGTTGTTGGTTGGTTGCTATAAGGATTCACCTTTAGGCATTGGCAATTGGTATGCTCTTGATCCATAGCTTGTTGTGATGACAAAGGGACCCAACGAGTTAGGCTCAAACTTTCCTTTACTGTCCTGATGTGGCAGGTTCTTTTGATTCTACTTTAAGACAAGATCCCATACCTAGAAAGATTGATATGTGATCTTGTTATAGCTCCGTTTCAGTCGATTTTGATATACTTGCAAGTGATTGAGGATGTCAAGATGACGTTCATCCAAGAATTCTAGCTTATTCAACCAAGATATTCTATATTCTTCATCGATGATTAGGTTATGTAGTGACACTCATAGTGATGGGAGCTCAACCTCAATAGGAAAAATGGTTTCTGATCTATAGACCACGGAGAATGAGGTTGCACCTGTTGGCATGTGGATACTGGTTTGATAGGCCGAGAGAGTAGGATTTAACTACAGATGCCAGTCATGACCAACTTCATTGACTATTTTCTTTAGGATCTTTAAAATAGTCTTGTTTGTAGCCTCAGCTTGACCATTGCCCTGGGGATAATACGGGGTAGAGAATCAGTGTTGGATGTTGAATCTTTGACATAGCTCTTTTGCATCCTAATTTTTTAAGGGTGTTCCATTGTCTGAGATAAGGGTTTGTGGAACACCATAACGATAGATTAGGTAATTTAGGATAAATTTGGCAATTTTCTTCCCCGTTATGTAAGTCATAGGAATGGCTTCAACCCACTTGGTAAAGTACTCAGTGGCTATTATTATAAACTTTTGGCCATTGGATGAGGTTGGAGTGATTTTTCCTATGAGGTCAAGTACCCACTATGAGAAAGGCCAAGGTGTGATCATTGGTTGCAATTCTTGAGCTAGAGCATGAATCAAATCTCCATGCTATTGACACTAGACACATTTTTGCATGTACTGATGAGCTTCTTTTTCCATGGTTCATGAGTAGTACCCTGTCCTCAATGCTTTCTTAGCTAAAGTCATACCACTATAATGGGAACCACATATACCATCGTGTACTTCTATTAAAGAATTCAAGGCTTCATCTTGGTTAAGACATCATAGTAATGTCCCTTCCATGCTTCGACGGTAAAGTGTATCACCTAGGATCATGAATCGGGATGCCTTTTTGACAAAGGTCATTTTAAGGTTGGAGGTGATATCAGATAGGCGAGTTCCTCTACTTAGGTAGATGAATATGTCATGATACCATGGGGATCCTAGACCAACAATGACACACATGAATTCAGATTTATGGATTTCAAAACTTGGTACGAGAAATTTTTCTACCAAGAATTCGCATTGGAGGACGTTGTTCGACATGTATAACAATGATCCAATTGTTGCCATAGCGTATGTTGCTCAGTTGTTCATGCGAGGAATCTGCTTAAAAGTTATATCAATGAAAAGATCCTTGAGACTTTCTACCATCTTCTTATGAGGAGTAAGCTTATCATCCTTAGTTTGGTAGTCATCATTGACTTGGTTGATAACCAGTTGTGAGTCTCCATAGACTTTTATCTCTTGTATCTGCCACTGAACTACTATCCTTAGAGCTATGATTAGGGCTTCATACTCAACAATGTTGTTGGTACATGAAAATGATAGCTTGTATGACTTTGGGATACAATTACCTTGAGGAGTGATAAAGAGAATACTTGTTCTTGATATGTGTTGGGTGAACGATCCATCAAAGTACATTTTCCACTAAGCTGTGAGATTGATAAGGAACATTGACTTGTAAGGGAACTTAGATATCAAGGGGTTCTCTGCATAGATAGGTGCATCTTCTAGTTGGTCTACAATAACTTGTCCTTTGATTTTCGTGCACTCCACATACTATATGTCATATTTAGTTAAGATCATTACCCATTTGGCCATTCACCCAGTGAGAGTTGCTTTGGATAACAGGTATTTCAATGGGTCGATCTTTGCAATAAGTTTGATTTGATTTGAAAACATGTAGTGTCTAAACTTTTGTGAAGCAAAAACTACTGCTAGGCATGCTTTTTCAATGGGTGAATAGTTCATTTCATAGCCTACCAAGATCCCACCGATGTAATAGACAACTCTTTCCTTTCCATTTTCATCATGTTGTGCTAGAAGAGCACCTAGTGCTGCTGATGTTACTGAGATATACAGGATCAATGGTTTGTTTGGTATCAACGACATGAGCACTGGAGGTGTCAATAGATAGTCCTTGATCTGTTGGAAATATTTACCACACTTCTCATCCCACGTGTAAGTTATTCCTTTATGAAGAAGATGCGAGAAAGGGTAGATTTTGTTTGATAGTTGCGCTATGAACCTCCTGATGGACTGCAATCTTCCTTGTAATCCTCTCATCTACTTTAGTGTTTATGGTGGTTCCATGTCAAGGATGGATTTTACCTTTTTTGGATCAATTTCTATCCCTCTTTGTGAGACGATATAGTTAAGAATTTTCCCTGATGTAACCCCAAAGACATAACTTTTTTGGATTTAGCCTTACTTTGTATTCTTCAAGTCTGTCAAAGATGGATCCTAATACTTGTATATGCTCATTTATTTTTCTTGATTTTTCCAAAATATCATCCACATAATCTTCAACTATTTTGTGGATCATGTCATGAAAGATGTGGGTCATTGTTCTTTGATAGGTTGCTCCTGCATTCTTCAACCTGAATGGCATCACATACCGACAATATGTTCCCCATGGAAGAGTGAATGCAATTTTGTGTTGATCCTCCTTGGTGATCATGATTTTATTGTAGCCTAAAAGGCCATCCATGGGTGATAACATTTCATGCCTTTTTGTTAAGTCCACGATGAGGTCAATGTTAGGAAGAGGGAAATCATCCTTCGGACATGCTTTATTTAAGTCTCTAAAATATGTGAATATTTTAACGCCCCTAGTGGGTTTTGAGACGAGTACCACATTGGAAAACCACTCAGGATGATCTATTGGTCGGATGAATCCAATGTTAAGATTTTTTTTTAACTCAAGTTTTACCAAGAGTGCCATTTGAGGGTGCATTGTCCGTAATTTCTGCTTTACCAATTTGGCTTTAGGATAAATTGCTAGGTGATGCACAAATAATTTTGGATCGAACCCTGGCATATCAATGTATGATCATACAAAGTTATCTCTTCACTCTTTCAGGAATGCTGCTAGGTTTTTTTGTTCTTCATCCAACAAGGATTTGGCATAGAAAGTGATCTTGGGTGCTTCTTTTGTTCACACATTGACTGGAGTGGCCTTTTTTGCTAGCACTGTTGTCTTTTCTAGGTGCATTGCACCAAGGAGGAGATTGAATCCCTCATCCTTGGGCACCTCAAAGAGGTTTTCACCTCGGATATGTCCTTTCTTTTTACTATTTTAGGATCAAAAAGTGCCACAGTGTGATTTTCACTCAAAGATCTGCATGTTATTTGCATTTTATCAATTTTGCAACTGAAAGATTCAATCGTCTCCCCATAGTACGCCCTTGTGCCTAGCTCTATGTCAAAAACTTATTTGTGATCTTCCCATTGTAAGTCATCACATAGTTCCATGAATTCTAAGATTGATTCATCGTTTTCAAATAAATCTAGAATCGGTGGTCCTTGTTGGTCCATGCCAATGAGTTGTGGGTATACTAGGCATATTTCAGTTGGTTGATTGCTTGGAGAAAAGGATGTTATGGATATCATGAAGAGGGAGCTATTCTCAAATGAGTCAGCAACATCAAGAGGGAATTCATCTAAGGTTGTATCACATGATGTAGGTAACCAAGAGGAAGCGTCAACCCATTTAGCAGAAGTACCTTTTCCAATAAGGGTGACCTTGCTAGTAGTACAACCTAGGCCAAGATTCTTTAATCATTTCTCAAGAATGATAGGTTCTAGCAAACCATTATTATTTTGTCCCAGTTTCTCATTCTTGTTAGAGCCCCATCCCTTCATTAGCTATAAGCCTTTGTTGTCATCTTCCATGGGAAGAACAGGGACAGGTTGTTCATCCTGATAGAGGATTTTAGAGACATCTTCCTCATTGATATCTTCTTGGTTCAAATCCCCCCACTTGGTGATGGTAGTAGCCGTCATCTTGATTGTTTCAGGTTCTTTGTTGCTAGATGTGGGTTTCCCTTAGGATTTAGGAGAAAGAGGTAGTTCTCCCAAGACGAAGGTATTCTTCATTAGTTTATAGTTTCTACAACCATCATCCTGGATTACTGCTTTGATGTCAAGAATGTTCTGCACAATAGGTGTTTTTATTTTTGAGGTCGATGCAAGGGATGATGGGTCAACAAATGAGGTAGATGGTGTAGGCCCTTCATCATTCTTGGGTATTTGGGGAATCTTATAAAACTTGGCCTCGAGATTCTTGTAGTAGTAAAAAGGTTCAGGATCTCCATGGATGGTAATTTCTCTGCCCTTGAAAGGAAACTTTACGCACTGATGGTAGGTTGAGGCTACAACTTTTAAGGCATGGATCCATGGGCAGCCAAGTAAGATGTTGTAGGGAAGAGCAAGGTTTAACACTTGGCATGCAGTTTCTGCAATGATGGGTCCCACTTGGATGGGTAATGCAATGATTCCTTGTGATACCCGCTCTTGGTCATCATATGCTTTAATGGTGGTACTCTTTTCTTTCTTAATAATATCCTCTAAATAGCCTAGATTTTTGATCAACTAAAGGGTACAAATATTTATACCAACACCTCCATCTATTAAGACTCTTTTGACCTTGTTCTTATGAATAATGACCTCAAGGTGTAAAGCACGATTATGAGATGGTTGTGATGGTAGGTCTTGTTCCGAGAAGGTAAGGGAGATGATTAGCGATATGCCCTACCATAGCTTGAAATTGATCTATATCAATATCCTCAGGGACAAATGACTCTGATAAAGCTTTCTCTAGTATTTTCCTATGTGCGGGGGATAGCCTTAATAGTTCCAAGATTGAAATCTATGCGAGAGTCTTCTTAAGCTAGTCTAGGAGATTGTACTTGCTAGGATTTGATGTTGGTAAAGTAGGTTGTGTCCTAGATTGAGATTAGACTCCTTGGATGGTGATTTTTCCACGTCGTGTAGTGACTCCACACTCCACACTAGGTCCTTTGATGGTGACGATAGTAATGACACTATCACAAGAAGTGACCATATTGGAATAGGTATGTTGCATGTTTGTATAATCCTTAGCTTTCCCATTATTGTTTCCTTTGTTATGATCTAGCATAGGGTTCTTGTATATCTTAAGATCTTGGTTACCACCTGGTACTAAAATAGATATGGTGTCATTTTCTATGAGGTCTTGGATAATTTTTTTTAGCCTCATGTAGTTTGTCATTTTGTGTCCTTTGATTTTGTGAAAGTCATGAAGATCGTGCTCGTTGTACCAAGATGGTTTCTCTTGGGGTTCTTAGTAATTTTAAAAGTTTGGAAGTTATCAAGTTTGACTCTACCAATTTCTTCGTGATGGTTTTGATGGGTTTCGACAATTGTGTGTACTTGTGTTTAGGATAGTTGTTCTTGTTAGGGGTTTGTCTTTGTTGCATCTCGATGTTGTTGATTTGATTGTTATGAGGAGGTATTATTTGTGTCACATTTGGTTGAATGTTTGCAACTTGATTGTTGTTTGGTCTAGGAGCAATTAGAACCACCTTAGCATCTACCACACCATCATTTGTTACATTCTTGTTTTTAGCCCAGACACGAGGCTTGTCATTTGAACTAGTTGATGGGCGATTTTATTTGTAGGCTTGGGTATTCCCTTGTGAGATTATACCTCTCTCGATGTTAAGGGCTCTAGGGACAAGCTTGTTATAAGATGTGATGTACTGCATTTTCAAGTGAAAGGATAAATCTAGATCTAGATTTTCTATGATGATCCCCACTTGTTGTTCATCGGAAAGGGTCCACTTTCTCTTACTAGCTCTTTGTCTCCACCGTTACAAGAAATTAACGAAAGATTCTCCTTTATTTTGTCTAAGAGTAAACAATTCTTCTAGGCTTACGTCCATGTCAAGGTTAAAGGATAAGTGATCAATGAATTTATCAGTGATTTCTTGGAATTTTTTTATACTCGGTGGTAGTTGAGAAAACCAATCCATGGCAGGACCTACTAAACTTTGGGGGAAGAGGTGCATTAAATAAGAATCATTATAGGCCACCTCCATACACATGATGTTGAATTCTTTGACATGGTCCACAAGACTTCCTCTCCCTTTGTTTTTATCAAATTTGGGGATTTCAAAGCTGGGAGGAAACGACACCATTGTGATGTTTTGATTGAATGGATATGGACATAGATTATGTGTATGGGGCTTCTTTGTCTTTCCCATCTAAAGATCTTGCATTTCTTGTGACAACGCCTTGAGTTGTGATGCTAGATTGTCCTGCGGGTTTGGTGGAGGAACATATGTTGGGATGATGGATGAGCTATAGGTGGGATTATAACATGATAAGGTGTTGTATATTGTATATGACGGTGTGAGTTTATGTGAAGGTGATTGAGGTGTGGATGTATATGTTCCTAACACATTTTTATTGATGATGTTCTATTGAGGATTATAGTAGGAACCTTTTTGTTGTTGTTGCTGTTGTTGGGCATACTATTGAGCTAGTAAGGCTTGCTATTGTTGTTGAGCCACAAGGGATTGTTGTTGTTTTTGCACCGCGAGGGCTTGCTATTGGGCTTGATGTTGTTGTTGTGAGACTAAGGATGCTTGATGGGCTTGTTGTTATTGCTGATGTGCTAAGGCTGTTTGTTGTTGTTGTTGCTATTGTTGTGCTGCTAAGGCTGCTTATTGTTGTTGCTACTGTTGTTGTGATTCTTGTTGTGCCACTAAGGCTTGTTGTTGTTGTTGCTGGGATAAGGCTACTTACTATTGTTGTTGTTGTTGGGATAATGCTGCTTGTTATTGTTATTGCTGTTGTTGGACGACTTGCTAATAAGGTTGTTGTGCTTGTTTTAAAGCTAAGGCATGCACTTGCAATGTAGGATCAATTGGTTGTTGGGACACTTGTGATGGATTGTGGGTGTTGATGTTTTGGATGGGTTGTGAGTTGGTGATGAGAGATTGGGAGTTCCCTTGGTTTATCATTCCTTGTAAGATGGTTGATTGAGGTGGAGGAATGTATGTTTGAGGTCCCATTTGATTTTTCATAGTGAAGGAGACCATGGGAAAAGATGAGGATGATGCCATTATATTTTGTGATGGAAATGACACACTAGGACCTTGAGTTCATTGAGTAAAAAGATTCCCCTATCCCAAGTTTTGAGGATTTCCTTGCGCTAGAGATGTGGACAAAGTATTACTTGGGTTGATGGGATTTGTTACCGAGGGATTATTTTAATTCAGGTTGATGATGGATGGAATGGACGTGTTTTGTGAAACCAATGGTGCATATGAACTAGATGGGGGATTGGATAAAGGTGTCCCTATTTGCATTAAGGGTTGATTTTGCATTATGGTGTTGGCTTGTGGGTCGATTTGAGACACTTGGTCCACACTTCCTTGTGAGATATTGGGCATACTTGTGGTACTTGTGGGGCTGGATGAAGATGGGTACCATTGATATGTTGATATTGTTGTGGATTCATGAAGTGTGAGTTGTTGATGTTGATGTTGGAGGTGTTCATGAATGTTAAAAGTGCTAAATTTTGGTGTCCAAGTAGTGGATGGATTGGTGTTGAGGGTACCCACAAGTATGTTGCTTTTGAATGGAAGAGTTAGATCAAAGTCCTTGGTGAGACTAGTTGCAAGACTAGGAGTGGATGTTTGTAGCCCTAGTGATGAATTTGTTAAGTCTTGTGTCAAAGGTTGCGCAATAAACAATGGGGAAATTGGAGTAACATTTTCTAAGGCTTGATGTTCTTGTTTGTACTCCATGATATCTTCCTTAGTAAGTCCAAATGGGTTGTTTGTAACATCTTCAATATCATACAGTCTTGATGGAGATGATGGTTGTTGAGATGGGGTAACTTGAATTCTCGGATCAAATTCTAAAGGATTGGGATCACTTGAGATAAATGTGACATTGGTTTTCTCCATGATTCTCTTGTGTTGTGATCTTGTCTTTACCATAGATTTTGGGTCACCTATGGGAGAGTTATGCTGAGATTTGTAATGTTTGAACTCTCTAATTGACTCAAATCTAGGTAAAAAGGATTTTCTAAGTCTTTTTTGAGCAATGATGATAATGGGAGATGAAAAGATGGGTGATGTGGAAAGTGATATTTGTAATAGTTTTGGGACAACACTTTTTACTCAAGTTTGATGTTTTGATGTTAGCATAAAATATGTTGATGGACTTGTTTATCTTTAGGGTAGACACATGACCTTCAAGATAAACTAGCTCAACTTAATGCATGGAAAATGATACATTTCACATACAAAGTAGCTAAGTTAGGGATTGGTTTGATAGATGTTTTAAGTCAAAAAGTGTTGGTGTATTAATTTTTTTTGCAAAGTTTGGTGAAGTGAAGGATGAAATTTGATCAAGGGATGAGTGAAGTGTTTGACCCAATGTTGACCTAAAGTGAACCTTTGTTTGATAAGACCATGGTAGTGAGAAACATGCTAGACCTTTAAAATTTTCAAATCCTAAGGACCTAATGTTTTAGAGAAGTTCAAAATTGTGAAAATGTCCAGGATTCTGACTGTAAAAGAAAGCATAAAAGTTTGGATTGTTCCTTGGGTGAACCCACAAAAGGGGTTTACAATTGAAGTGAGGAAGGAAAAGTTGAAAAAAATGACCCCATGCCAAAAAATTTCATTTTTGGGGTTCAAACGAACTAAAAGAGGGTTCGAATGAACTAGGGTTTGAGCAAACCCATTCAATGAACTTCCCACCATTCCTGCCAAAAAAAACCAAAGGAAACTCTTTTTGAAAGGGGGTTCGCTCAAACCCACCATTTCCCCCCTTCTCCCCCTCAGGTGGTGAAAAAGTCCAGCGCTTCAAAGCTCGGGTTGAGGATGAAAATGGAGGAGACTTCACAAACCCAACTGGATGATGGTATTCCTCGAAATGAGCTATCCAACAAATATAATTTTAATATGTTTTGGTTTTATTATGTATTTGTTTTTTTAGTTTATTTCACATAGGTTTTTCACCGAAAATCAAGCTCTTTGTTCTACACATGTGGAAAAATATAAGATTATCAATTTTTTTTAAAAATAAAATGAGTGCACCAGATATTGATGTCCTTGATCCAAAAAAAATAAAAATTGAATTTTGATACATACAAAAAAGTTATGTTGATTCAGTCTACCTATGTTTGAATTGTAATTGCTTTGACTTCGAAACTTGATTAAGCAAAAAATATTCAATAAAAAACTATGAGACCAATTGGAAGCACTAGATATCGGAGTTATAAATCTAAATTTGAAAGAATTAGAATTTTATCCTTCATGGAAAAAAAGTTATGTTGTATACGGTGAGCATCACTCCTTAAAAATGTTATTTGCTGAAAGAAATTAGTTTTCAAAGGAGATGGAAAAATAAGTGCAATCTGATTCCAAAAAAATTGAAAAAATAATATTTAGATTCTACAGATAAAATTTCACAAATCACTAGTTTGCATCATCTTCAAATTCCTCATGGTTTAGCCGCTATAGGTGCCCGAAAGTGAAGATTTAGTTAGAAAAAAATATTTTAGTGTCCAGTTTGGCCAAAAATTGTAAACAACTATTGTGGGATCACCCCCTTGAATCATGTTTGTAGAAGTTGTATACCAACCTAGTGTTGGTTTCATGAAGTTCTAAAATATATTTCTTGAGATCTTTTGGAGTAAGATGCCTATGTTTAAAATGACGACCTGTAGACCTTCTTTTGGGGATCCTAACTTTGTATGAGATCATTTAGAAAAGTTTCAAGTTCATAGAAGAAAGGGGGATATTTATTGCCACTCGGGTGGTGGTAATATGGGCCTTATAGCCTCAATATCGGTTTGTTCCTCTTCTTTGTCTAAGATATTTGTTGTGTTTCTCCATTGGGTTGGTGTTTCTTTTGTTTCAAAAGTGAAGCTTCTCAAACTACTAATGGTATCAGTTTGTTCTTCATTAATGAGTTCAAAGTTTGGTTGAATGATAGAACCTTCAAGATTAGGTTGTTCAACGGGAGCAATTGGTCTCGAAATGGTCATGTGGGGTTCAAATTGTCAATTTATCTTGCTTAAGTGAATTTATTTGACCACAAACACTTGTCTTGATTATGTTTTCAAAATAAAATATCCATGTCAAAAACATCATAAATTTCACAATGTCCATTTCGTGAAAAGGATGAAGTTCAAGCCATAGTTTCTTATGTTAACTTTGGAAAATATGGATTGAGATGTCTAAGGATATAAATTCTTAGGACAAGCATTAATATCAAGGCTTTTTCAAAAGGTATCCATACTTAGACGAAAGGGTTTGAAATTTGGAGAAAAAATTGAGTGTTTGTTTGTACTATTTTGGAACCAAGGAAAGTATTAAATTGACTCACAATCATTTACCATCCTAGGTTGAAATGGCCATACTTGTTGAGTCCCCACTCAGATTCTCCAAACACTAAGACAATGCGAACAGATAGAGATTTGGTGACACTAGCTCCCCTCCATGGCACAATTTCTTGGGACCACCAAATCTCAAAATCCTAAAGATTTGAAGATCCTAAGGATTTTTCTATTTCAACAATGAATAGTACAAATGTGGGGCGGCTTCAGAATGATCGTTATTGCACCAACAAGCATTAAGGATTTTTGGTAACTAAATAATTTGGTTCTTAGTAACAAACCGAGAACACCCAACCGTATACACACTCGCTTTGCCACTTAAGGATCTTACTACCGTCCTTGTTCCACTTAAGGCATGGTACTAGGTGCAGTATGTTATACAGTCCAAGATAGAAGGTACTTTCTCATGATTTCTCAGCCTTTAATATAGCCCGCTGGTAAACATTCTTGCAAGAACTTGCCTATGAGTTTCCCGTTGAGAGGTGTGTCTCATAGTAAGTCCTCTTTTAAGGGTGACACAAAGCATAAAGGTGTACTTAAGTATTTCTCTTCACCCAAGATCACACAAAGCGCAAGGGGATTGGATACATACTATAAGTGCACATAAACAATGAAGTACACCTGGAGTGTTTCTCTTCACCCAAGATCGCATGAAGTGCAAGGGGATTGAATATGTACTATAAGTGCACATAAACAACAAAGTACTCCTAGAGTGTTTCTCTTCACCCAAGATCAATCAAAGTGCAAGGGGATTGGATACGCACCACAAGTGTGTCACAACAAAACAAGCACTCATTCATTTTACCCTCTAAAGCTAAGATGAATTCATTTTATGCACCAAACGAAATGTTAAGTTGTCTTGTTCAATTTTAAAACCCAAAAGACAATGATGAGACGAGGGTTCAATTTTAGTCCCATTTGAATGTTCTTTTTAAACCCAAATGAAGATTAATGAGGTCCTAAAGCATAAAATGAAAAGCATAAGAAATTGCATTATAATTATCCCAAAGCATCAAACACTTGTCACAATTATAAGATTGAAAGATGAGAATTCTTTTTTCACTTCAAACTTTAACGTCCAACTTGCAAAATCCAGTTAGCCTAAAAACCAAAACAATGTTAGAGGCATGCTAGTAATCAAATGAAGCGAAAAAATTAAAACACATGCCGAAAAAAAATCGTCAAATTTCTTACTAGAACTGGGCATCGCTATTCACGATAGTGTCGCTCTAGTGAACTTGGGTGTTGCTCTAGTGAAATTGGGTGTTGCTCTGTAGAAAAACTAGTGATGACGATAACATCACTGTTTGAGGTGTGTCACCATTTATAAATCTTTGATACCTCTAAAAAGTATTAGCATCGTCATTTTTTTAATTAGCGTCATGATATTAAATAGGTGTCATTGTTTCAGATGATGATAGCATCGCTATATGGCGACGCCCAACAAAAGAATCACTGAAATTGTGTTAGGCATCATTGTTTCCTGCAAAAATCAAAATGAATGGAATTCAAGATAGAAATTGATTAAATTTGATCACTTTTACCCTCCTTCTAGCGCTAGAATGTGACTGACGAATTAGTATGGTTACACTTGATCCATGAAGAATCGAAGCATAATGAAGTCACTGACGTCAAATCTCAACAAGATCATTCAAATGAAGGTTAAACTAAACATTTATCAAACTAAGCATTCTGAACTAAGAATTTTTTTAAATGTCTACTCTAACCCATCTGAAACTTATCCCGTTGTGATATTGGTGTCATGTTGATGTGAAATGATGACCCTTTCCCAATCTCATGGATAAATGAGCTTGCCCCAATTTTTTTAATTGAAGAAAAGTAATGGAACGATTGTGAGATGTGTATGAAAACATGATTTTAGTCTAAATAAACATGATTCAAGCTAGTTTAATATGATTTATATTAAAATGATGTAGATATACAAATTCTAAGCTAATCTAAATGAGATTTAAACTAAAAATATTCAAACCCTAGTTATCTAATTAGCTAAATGGATGCATTATGGAAGCTAAGCTATTATGCAACTAATTAAAATTAAAATATGCTAGATGTGTGCAAAGTATGAGTGTGAGTGTCAGCGATTTCAACAACATAAATTTTCTATTTGAAAGATGGATCCATTTGTCTCCAAATAGTGACCTATTTATAGGAGAGCAAATGAGAAATGAAAGGTTGAGATAAAAAAGGCCAATCGATGGTCAAGGATGAAGGAATTTGGAGGCATGGATCATGGATTATCATCGATGAATGAGAATGCAAGATGAGATTTAATCAAGGGTTCTCATTCCTTCAAACAAGAACACTTTTGACCTTTATAAGAGGTCAAAAGTTAACTTGCACAAGAAGTTATAGTTTAACTTGCACATGAAGCTAAGTGAGAATATTCCCTTTTTAAATGATTGGAGGAGAGAGGATATTCTTTGGAATATTCTTATGGGTGAGGTAAAAGGATATTTTGTAAATTAAATCAAAGTTTAATTGGGAAAAAGGGGAAGGAATATTCCATGGGAATATTCCCCTTTTGGAGGAATGTGCAAAGGAGGAATATTCCCTTGCAAGTGGGGGGTTTAGATTTAATTGATAATTAAACAATATTAATTATGCAACTAGGGGATTAGAAAAATTAAGATGACATTCATTAAATAAAATGATTTAATGAAAGGGGGAAAGGTGAAATGACATTTAATTAAATACCTTAGGGTCATTTAATTAAATAAGAAGATTTAAGGATTTAAATTAAATTACTTGATGTATTTAATTTAATAAGATGGAATGTTAGCATGAAAGGGGATGCATTAACCTAATTAAATTAATTAGATTTATATATGAAAATGACCAATTAAACCAATCAAATGAAAAGAGGATGGGTTTTAGGAGGAAATGATGTTAGTATATATGATTCAAGTGCATGATATCATTCAGGTCATTTTTTAGTGTCTATAGTAACTGTTGATCCTTTCCTTATTGAAATGAAGGGAAAATAGAGAGGGTTTCTCCAAAATGGGGGTACGCACCTATCTTCCCTATTTCATTAGGAAAAAGAGACCCCTAGGATAAGATTGACTTTCAACCCTTAGGTGAGTCAACCTTAATGGAGATCTTGTTGTTTTCCTTATGATTGAGAATGGGGTAAATTAGCCTAAAATGCACTTTTGGGAGATAAATGAAAAATACTAAATGAATCCAATTATACAATGCAAGACTTGAATCATCAATTTAAAGCCTAAAACTAATAGAATCAACAAAATTTTGGTAGATCTGAGAAGGTTAGGATTTTATGCACTTGTCACCAAAAGCCTCTATTGAGTGTCCTCCTTGGACAAATTTTCCTTAGGGAAAATGGGTCTTGCTTTAGGGATCCAAAATCTTTTTTGACAATCCTCTACTCCTAGATCTGCACTCCCGATTCCTTTGGATTTCACAATCAGAAAGTTAGAATTAGAATCTGCAAGTGAGTTTCTATGGCTTGACAACTTTGATGACAACTTTGCAAAATTTCACTTTTGATCAATCTTCAATCCTTCTTCACCTACAAATCTGCGAACACACAAAGAGGAGAAAAATATTTATTTTTGGTGAATGGGGGTTTGCCTTGGTCAAACCCCATTCTGGTGATTAAACCTTGAAATAAATGAAACATGAATCGAAGGAATGATGAATGAATAATGTTATATTGCAACTCACTAAACCCTTGAATGAAAACCCTTAGAGGATTGAAATCTAACACATCTCTCCAAGGTCTTGATCTTACATGAAATGGCTTGATTGGATGTTGATATTGATGCTTGAATCTTGACTTGAATGCTTAAAACCTACATCACAATGTTAGCTCCAAAAACATGCATAGATACAAATAACTTTGACATGATGCTTGAGATATTGAATGCTGCAGCAAATGACTAAGAAATCTGCTCTTGAATGCTCTTGACAATAATCTTGGCTCTTGTTAAGTTCACCTCTTGCTTCTAGGATTTGTATTGATAAAAATACCTTGTATCTATTGGTAATTTTCTAATTTCCCAAAAATTAAACATCAAAGGCCAATAATTAAAAATTGAATTTGAATCATAAAAATGCCACCAAAAACATATTAAAAATTGGGGTCCTAAATTTAAGGGGGAACCATTCACCCTTGGGAAAATGGGTCCTAGGACCTAAATCCAGGACACTCTAATTCCATGGCAATTTAATTAATGTTTACAATTGTTTAATACAAGTTTCCCTTTCGGAAAATAGGATTAATTAGGCTTTTAAATGCATAATTAGACCAATTATAGGGTTAATTAAGTATAATTTAATTAAGGGACCCAAACATAGTGTGAAAATGTAAAGGAGTACATTTTCCTACACTACATTTAGCCCTCACTTTAGTGAGAGGATGAGTCCTATGCTCAAAATCACACTAAAGTAGTCAAACAAGCATCAAAATGGGTCTAATTGTACAACTATTGGAAAGATAAGACAAAAAAGGTCAAGTTGGATGATCAAGCCCCCGAGATCTAAGATATCATAGAAAACCAACAAAGGCACAAAGAGACTCATACCTATGTTAAATATACAATAGCAAGATAAGATACACAAGCATACAATGTCAAAATTAAAAATAAGAGAGAAGGGGTGGATCAAGCCTCGACTTTTTTTCCAATAGGTATGGATCAAGCCTTAGTTGTTTATCCAAAAAACATTCATAAGTGGAATCTCATTGTCCACTATGAAAATAAAATATACTCACATGGGCTAGTAAAATCCGTTGTCCACTAGGTGAGACCCAAAAAGATGGTTGACGGGAAAGTCATGCCAGGTCTATAGGCTCCCATGTATCAACCATACCAAAGTTATACCTCCTGATAACTTTGATAAGGCACCACATAAATGGTCACAAGGCTAGCAAGTTGTGTTATGCTAAGCACTCATGAAAAATAAGGCTCCACTAGCAAGAAAGTTGTGTTATGCTTGGTGGCCATGAGAAACATAAAGGCTCCACTGGAAAGCAAGTTGTGTTATGCTTGGTGGCCATTAGATGCATAATATAGGATATTCAAAGGGATTTTTCTTAGTTCATGAAATGTATCACTTTAGGGAATATCGTGCCTGACATCACCGAGAGAGGACTAGTCGAGGATAAAAGATTCACAACTTAGGGAATGCAATTTGTATCATTACCACTAAGAGGAATTTCACGTGCCCAAAAAAGTCACACTCTTGAGGAACATCAAACCCAATGTCACCACCAAGAAAACACATCATGTGAAATAAGAAGACCACACTTTGTAGTGAACAATGAGTGGGGACGTGTATGCCCCCACTTTAAAGAAATAGCTAAACACCATGCTATGAGAAATTACTTTAAAGTAGAACATAATAAATACCAATGCATGAGAGATTTACTTAGAAATCCCTATGTAAACCATATGTTTCCAAGAATAGAGCTATGTCATGAAAGGAGGGTTGCTTTGTGTATGCAATCCTACGATAACACATAAGCCCGATCCATGGATTTGGGTTCAACATTTCTCATTGTTGTAGTGGTATTGTTGGTTGTTTTTGGTGTAACCAGGTTGATCTCCTAATCTACCTATGGAATTTCCAATTCCAATCAAGGGCAACTCGAAGGACTTGGACCAACTGACGAGGATTTTAACAAAACCTCCTACACTTTGGGCTCTGCAAGACCCAGGAGGGTGGTCCCCTTAATGCATTTACAACCTTTGCACAAATATTATAAACAACATTAACAACAACAGATAATCTCATTTAATAGCTCAACATAATAGGATAATATTGAATAGAATTGGCTGTTCATCAATAATATCAACCATTTGGACAATGATATAACTACAACGACATTCCTCAACATAAAATAGTCATTGATTTTCAATTTTCAGCAAGCTCTAAGTAAATACAAACAAATATTGAACCTCACGAATAAGTACAACCTATATCAGTGCCATATACCATTGGAGGAGTCAAATTCATAAGAATTTAAGGGTTTATGACAGATTTAACACATAACATGTAAGATCTTTGATAATATTGCCTTACAATATCATCATTATGTATTCTAACCCAATACTACTTATCAAATCATTATATAAAACATATCCACCTGTGATCCCATTCAAGCATTTTAATTAATTCTTTGAATTAAAGCTAAAATGAGAATCATACACACCACAACAATGAGATGAACGAAACAACCCTTGATCATTTTATTCAAAATTATGATATGCTTATACAATGGAGAGACATGAGTTCAAAATAATTCATTTCAATTCAACTGCCTGTATTGTCATAAAACATCAAATTCCAATGAGTTCAAAACCTACTATAGAATGACCCAAAACCTAAATTGCACCTCACTAAAAACATCAGGCTTTACAATTGCTCTGCAACTTTACCTAGACTCGACAAAAATTATCTAACTTGCTAACCCATATTTATGGCCTTGAAATCCTTCTTATAGAGAAGGAAGGAGCAAACAAGCATTGGGCCAGAAATACACGTCACCAGAACTTTGGACCGTCCTTTGACATCTCAAAAATTTCTTACAATAGCTGATCTTCGAAGAATCTTCTTGTTCATCCTACCTACTGAAAAAAGTTGATGCATCAGCAAAACATCAAAATTCTGTGCAAAAACTGCCATCAAAACATAACCGGAATCTGTTGTAACTGCAACAGTTGAGTTGTTAACTGCCAGTAGGACACTCTATTTTACTCTTCCTCGATTAAGTATATATTTACCCATCTCTGGTATTCTTCATCAGCCGACCAATCAAAATTAACTACCTCATTCACCTTAGCACTATAAGGTGTGTACTTTACCGCTACCTGATTTGTTTCTCTCTCAAAAGATTCCAAAAATGTGTTGGTACTAATGATCTTGTCCATACAGCTCACCAACAAGTCATAGTCCGAGTCATCACAAATCAATTTGATTTGTGCATCGATGACCTCATTTGCTCTATCCAGCCACTGCTGCAATGATTTAACATTTCCCTGTGCATCAATTATATCAGGTAAAGATGTATCACTCCAATCATCAAAATTCTTTACCAATTCTTTGATTTTCCTACTCAAATCATCTGGTAAGGCTTGAAAACCTTGCAATGAATTTACAAATATTTGAGTAGGCCTTAATGATTGGGGCCTATTATTTGTATCAAACCTTGAGGCTTTGTACATTATATCTAAATCATTGGCCCTAGGGATCCATTTCTCAACTAAGGGCAACACTACCTCCTGATCCCTACTAATATTCTTTATTGCATCCAAAAATAAAGAATATAAAGAATACACTGATGACAATCTGCCATTAACCTTTTCATTCAAGTGCCTCAAAACTATGTCAACAATCTCACCCTATTTTTCGAGTGCTCCCTCCTCACTTGCCTTCAAAGCTGCCTGTAACTCTGTAATCTTGTGCATCAACTGCTTCTTGGTAGGATCCATAGAGCATTCTTCTTCTTCCTCAATTTGCTCTAATGTAGGACTAAGAGAAGGAGTTTGGATGGAGGACCCTGGTGTAGAAACAATTGGAGAAGTAGGAGGTACTGATCCTGATGTGGAAGGAAATGTCATGATACCTGGAGCACTTGAAGTCTCCCCAACTTGCCTATATTTTAACCTATCCACCTCACTTTACAACTCAACATTCCTTTGCTGCAACCGAATGTACTCTCCAATTATAAAGTTGTATTTCTCCATTAAGCTCTTCTTCTCAGCTTCTTCCCTCTCAGTAGTCTTTTGGGCATATTTGGCCACATTCACAGTTAAGTTAGTAACCTCTGTAGTTGAAGTTTCTGAGGTTCTCTATATTATTAACCCTCCCCTTAAGTTTGGGCTAATGTCAGTTACATTAGGCTTTCTACCCTGAGGTGCCAAAGCCCAAATTGCTAGGGTCTCATATTCTTCACTGAAGGTAGAATCTTGCAATGCTGCCTTGACCTCTTCCTTAGAACTCTACAAAGGATGTTTGGATTTTAGAATAGCATTAAATGCTACTGCATTTGCTATATCCCATTCAGGCAAAATTAATACACCAGCCCGAGTCACCAATTTTCTCCCATCCTCAGGAGTGATGTTCTTAAATTCTTCCACCAATTCATTTTTTACTTCATCATCATTCTCCTGGTTTGACCTATCAGGCCTCAACTCTCTTCTCTTCTTGCATTTATCTTGATACTCCTCTAATCTCATTCTCCATACTAATTGCAAGAACATTGGAGTTTTAACAAATGCATCATCATCTAAAAATGCCTTACATGCCTCCATCCTGACATCTTGCACACACTATCCTTTCACATCCATATCAGACAAAACTTACTGAGTTGACCTAGGAGGAGAAGGCATTCCAACCTGCATATCTTGATCTATAACAATGATTTCATCCATCAGACCCTTTTGTGCCTTTTCAATCTTTTTCCTTTTAGGACTTGGCTCTGATGGTGGTGGTGAAGGGTTATCCTCTGGTGATGAGTCCAAATCAATGATTTATATTCCCCTAAGTGCTCTGACCTTCGGACCTGGGTGTGTTGATGCTTTCATCATTTGTTTTCCTTTCTTATCTTCCTCCTCCTCATCACTACTGTCATTTCTCTTTCTTTTATAAAGAGGCCACTTCACCGTAGGTTGATATGTTGGCCTTATTTCAGTAGGCCTCACATCTGGCTCTTGTATGCCAAAGTCCAACTCCAAGTTTATCTTCTTTGTGATCGAAATACCCATGATCTCTCCTTGAAGTTGTCCATCAAGAAATCAATTTTCTTGTGGAATGGGGTAAATTCCGTTAATGGATCATATTTGGGATCCATTTTATGCATAATGGCTAATAAATTTTCATATGCTATCCATTTTTTTCTATTCAATTCCTGCCTATTCAAATCAAACTCATTCCTAATCAGATCCTCAAGAAAGTTGAACTCATGTGCAAACTTACCACGCTTTATCCGTTGTCTAAAAAGGGAAAAGAAGCCCTCAGGGTCATGTTGTCGCTTGGGACCACACCTTAAATTATAATCATCCAAAAATTTCCCAAAATGGACCCAACCTCCTTTTGAGAATACAAAATTAGATACAATTGTATAATCAAGGAAAAACGTTCCCTTAACCCTCCCTATTAGGTTGTCTTCATGAATACAACCAATCTGCCACATAACCTCAACAAACCCTACTCTTGCTGGCACATTGAATGGAAGGATATGTGGAGTTCCTTGGAAGCCATACACTCTTAAAATAATGATGTCTGGGTACATGATAATGTCACCCCAGTTGTGACAAACCTTCAAAACTGGCTTCCTTCAGTCTGATAAAATCATGTAAGTCCTTAAGGATTCTGGATACATTCACCGCCAACCTATCCCTCAGTCTGGAAGCAAAACAATGATCAAATTGCACAAAATTGGCACTCTCCCTGTTATAGGATAAATCTGCAGTCCATGCTTGCATCGGTAATCTTTCTCCATTAACCTCTCACCTCAACTCCATCTTCTCTAAGAAGAAATCAACATTCTTGTACAAGAACATTTACATCAACAAAGAATACTAGAAGAATGGAGTGCCTGTATCCTTTTGCTGCAACTTTAACAACCCTTCATGTATCTTCTCTGCCAATAAGGATGCAAAATCATAGATCACTAAGAAGTTAGGGTGTTGTATGTGCACACCCATAAACACATAGGAAATTTGCACCACTGTATTAGGGTTAAAACCCAAAATTTGGCACAATGAATAAAAGGTGGCCAAGAAGTGGTTTGGAAAATAGTTTAGCGTGAAAGGCTCTTGGTCATCAAGGCTGATATAAAAATTTGAACTGCCTGCCCTTGCCAGATGCGGTGGAAGCAACTTAACCCTAAAAAGTGACTTTGACCTTGCATACGCTTGCTTCATCTCCTCAAGATTAATCTGAACCAAGAACGGGCTAGGTTCACTCAGGTCAAAAAACTGTTGAAATTCTTCTTTGTTTATACTTAATAAGACCCCTTCGTCATTATCTCTTATCACTCTTGTAATAGGGTCATAACGTGCTACCACTACCCTGAGAAAATCCACATCGAGGAATACATTTGGTACCACCAGCTTCCCCATGTCATATCTCCAACCATTCGAGAAAGGGTGAGGCAAATTCCTGTGTCCATACCACAACCTAAAAATCTCTAGACCTGTCATGGGTACCATAGCATCGGTAATGTTGGAGTAGTTACATACTAATCCCTCCCCTAGGATTCTTCCATGCATCAAAACCAACCCCTTCTTCCTATCATTAGTTGACAATGGGAATTGATCCAAGAAATCATCATACAAATTCCTTTGCAAATAGTCAACATGGCTAGAATGTTGTTTTGGCAGTGCCATCTTAGGTAAACTAGGGCTTCCTTAACTCCAAACTTTTGAATAGACTAGGGCTAAATAGAAAACAAAATTACAGAAAATAACCTTGCAATTTATCACAATTCAACTAACCAATAGCCCTTCAAAAACTAACCAAGAAGCATAGAAAACAACTCACGGCGTTTGTGCTTTGCAGAAAACCAAATCCTTGTTGTGACAACTCATAACTTCATCCTTGGCTCTGAGAAGGCTCCGCAAATATGTTTGAACTTTTTGAGACACTAGGGCAGGAGACAATCACTTTATTTCGATTAAATTATGCTCGTAGACATCTCATTTGCCATTAAAGATTACTTGCATGCCATGCCAATGACTCTCATCACATTTGATGCAAATTCAAATTCCAACTGTCGATCCTTCACTTATGTCAGATCAATAAATGAGTGCCTTCAAAACAGGCTGGCACAATCCCCATCTCAACACTAATGTCCCACCATATTATGCATCGCCAAAGAAATAAACATGGCACCCACCTGTGATATCGTGATCGATAAAAATCTCGTAACTTCTGATCACGCGATGGAGGGAAACCGTTGATCTCCACCATCAACAATCATGTTCATTCAAAACATTCACCTATGTTGAAATTAACCATCGAGAAAATTTTCCATCAAGATTATAACATCTCCATTGATTTGGAGCATGTGCACCTCGTAGCCACTTTAGTAACCCGCCATATAACATATTAAAACCTAACAGATGTATTAAAAAAAATTCATCATCTCTTCGGCATCGCCACCTGAGACACGTGGTACTCACCTGTGATATCACAATTGGTTGAGACTCTCTGGTGGGGTCATCACGGGATTGCGGGGAACGGCTGAGATCAACCGATGGTTGATCGACGGTCATTCAAAGTTGTTCCCTGCAAAATATAAAACATTTATTAAAGGAGCAAGGGGACATCACCTAGGCGAACAAAAAATAATGGCTTAAGTTGTTTTTAAATGTAGGGGCGTGGGCCAACCTAGACTTAGGGAGTAATAAAGTCAGGCGGAAAAATTAAAACAATAAATTAGAAAAGGGGCCCGGCCTAGATGAAGCAATGGGGCATAAGTTGTTTTAAAACCCACTTCAAAAAGGTAATGGCCAAATAGATCCCACCCAAGGTGTAACATAGGACATTAGGATTTTCATGAAGGCAAAAATAAAAACCCCAACCTTAGGGTTTTTCCCAAACAATATGAAAGACCAGGACAAGGGCAAGATAAAATGGAATTCAAAAAGAAAAAATTTGAAGTTCCATCAGTGGCTCCAATTGGGGACGTTCATTCCACTAGAATGAAGCGAGAATTCAGAATCTCAGGTTGAGATGACCAAAAAGGATTGTCCAGACAAAATAACCCAGCAGGAAAGAAACCTACAACTAACATATATACAAACCTAGGCTACTGTCCATGGAAAATAATACTTCAATTGAAGTACAATTTCATGAACTGTCCATGAACTAGCAGTTCAAGAATTTCTCCTATCATATCTTGGAGGAAGTATGAATCTTCACCCCACTTTCTATTAATAAAAAATGGACCCAACCAGATTGCATCAAATTTTCCATGTTTTCCTTTATCTTCCAATCTGGCATTCCACATAAGACCAAATCTCCATCTTGGAAACTCCTTGTAGTTGCCCTTTTATCATACAAAGTTTTTACTTGCAACTCCAATTTTGCATTTTTCACTTGAGCTTCCCTCCCGATTTCATCTAATTCTATGAGAGCTTCCACTCTCAATTGCATTTCATCATCCATTTCATTATCATACATCTGGAAAAAATTATACATTTCCATCAGGGGGAAACCTTGCATTTATCCCATAAACTAAGTCAAATGGAGCACAACCTATTTCCTTTTTCATAGTTACCTTGTCTGTCCAGATTGCTAATATCAATTTAGAATCCCATTCCTTCTTATTTTGATCCAGGATTCTCTTAATGATCTTGATCAAGCTTTTATTACTTGATTCTGCTTGTCCATTTCCCTGTGGGTGATACGATGATGAGTAAGAAATTTGGATGCCATGTTTTTCACAAAATTCTGTGTATTCCTCAGATCTGAAACACATTGCATTATCTGACACAATCTTTTCTGGACACCCAAACCTAGTCAATAAATTACTCATCAGGAAGTCAATTACCACCTTTCTAGTTGCTTTCTTTGTTGGAATTACTTCCACCCACTTGGTAAAATAATCAGTAACCACCAATATCCATGAATGGCCTCCACTAGATTTACATGCTTTTTCTCCTACAAAATCAATACCCCATTGCTGGAATGGAGATTGTACGACAACTGGTTTTAGGGGTAAGTTACCAAAAAATTTCAACTTACCAGAGAAATGTTGGCAGGCATCACATGTCTTCACTAATTGGTGTGCATCCTTAAAAATAGTAGGCCACAAAAATCCAGCCCTCATTACCTTGTGTGTAGTTGTTTTGGCCATATAATGCCCTCCACAAACTCCACTATGCATCTCATTCAGGAGTCACTATGCTTGATCTTCGTCAACACACTTCAACGTAACACCTTCTCAATTTCTCCACCAGAGCTTTCCAGTTATGATAACATATTTGATAGCATGTAACTTCAATGTCCTCTTTTCATTTTCACTCTAATTATCAGGACATTTCATCTTTTGTAAATAATAGATCACATCCTTATACCATTCAAAATGTTCCATATCACATATGTGTGATCTATTTTCTTCTCCAAGCAAATTTATTTGATTTGCTTCCAGATTACTTTGGGCCATAAGCTTGGCCAATCCTTGTCCTCTCACCAACTTGATAATCTGGATTTCAATGTTGAAATCTTGGATCCTATTGATCCATCTACATCTTCTTCTTGACACTTCCTACTGTGTGAAAATGTCCTTCACAACAAGACTGGGTACATAGGAAATTATAGTAGCTCCCATCAAATAAGTCTTGAAAGCCTTTACTGCTTTTACCAATGCATATGCCTGTTTTTCATTTATGTCATATTTAAGTTCTGCAGCCTGTAAAGATTTGTTGAAAAAGGCTATAGGATGTTCAAAACCTTCTGCATTCTTTTGCAACAACACAACTGCAATTGTGTGGAAAGAAGCAAATGAAAAAAACTGTAAGGGTTTGGAGAAATTAGGGGTTCATAACACATGAGCCTCCTTTATGGCTTGCTTAATGGCCTGGAAAGCCTGTACAGATTCCTCTTCCCATTCAACTTTGGCTCCCTTCTTAAGTATCTTAGAAATCAGGTGAACTGTTTCAGCAAAATTTGTCACAAACCTTCTTATGAAATTTATCTATCCAAAGAAAGATTGTATTCCTTTGACATTGTGGGGTTGTGGGATTTTATCTATTGCAATTAACCTCTCTGGATCAATTTTGACCCCATCCTTGGAAACAATTTGTCCTAACAATTTTCCTTCCCTTACCCCAAAAGCACACTTCTTCGGATTCAAGGAAATACCATATTCTAGTGCCCTGCTAAATACCTTCTCCAGATGTTCACAATGATCATCTTCTTTCTTGGAATAAGCTGTCAGATCATCCTGGTAAATCACCAAAAACAAGTTAATGAAATCTGAATATGCCACATCCTGTTGGGGATAAGGAGTTCAGTTCTGTCATCAAGATAGGCATCTAAGACAACAATTCCTTAGTGATTTCAATTCAAAATCACTCCAAAGACACACACAACTGTACCATAAAGCAGAAGCAGGCACAGTTGAATCTCCCATTGATCCTGCTAAGGAAAGTAAATGCAAAACAATAACAGATTCAACTCAAATAGATAACCATGAAAGACAAATATGATGACACACATATATACATGGGGAAAAACCCTTTTGGGTAAAAAACCCCACACTCCAAAAGATCGAGCCATTGTATTATTCAATAACATAAAAGATTTACAATACAATATCAGGCTCAAAGCCTATACAGGAGTCACATCTTGTTCAACTAGAGAATACAAGCAATAGTAACAATCAGAACCTTCATGTAGTTACAATGTCATTCAGATGACATACTACATAGATTCCCTTCAGCTCCTCAGGAATGACTGTCTCAGCCAACCTCTCGGCCAGCACAACCCCAAGGCCTAACAGGTTCACATCGTTCAGATCCGAGAGACAGAGTGTTTGTAGTTACAATGCCTTAGCATACTCCTTGAACCCACTTCACACCTCTCTCTATCAATGACTTTTTCTCTACCCGTCACCTTTTTGGTTTACATTAAAATGTATATCTCTAACTGAGCCATACATCACATTCAATGTCCCAACCAATCACTTACCCTTAGGTACATGCATCGAACAACCAAGCACGCATCCGATCTACACAAATTGCATCGAGCCACCTAGGCAATAAATCCATCACCTTAATCGGGTTCTATTTCCACGACCTACAATAACTGTCTTTACCTCTTTGGTCTTCGGTCAATCAGACGTTGCCAACCTGCCACATGTCACCTTCACATTCGTTGATCACTATGATAGAATC